>CP092886.1:177181557-177502307 GCA_030710605.1 Cordylochernes scorpioides | reverse complement strand
GATCGGCGGCCATGTTTCTTGGCTATGTTGCCCCCTCCGGTCGGCATGTGCAACCTGAAGATGGATGTTAGAAGCTACGATGGCAAACACTGAACGATTCTCTATAAAGGGGGAATGGATCTTCCACATTACTAACCGTTCTAACTCCCTACTGAATTATTATATCTGTCTCTAAATGTAGATACCATACGTATTTGTTGATTTCTTAGTAATAATATGATTCAAGATACCCCTATCAAACAAATAGAATTGTCATACGCAGTAGAATTCGTCATTCTAAGGCGCTCCTGTCCGCTGCTCAGTACACGTGTACTCAAGGCGCGTGGCAGAATGTCATCCCCATAGCAACCGTTGTCATGGCGCTCCCTCCCTTCTGCTCACCGACGGGGAGGCCGCGGTTGGACCATCGATTATATTCTGGTGCTTAGATGACTTCAATATGGAGGAACCAAAGACAGTGAATCGCTTTACATTAAATCGTTTAATGTTTCTTAGTCACAGAATATAGACAGTCTCACTTCTTGGTCAGGCTCAGCTTGATCCTGTATCGTTGGGCCATCTACAAAACTCGCTAACAGCCTGAATTTTGCTGAGCAACCGGTTCAGCTCTACACCTCGCATAGACCATGGCGAGAACTTTACACTACACTGCTGGACAGCCCGAGCAGTGTGCGTTCGATGATTTAAGAACTAGGGTGTTCACTAATGGGGAAACCGTAGGAAGGTTCAATGCTGATGAGCCACGAAATCTATAATAAATATAATAATTGCAGTATAAGGGCCTGTAGAAATAGTTTTTAATTTTCTATAAAAGGTAGCGACAAAATATGTAGCAGTTTCAACAAGGCTAATTATTTATTTCACCGAGTAAAAATAATTAGCATTGATGAGAGATGAAAATTAATTCATTTTTTTTACAGAGAGACAGCACTATGTGCTATGTTTTAAGTACCGTTTATTTTTGAGAATTGCTTCTTTGCTCTACGGAATCTACGATTTTCACTCTTGTCATTAGGCTTTGCCATTATTTATATTGTTTTTGATGTTCCCTATCACCTTGTCTGCCCTTATAGTACCCGGTTCTGATCGCAGAATTACTTCATTACAGTCGATGGTGAATTACTCGAGACATACAAATCCAACACCTTTAACAAGTTATAGATGGACACATGAGAACTCACAGTTTTTCTCGCAGGCACTAAATGAAATACACCTGAATTGGAATCACTCAATAGATAGCACAATGAGGCTTTTAACTGATAAAATCATTGATACTATGGGCAAAGCGGGGATGCAGAGAAGATCTAAAACATCGAACCCAAATTCAAAGCCCTGGTTTGATCGAGAATGTTATCTAACAAAAAAGAATACTAAATCCCATCTTAAAATCTACATGAAATCAAAAAAGGAAACAGACCGTGTTAACTATATTTCAAAAAAGAAATTCTATGCTGCATTAATTAGAGATAAAAAGAAAAAATACTACCAATCATTGCATGTAAATTTATCAAGCAATACTCATGACTCTAAAAACTTTTGGAAAACATTAAGCATTTATAAAAAAAAAAGTTTCATTCAAGGAAACATATCGCTTCAAGAATGGCACCAATTTTACGACAAACTACTCCCATCTGAAACATCAACAGAATATATCCTTCCTATGTTAAACACGCTTTCAGCGGATACAGGCTTATTGGCGGAAATTACAATGAAGGAGATAATAGAAGAAATCTCGCGTTTAAAGAACTGTAAGGCAGCTGGAATCGACGAGGTACCGAACGAAGCAATTAAGCTCCTTCCCCACAGTTACTTACTGCTACTAAAGGATCTATACAACAGAATACTAAGATCAGCTGTATTCCCATCCTCCTTCCCGAGGTCTATTATTCATCCGATTTTTAAAAATGGCGATTCTGATAATCCATCCAACTACCGCGGAATCTCACTGCTGAGCAATTTCGCGAAACTATTTATAGCAATACTTAGGTCCCGCCTAGTCAAATGGATTGAAACTAATGATATTATCCCAGAGAATCAAGCGGGCTTTAGATCTGCTCACTCATGTCAAGATCATATTTTCATATTGACGTCTGTAATCCAACTTGCCCTAAGGAAGAAAAGAGGCAAATGTTGCTCCTTCTTCGTAGACTTAAAAAAAGCTTTTGACACGGTTCCTCACGCATTGCTATGGACAAAACTAGTCAAAATAGGACTGAATCACCGATTTGTCAACTTAATTAAATGTTATTATGAAGACATGACCGCTGCGGTTCGTTGGAACAATTCTATCACTGAATTCATTGAAATTCGTTCGGGGGTGCTCCAAGGTGACCCACTATCCCCATGCCTATTCCTACTCTTTATTAATGATTTGATTAAAATATTTGATGACTCGGGGTTGTCAGGAATATACTTACCCAATTTCGGAAACATACACCTCCTCCTATATGCCGACGATATTGTTTTGATAGGTGATTCTAAAATAAACCTTCAATTGAAAATCAATATACTGAAAACTTATCTAGAAACTAACTTACTAACTCTGAACGAAAACAAGTCAAGAATAATGGTTTTCCGTAATGGAGGAAAGGTGGCGCGTTCAGAAAGATGGTATTGGGGTCAAAGTCCTTTAAGTGTTACTTCAAAATATACGTACCTGGGCTACCCGCTAACCCCTTCGATTTCTTTCACTCAAGTTGCCTTAAATTATAGAGGCAGGACCATGGCCGCTATGGGTGCTGTGGGGGAGATTATTTTGAAGTCCAAGCTCAAATCCCTCCATGCAAGTATGAGATTGTTGGATTCTATGATCTTGACCGTCCTACTCTATGCGGCTCCAATCTGGGCACATGATCAAGCCTTAATCTTAGATAGAATCCAGGATACCTTCCTCAGACGTTTTCTGTGCCTTCCAAGCTATACTCCGGGCTATATTTTGAGGGCCGAAACAGGAAGAAACTCTCTTGATATCACAGTGAAAAACCTAACTTTAAAATTCTGGACTAGAATTCTGAAAATGGACGGCAGCAGGCTACCTTCAATATGTTTGGCACATTTGTGGGACATATCAATTTCTTCAAAACAGAATATCGGACTGGTAAAAAGTATAACAGAGCTACTTAATAACACCGGCTTCTCATGGCTTGTTGGATGTACAGACTTCAATATTCTCCAAAGTTACATCCCCCTAATTATTAGAACGGCAACCGATCAGTCCTTGCAGCTCGATTATGTAAGAATAAGAAAATCAGTACTCTACTCTCACTATAAATACTTTCATTCATCACCTAAAATGGAATGCTATTTGAATGACAATATCCCCCTAACCTTAAAGAGAATCATTGTACAAGTAAGAAGCCTTTTTGTAGTACAGAGAATTAATCATGTTTCACTATTGAAAACTGAGACCATAAAATGCACCTTATGCAACGGTGAATTTAGTCTCGGTTTTCCACACTACATGTTCTACTGTACGGCAATGGAAGAAGAAAGAGAAATTATTCGTCAAGAGACCGGCTATAATAGCAATTCGCCTTATGTTTTAATGGCAAAAGTCGTAAAATCCAGACCCTTTGCATTCGCTTTTTATAAATACTGGAAATCAGCTCAATCAAAATATTTAGCACAGACACCGGATCCAACTCGATAATTGGTCGAGGCCAATACCCAATACTTGTATATAACTATGATGCTAATTTGTTATTTATTTATTTTGTCCTACAGAGAGAATCCTGTATGGCACGTGTGCCCAATAAAGGCTATTGTTGTTGATATTGTTTTTGATGACAAAGATAATCTCTCGAACACACCACTAAACGTTTCAAAGATTGTCACTGCCAACGATCGGAAAACATACATGTATATATATTTCGTGCTTAAGTTAATAATTGCTTATTTCCTTTTCTTGATATTTTAATAATAAACATTTTTAGCGCGAAATTTCTTCCAACAAAGCAAACATACAAGCTTCCTACTGTCCTTACTGCGATGGAAATATTGAGAGGGCCTGGCTCATCAGTGTTGAACCCTCCCAGATGAAGAAAGCCCTTTCATGACAGTTAGGAGAGTAGGGTGCTGATTATTTTTATAATGGAAATTTCGTGTAAAAAGTTACAATTCTTATTTAAAAAGCCAATGATGGCCATCTACACACAAGATATAAAACCACTAGGCACGAAAGTTTCCCCACAAACAATACAAACCTCCACTGCCCCCAGCGGCCTCTCGCCAACCCAATCCACTCCTTTAAAGCTCCAATACTGTATTGTTTATTTATTGCTTGCGGAAGGGCATTGCTCGATGCAAATATATTTATATGTTATCCTACTGTCTTAAAAGCTTATTTCCATAGTTTACTGAAATTCTATATTTGGGATTCCATTCTGTGTTGTCGCATATATAAGCATACTAGCCGAATGACCCGGGCAACGCCCGGGTTTTACCCGATTAAATGCTTTTATTCAAATACTATTCGTTACAATTATAAATTGGCGCCGTGGATGTCATTCTTGTGAAACGTCCCGCTCCAAACTTTGTGTCTGAGAAGCGATATTTTTATAAAGAGATGATCTGGCTTTGTGTCTTCTGCTCGAATGAATGTTTTTCTGTTAGAAATTTGTTCCTGCATACTAAAAATGAACTGGCTTAACCCGTGGTCTCTGCTTTTTGGAATCCTTCCGGATATAATTTTGTATCTGATAATCAAATATGATACAGCAATATTTTCATAATCATTTTCTGACTAAAAAAAAAACAACTATTTTTGCCCAGAACCTGTCAATTTCAATTTTTCTTGGCTAAAAATGCGAAAAAAATCTCTTCCATATTTTTTCTATGTCCTGTTAAAACACGTTTTACATGTACATTGGGTCAGTTGGTATTACCTCCCATCTTCACCGCTAGAGGCGCTGCTTGCGAGCGAAAGAGCAAATTTGCAGCTCAAATTTGCAAATAACTCGAAGAATATTCGGGATAGAAAACCTGAAATATTCAATATAAGTTTTTACAGATTCTACTATACATACTGCTAAAATTTCAGTCATATTAGTTACGTATTTTACGTATATTACGTAAAAGCATTCCATTCACAAAAGCAAACGATGACAGAATAGATGACTCTGATACTTGTATATTTTAATAATATTAATATAAATGAGTTTTAAAAATTGTACAAAAATAATGCATCGGCCGGGAATCGAACCAGGGCCGCCCGCGTGGCAGGCGAGCATTCTACCACTGAACCACCGATGCTTATAAGAAATGGCCATATTTGGGTATTTATTCCATTCACAAAAGCAAACGGTGACAGAATTGATTGATTGTTGATGACTCTGATACTTGTATATTTCAATATATACAATACAGTATTGGAGCTCTGTGTGTGGTGGATTGGGTTGGCAAAGTCGCTGGAGGGAGATCACCCCTAGTGCTTTTCTCATCTTCATCGCAGTGGAGAATATAGTGGAAGTTTGTATTGTTTATGGGAAAAACCTTCATGCTTAGAAGCTCCAATTCTCACATGTAGAGATATATCGATCCCTATTTCTTCATATTTAATAAACACTAACACAATATATACGTGATTCCTAAAATACATTATAAGAGAATGTAAGAAAGGTGAAAGGGAATGTAAAAACGAATAAATATATATTTATTCATATCTTTTATTCATATCTATTCTTATAGATGTTGGTAGTTAACTACAAGCTTAGTTGCATGTAACCGGCGAAATTTTGGTATAAATACCCAAAATCCTTCATCCTACGACATTTTCATCAGACTGCAGAAAATACCAAATCAATAACTCAAAAGGCAGAAATTTATATAACATTATGCATCATCCCATATTCCCTTCAATCAGTATCCATAGCTAGAACACTTAGAAAATATGGTATCAAAACTATGTACAATAATTATCCAAATTTAGGCAATATGATTAGAAACCCATCAACAAAGAATCAATCCAATATTCCACTTAATAGAAAAGAAGCTATCTACTCCGTATCTCTTGCAATAACTGTATTTCTAAATATGTAGGGGAGACTGGGAGAAAATTCCAAAATAGAATTGCTGAACATAATAGGAATATTAACAAAAGAGAGTGACCCAAGATCTTTAATAGTTCAACACATAAAAGAAACAAGCCATACATTTAACTTATCTCAAACCATAGTGTATTATGACAATATCCATAGTAAATACCCAAGACTTTTAATAGAATCTATGATAACCAAACGGCAAAAAAGCATAAACAGATGCATTGAAATATCAGAAACATACGAAACAATATGGACAAATACTACCCCATAGATGTAGGCAGTCTTCTATATATACCACAATACTTCACGATTTTATTAAATTTAATTTGAAATCTTGAGATATCATTCAACCAGCACGCATCATCCACCATGCACGTATATTTTTAAAAATTGTTTACAACACACAAATAATGTAATATATTTTTCTCCCCATTTCAATATCATAAATATTTAAAATATGTAAATATAAATATGTATATAAAAATAGTATTTACCATCAATTTATTATCGTGATACTCCTGTTGAAGGACTGACAAGTCCGAAAGCTTGAAAATAAAAAAGTTGAACAAGAAGCTTAAACCTGAAACCTTATTTTATAATAAATAAAGAGTAATCATTATAATATTATTTTGTATGTTTAATAATTTTGCAGAATCTGTGAAAAATGTAAATTTATTGTTATTGTTATCTTTATTTATTTATTTTTTTTAATGAAAAATTTCTGAATTAATAAGGGTAAGATAAAATATTAAGAGGGTGAACTCATTATTAAAATAGAATAATATAGTTAAGGTTAATTATGATGATATAGCGAACCTGTTCCACTCTCTAGATGAGTCGTAGAATGTGGATTACTTACAGTTCATCTACCCTTCTTTCTTGAATCAATGGAGGTAAATGGTCTTGCTCCTTATAGCTAAAATTTCGACCATTCCTCAAAGAATATCTTTCCAGACTTGTTAACAGCATGGAACTAACCTTGGTCAACTGATTTATCTGATTAATGAATTAATTAATCACTCAAATCTATTTAAATTATGAAAATATCCCAACAGTTTAAAAAGACAACGTTTTTATTTATCATAAACCGGCCAACATACGATGAAAAAGAGGTTGCCTGTTTTATAATAACTAAACATATTACGATCATATAACCTGTTACGATATTTTGATTCATGAGTCACCTGAGCAAACTCCTCTTAAAGTTGACTGTAAGTCTTTAGGATGGGTCGGGTAGCTTGTATCAATATTATTTGGGTGAATCAGTTTTAAAAGTGGCGTGCCTTTTAAATCAAGTTACTCCGAAGCCATAAAATCTATAGCCATGATTTGGGTAAAAGGATGTTGCCTTGATGTGTTGCCATGGTCCAGTTGGTCCGAGGATATCCATGGGAAAATGCAGTGATTTGCGCTTCAATATGCTGTTGATTTGATAGGCTGTTGTCCACTCTCCGTCATGTAGAAAATCCAGAAAAAATTCCCTGTTCAAGAAGATTGGACCATATAGCAAGATGTGTGGAAAATATCTTAATTTTTGAAAATGTTTTACACAATGTACAAAGAGTGTTTACTATAAAAGTTCATACATATTGGTTTATGTCGTATTTAATTTTTCAATACTCTGTGTGAAAGCTAGATTTGGAATAGGAACTAACCTATAAGTTTTGGTTTGGCATTCCGTGTTTGTTTTTGTTTTCTTCTTGTCTTGCTAAATGCAATAAATAATTATTTTGTTGCTTTAAAGAGAGTTGTAATTAAAGAGAAAACGAAAATATAGCGTGGTGAGTTTCTTTTTATTAAAATTACAAGCTTGTAATTTTAATAAAAAGAAACTCACCACGCTATATTTTCGTTTTCTCTTTAACTTTTAAAACGTGGCTAGAGTTGTAATTATTTAAAATACTACAATTTATGGTAGCAGACCGTGGTTCAATTTAAAACTTGAGAAAAAGCGAAGATATTTTATCAGAAGTTTGATACGTTTATTCTAATCGGTAAACAAAGATCTCTTCTGCATCAAGGTATGTAAATTTGAAATATGTTTCAATAGAATTTGAATTATATTGATAAAAGAAAGTTTTAAATATAAGGATTGAGAAAAAAAAAACATTTTTGAATTATAAACTACCTTTAAACTATATTGTTTAATTTTTAAAAGTTGAAAAACAAGGCTAAAATGGATTGCAATTTTTCGCCAACGACAAAAATTGAACCTTTAACAGGAACAAATTATCCGATTTGGGCTTTAAAAGTCGGAGCACTTTTACGTGGAAAGAAATTATTTAAATGCGTAATTTCGGATCCCGAGCCTGATATAAAAGATGAAGTCGCTTGGCAAATATGGAGTGAAAAGAATGACGAAGCCTTTGGAATTATAGTTACAACTCTATCAGATGAACAAGCAGGAATGTTTCTAGATGAAACTAAAGCAAAGAAAGTATGGGATGAATTAAAGAAAATCTACACGGGCAACCTAGAAGATAAGATCTTTGATATTGGACTTGAACTTGAGAATATCAAGATGAAAAATAATGAATCCATAAATGAATATATGGCTAGAGCCAAAAATATTGCCTCTCAAAGTTCTTCACTCGGACACCAAATATCCCAAAGAGAACTAGCGTTTCATATTGTGCGAGGTATCCATCCAAGATTGGAAAAGATCGCTGTTGTACTGAGAACTAGAAGAGACTTAACTCTTGATGAAATTCGGCAGTCACTTAGAGAGGAAGAGAATCGAATGAATTCTAAGTTGAATGGGAGTCATTCTGATGAAAATGAACAGGCTTACAGAAGTAAAGACAGAAGAAATCACTATCAACAGAATCGACAAAAGGAGTGTTTTGTTTGCCATAAAAAAGGACATTTAGCTAAAGATTGCTGGTTCAAAAATAAGCGAACTCAAGAACAACATGGGAAAAGAAATGCAAATTCAAATACGAACTATAACAAACAAAATTTCAGAAATAATGCGAATACCGTCTCAAGCAAGCCTGCGGAACAAACGTTCAATACCAGCACAGATCGAGTTTTTGAAAACTCCTCAAATAATTATAGTCAGATACAAACCTGGTGTCTTGACTCAGGGTGTACTACGCACTTATCTCCACACTTGGACTGGATATATATGTAATGCCTTATGAGAGATAAATTTGGCAGAAGAAGGTAAAGTTACACATGCTACAGCTAAAGGTGATATCAAGGTTTCTACTTGTACCGAAAACGGAATTGAGAATGTTCAAATTAAAGGAGTTCTGCATGTACCTAACTTAAGGTCTAATCTTTTATCAATATACGAATTAACTAACAAAGGAAATACTGTAATTTTCAATAGAGATGGAGCAAAGATTTACAATGAACAGGATGATTTAATTGCAGAGGCTCAAATCCAGGATAGGATGTATGTAATGGAAACAAGGTCCAGAGATGAATACTCGGAAAAGACGGAGAATGTCATGACCACAAAAGATGATTTCTTAAATGACAATATCAGCTTGTGGCATAGAAGACTGAATCATTTGAACGAAGCGTACATGAAAGAGATAATTCAACGGAATGTGGTATTGGGGTTTAATGTTAAATTTAAAAACTTGCCAGAATGTGAAGCTTGTATAATGGGGAAATTGACTCGACAACCTTACCATCCCGTTACCACCAACTGTACAACCAAACCCCTTGAATTGGTGCATATGGATTTGTGTGGTCCAATGCCATACCAATCTCTAGGTGGATCAAACTACTTTTTTGTTCTGGTTGATGACTTCAGCCGAAGAACCTTTATCTACTTTCTGAAAAACAAAGATGAAACTTTGAAAAGTTTGAAGAATTTAAGGCAAGAGTGGAAAATGAGCTAAACCTGAAAATAAAGGATGTGCGAACTGATAATGGCACAGAGTTCACTAATCACAGATTCCAGAATTTATTAATTAAAAATGGAATACACCACCAACTCTCCACCACCTACTCGCCACAAAGTAACGGAGTTGCGGAGAGAGTAAACCGAACCCTAATTGAAACAGCAAGGACATTATTGTTTGATTCAGTATTACCCATGGCTTTCTGGGCAGAGGCAGTCGTTACTGCATCATATGTCAAAAACTGTACTCCACATAGGTCAATCAAGCTTGATACACCAATGGAGAAATGGAAAGGAAGAAAACCCTCCATTCGACATTTAAGAATATTCGGTTGTTTGGCGTTTTGGCCCATTACACAACAACATAGAAATAAATTTATGCCTAAAAGTCGAAAAGTAATTTTTGTAGGCTATTCTCTGAAAAGAAAGACTTATCGAGTGTATGACATAATCACTAAGAAAATAGAAGAAGTAAGATCAGTAAAATTTGTCGAAAATGATAAAGGAATTGATTATGCAAAAAATCTTCAAGAAGACACAAATTACGACCATTTTGCATATAAAAAGGAAGAGGAAGATGATATTGAAATCGACCACCGGACGCGTCCAGAAACCTCAGAACTGAATGAAGAAACGATTCCCACGCTAGACGAACCTAACGAGGAAAGAATTATTTCTTGAAAAAAGACACCTCGGCCAGTATAAATCTTTTTATAAAGAATTGTAAGGTGAGGTCGCAAAAAGGGAGATACACAAAAAGTTTTAGAGCAAAAACACAGAGCAAAACTGAGAGAAGAAGAAATGAAATTGCTTGAACAAGGCGCTCGACGTTCGCAAAGAATAAAATAAAGAAATAACGTGAATTTTATATTGGAACCAGAAGAACGTATTCCCGAAAATTATGAGGAGGCGATTAACTGCGAGAATAAATATGAATGGCTCGAAGCAATGAAAGAAGAACTTTACTCTATTGACAAGCATAAGGTATGGACTCTCGTTCAAAGGGAAAAGAATATGAAGATCATAAACTGCAAATGGATCTTTAGCATAAAGAGTACGCCTAGTGAAGGTGTTTATAGAAGAAAAGCTAGATTAGTTGCTATTGGTTGTAATAAAAAAATATGGCGTAGAATATGAGGAATCTTTTTCACCAGTGATCAGAAAAGAAAGTCTTCGTGCAATTGTAGCCCTAGCAGCTCAGTTGAATTTGGTTATAACATCATATGATGTGAAGAACGCCTACCTTTACGGAGAATTGAAGGAAACTATTTTTATGAAACAGCCGGAAGGATTTGTTGAAAAAGGTGAAGAAGACAAAGTTTGCAAATTGTTAAAAAGTATATATGGACTTCCAACAATCGGGACATTGTTGGAATAAAAAGATCAACGAGATACTGATACAACTGGGAATGAAAAGATCGCAATATGATCCATGTGTGTACACTTTTAGAAAAGGAAAGGAATATGGAATATTGGGTTTATACGTGGATGATCTAATAATAGCCGGAACGGATAAAACCTTTAATGAAAACTAGCATCAGAGATAGGAAGATTTGTTGCTTTAAAAAAAAGGGGAGAATGAACCTTTAATTGGTATAGAGATAAAGAAAACAGAATACGGTTTTGATCTATCACAAGCCCATTATATCGATAAAATCTTGAAGAAATTTGCACTCGAGGAATGTAACATTGTACAAACTCCGGGAGATCGAGACCAAAGTTTTGATGAATGTCAAGACTCCAAACCACAGTAGACAAGACATTGTATCAAGAGATGATCGGATCCCTGATGTATTTGGCAACCGGAACTCGTCCAGATATTTCTTTTAATGTGAGCAATTTATCCCGATTTTGCAATGATGCAAGAGAAGTACATTTAACAGGAGTTAAGAGAGTATATAGATACCTGGAAGGCACCAGAGATAAAATGTTAAGATACAAGCCATCAGAAAATAGCATTCTTGTGAACACAGATGCAAGCTGGTGTTCAACAAGTGACGCAAAGTCCTATTACGGATACTCAGTTAAACTGGGAAACAACCTGATCAGTTGGAGAAGCAAGAAACAAAGTTTGGTGGCTCTGTCTACATGCGAAGCCGAACTGATTTCGATATGCGAAGGGATCTGCGAAGTAAAATGGATTAAAGGACTTTTAGAAGAACTATGTAAGGATGCGAACTTTCCTACAACGCTTAAAACAGATAGTCAATCTGCTATCAAGTGGATTAAATCTGAAAAAAGAACTTCCCGGACGAAACATATAAACCGAAAATTGTATTTTGTAAAAGATGCTGTGGAAGAAGGAACAATCGACCTTGAATTTGTTAGGAGTGACGAAATGGAAGCGGACCTATTAACAGTCTTCCCAAGGAGAAACTTAAAAACTGTATAAACTCTCTCGGACTTGTTTGATAGAAGCTTCCACACAGGGGAGGGATTGTCGTATTTATTTCTCAATACTCTGTGTGAAAGCTAGATTTGGAATAGGAACTAACCTATAAGTTTTGGTGTGGCATTCCGTGTTTGTTTTTGTTTTCTTCTTGTCTTGCTAAATGCAATAAATAAGTCTTTTGTTGCTTTAAAGAGAGTTGTAATTATTTAAAATACTACAGTTTAACTCTTAAACAAGAAGACTGAGAGGAAGCGTTTATTTTATTTAGTTATCCGCGTTCGGACATGTCTGTACTACAACAGGTGAATAGAATTGAAGCTACAAGAAGAATGTGTTGTGTGTGAAGTCTGATAACTTAATTAAAAAAAACGATTCTCCTCAGACTTCTTAATTTAGAGTCATGTGTCATCGGGGAATATCGTCTGATTAATTGAGTAGTTAATTTTTTCTTCCATTACTGGAAGTTTGTGACCTCATTGATGACCTTTCTTAATAAATTTGGAGAGATTTCTCTATATATTATTTGAATAATTTGTGTATCTGAAAATAAATTATAAATTTCGCGTCAAAATAGATACAAAACTATACGCCATCTATTGACCGTCTCTGCAATCTAGCAGATTCGGGTCGGTGACACAACACCAGCTTTATCAAATTCAGAAAGCCCACCTGAAGAACATGGTTTCAGGCTATGTCTTTAGTTAGCCCAGCGCGGCGTTTATTTAATGAGATCAATAAGGAATTCATAAACTTTCATAATTTTTCAAAGGTGTGTTCAGTTTTCTTTTAGTAATATCTACATATCTAAAATATCTACATTTATAATAGAAACCATATAGGTATTTTTAGGGTATTTCTTGACGGAGGAAGTAGATTTTTTATATTTCAATATATCCTTTCTCTCTCTTCTAATATTTCTATCTATGACCACATAATTGGCTTTGACACACACTTTGCCAGCTTTACACCTCCTATGAAAATGTTGAAGATTTCAAGATAACCCTGTTGATCTTATGGAAACAAAGCCCTCTCTGTGCTAAAATGGAGCATATTCGGAAAATATGGTCTCCAGGTTGGCTTTCTCAATTCGCCAAACCTGGTGTTCTTGTTTTGTTATCGACCAGAAGATGCTAAATTGCTGTGACGCGTAGTATTTTGGCGTCATTTTTAGAACGAAAATAACTTCCCCACAAAGTTTCCAACTAAATTTTTGTCATAGAATTGGCCTAACCAGTTCACTATTTAAACTCTTCTTAAAAATTTCTGAAAAATTATAAAATATTTTTATCAATCTTATGAAATCAAAAGCTGCCATGGAATTACAAAAGTCATAGCCTAAAATTGTGGTTTCCAACACACACACATGTGGGCATTCGGAATTCACTAAAGCTAATGGTTTTATCAGAGACTCAAGTCTGCTAGATACACAGTAAATAGATGACTCAAAGTTTTTGAGTCTATTTTTGGCCAATGAATTAGCCTACTCTTTTCACTAGCCCAGAACCTCTTTGACATTTCCTGAAGATCCATGGATTCAACTACACCGACGGACACCCTAAATATTGTCGTTGACTCGAGTCTGATAGATTGCAGAGATGGTTAGATGATGCCCCACATCGATTTTATCTCTATATTGACTTGAGAGGTATCCTTTAATTTAAAATGAATTTCCCATATATATTTAGAATATTCTATCTCTCTCTATCTAAAATTATATTTATAATATATAAAAAAATCTGGTAGTCCTTCATATCTAAACAGCTAAAAATAAGAAGTGTATTAATTCACTAGACTTATAATTCAATATATATGCACGGGATAGCCAATATTTCCTCTGCACAAAGTAGTCCCAGAATCCAACATAATCTGGTAATCGATAGAATATGCTTTCTCCAGTAATATTCCACGAGGAAAATTAGTCCCGATATTTCCCGTTTGGCTTTATTACACATACGAAAATCTATACAAATAAAACAGTATGCATATGTTAAACAATTATTCTAGATTAAATGGCGCACAAATGCATCGAATATAGAGCTATAAAATACGTAGCAATATGATGGATGCCAGCAGGATCCTGCGGAGGTGTTGCGTAGGCAGGCGATCAATACCGGAGTTTGCAGTTTCTCGAATTTTATCCCTATCCGCGCCATCTTGGAAATCTTAGACGCTATCTATCGTATGTTCCCCTGATATACGTTTCTATTATTTTAACCTTTTTATCAAAAATACACACATACTATATGGGGTAAAATTTAATTCGAATACACAATTATTTAGCATCAAGATGGATTCCATCAGATAACTGTGGGGGCAGGTAGATGAAGCCGATCAATATGGAAGTTATTTTTGTAGTATCTCGAATTTCGCTGCCATCTTGGTAAGCTTGGGCGCTCTCCATCATCTGCTCCAGCCATATTGCTAGCCTATTGTGACTGTATCTATATCTCATATCATTTCTTTCTATATTGGCGATAATTAGAAAACAAAACAATTTATATACCCATAATGACGTAACAATAATGATGCTGAAATAAAAATACTAAGAGAGTTCTCGGCTGCTAATCAGCGATGAATAATTCTTTCAGTGGTCTAGCTAGCTTCAGAAAGCTACTACTGCGTATTGACTTTATCTGCTTCTATTGCTTGAACTTACAAATAATTTCATGGAAAGGCTATTTAATTTATTTATGGACATATATTGGCTTCTGGAATTTTCCAAGCATTATTTAGGCATTGTGTATCATATCTATCATATCATTTTTAGTTCTTCGATAAATATATTCCTCAAGAAAGTAAATACATAAATTATTGTATATTTCGCTTAACCTAGTTTCATTAAATATGCTATCCACTATTTAAGGGACAAAATTGTGAAAGGTATTAAAATTATGATATTTTCACAATAGTTATCTCAAAAGGTTACTCTCTCCTTGTATGTACACAGTTTATAAATTTTCACTATACACCTATAATCCCCCCAACAATTACACGCAAGACCAAATACAACAGTAGAATAGTTTGGGGATCAAACCCCAGTAGAACTTATCATTTATGTTCCAGTCTCAGTTTGAGATAAAATGTATTACTATTTTTAAGATTACTTTTCAAAAACACGTATGGCTATAACTGTTCATGCCAGCCCCTTATACCCTTTAAATGGATACATTTTAAAAAGAAGGGTATGACTCATCAGTAATGAACCCTCCCAGCGGTTTTGGCAATATAATCTACAGACCACTCTACAATTGGACATATTTTCTTATAAGTTCTGCATCTGTTAAAGAATACAATAAACGCGTGTTTTTAAAATAACAATGTACATATGCGCATCTTACTCTTAGGAGATCGTGGAGAATATTTATACCTTAATTAAAGAATTGGGAGAAAGCGCTGGGAGGATTCACCTCTGAAGAGCCATGCCATCCCTTTTTCAATTTATTTAATTGCGGTATAATGTCTGTAGAAATAGTTTTTAATTATATATGAACTAAAAAAAGAAACGTTAAAAATAAAAGAAAATTGCATCGATAGATAGTGATATTGATAATATTTGTCATTTTGAGTTGTGGAGTTGTATTTAGAAAATAAATATAGATAAGTATAAAGTTTCGGGAGAATGGTTTCCGTGTAGCAAAAGAAGCATTTATCCCTTCAAATATGCATTCAAACAATGAAATTAGCTTATTAACCCAATAAAAAACTCGACTCTATCACTAACTCTTGAATTTGTTACGTAGATAATAAGCAAAATGTAATGTTTTAATGAATATTTGAAGAGAGGTGCCCATATTGGTACGTAAAGTAATTAAGAGTGAATAAATGTTTTGATTACAATTAATATATCCCTTATTTATATACAGTATATTTTAAGTTCTACCGAATGTTTTGTGTTAAACAATGTTAGACATCTTTGCCATCAAGAGAAAAAATTTAAAAACCTCTGCGCCATCTACTGCCCGTCTCTGCAATATCGCAGTTAGAGACATAACCCCAATGTGGCAACTTTTGAACCTGTCGAAATTGGAGAGGGTTCACTCTGAGCATAGTTTTTTGGATTTATTTTGAGAAAATATTTTCTTTTTCATTTTGAGCTTGACTGTCTTATTATCAAACTTCGATATATTTATCTTAAATGTTAATTTGTGACCAAGTGAGGCTATTTAATTGACATTTCTTCACAGAATAAAAAACAACGGTATATGAGTTTACACTTAGACTCTCTTCAATAAATCAACTGACTAGAGAGAGAGAGACAGACAGTACACTAGTCAGCTAATTTATTGGAGACTAAGTGTAATCTCATATAAACCGTTTTTTTTTCTCCTGTGAAAAATTGTCAATTAAATATCCCCACTTGGTCGCAAATAAGCATTTAGGATAAATATATCTAAGTTTGATAATAAAAGGTAGTAAATGCATTTTTAAAGGGAGAGGTGGCACTATTGGTACAGCTATATATTAATAAATAGTTTTCACAACAATTTTATAATAATAAGAGCCGAAAAGGGATGTTTCCCGTATATATATAAAATCCCTTCAACTTTATATCTTAAAATTAGAACTAATAGTTATTGGAACAAGTATTTCTTTAATAACTTTATATTCCCCGAAGTTGGAATCTGTATCTAATGAAAATAATGCCATCTTTCTAAAAATCAGAATTCATTTATAAAATTATTTTTAATTAAAAACGAATATATTGGATAAAAAATAATTTATTTACCAATATTTCAGTTAGCTCAACCTCAACCTTTTTCAAAGTACAACAATGTATTTTTGTACATGTAAATACGTTGTCTCTTAAAGAACGCTGGTGTTCAGCTAACTGAAATATTGGCAAATAAATTATTTTTGAAAACTAAATTTAAGGCTTTTTAATTAAGGATCTATTTATGGATTTCTCTATTTTCAAAAAATATATAAATAATTGTATATAAAATATTTTACTATTATAATTGATGTGGTTTACTAGATTCTTTCCTGGAATAAATGCTTAAAGCCTTTTGATAGTTACCCGATATCCATATTGTACCTTTAGGTTTTTATAATACTTGGGGGGGGGGGGGTCTAAAACAATTAATATATCAATTAAAAATGATTTTTATCCGTAATAAATTGGAATGAAGAGTTTCTCTCATATAAATATTATTCCTAGGGTACTAAATGTCAAAATGGTATTTTATCGATAACAACCTTTGTTGTTACCATTTATACCACCTTACCCCTGAATGGAAAGTGCATCTATTATATACACTAAACGATATCATATTTCATGTTTGTGGACTTAACAATCAGTAGCTACTAATGTACTATTTCAACCACTTCTCTGAGACAATCTGCACAGTTAACCTGAGATATCAAAGACCAGTAGCTACTAATGTACTATTTCAACCACTTCTCTGAGACAATCTGCACAGTTAACCTGAGAGATCAAAGACCAGTAGCTACTAATGTACTATTTCAACCACTTCTCTGAGACAATCTGCACAGTTAACCTGAGAGATCAACGACCAGTAGCTACTAATGTACTATTTCAACCACTTCTCTGAGACAATCTACACAGATCACCTGAGAGATCAACGACCAGTAGCTACTAATGTACTATTTCAACCACTTCTCTGAGATAATCTGTACAGTTCACCTGAGATATTAATGACCAGTAACTGCTAATGTACTATTTCAACCACTACTCTGAGACAATCTGCACAGTTAACCTGAGATATCAACGACCAGTAGCTACTAATGTACTATTTCAACCACTTCTCTGAGATAATCTGTACAGTTCACCTGAGATATTAATGACCAGTAACTGCTAATGTACTATTTCAACCACTACTCTGAGACAATCTGCACAGTTAACCTGAGATATCAACGACCAGTAGCTACTAATGTACTATTTCAACCACTTCTCTGAGATAATCTGTACAGTTCACCTGAGATATTAATGACCAGTAACTGCTAATGTACTATTTCAACCACTTCTCTGAGACAATCTGCACAGTTAACCTGAGATATCAACGACCAGTAGCTACTAATGTACTATTTCAACCACTTCTCTGAGATAATCTGTACAGTTCACCTGAGATATTAATGACCAGTAACTGCTAATGTACTATTTCAACCACTTCTCTGAGATAATATGTACAGTTCACCTGATATATTAATGACCAGTAACTGCTAATGTACTATTTCAACCACTTCTCTGAGACAATCTGCACAGTTAACCTGAGATATCAACGACCAGTAGCTGCTGATGTACTATTTCAACCAATTCTCTGAGACAATCTGCACGGTACACCTGAGAGATCAACGACCAGTAGCTGCTAATGTACTATTTCAACCACTTCTCTGAGACAATCTGCACAGTTAACCTGAGAGATCAAAGACCAGTAGCTGCTGATGTACTATTTCAACCAATTCTCTGAGACAATCTGCACGGTACACCTGAGAAATAAACGAACAGTAGCTGCTAATGTACTATTTCAATACTTCTCTGAGACAATCTGCTAAATTAACCTGAGAAATAAACGAACAGTAGCTGCTAATGTACTATTTCAACCACTTCTCTGAGACAATCTGCACAGATCACCTGAGATATTAATGACCAGTAGCTGCTAATGTACTATTTCAACCACTTCTCTGAGACAATCTGCACAGATCACCTGAGATATTAATGACCAGTAACTGCTAATGTACTACTTCAATCACTTCTCTGAGACAATCTGCACAGATCACCTGAGAGATCAACGACCAGTAGCTACTAATGTACTATTTCAACCACTTCTCTGAGACAATCTGCACAGTTAACTTGAGAGATCGAGACCAGTAGCTGCTAATGTACTATTTCAATCACTTCTCTGAGACAATCTGCACAGTTAACCTGAGAGATCAAAGACCAGTAGCTGCTAATGTACTATTTCAATCACTTCTCTGAGACAATCTGCACAGTTAACCTGAGAGATCAAAGACCAGTAGCTGCTGATGTACTATTTCAACCACTTCTCTGAGACAATCTGCACAGTTAACTTGAGAGATCAAAGACCAGTAGCTGCTAATGTACTATTTCAATCACTTCTCTGAGACAATCTGCACAGTTAACCTGAGAGATCAAAGACCAGTAGCTGCTAATGTACTATTTCAATCACTTCTCTGAGACAATCTGCACAGTTAACCTGAGAGATCAAAGACCAGTAGCTGCTAATGTACTATTTCAATCACTTCTCTGAGACAATCTGCACAGTTTACCTGAGAGATCAAAGACCAGTAGCTGCTAATGTACTATTTCAATCACTTCTCTGAGACAATCTGCACAGATCACCTGAGAGATCAAAGACCAGTAGCTGCTAATGTACTATTTCAACCACTTCTCTGAGACAATCTGCACAGTTTACCTGAGATATTAATTACCAGTAGCTGCTGATGTACTATTTCAACCACTTCTCTGAGATATTCTGCACAGATCACCTGAGAGATCAAAGACCAGTAGCTGCTAATGTACTATTTCAACCACTTCTCTGAGACAATCTGCACAGTTTACCTGAGATATTAATTACCAGTAGCTGCTGATGTACTATTTCAACCACTTCTCTGAGATATTCTGCACAGATCACCTGAGAGATCAACGACCAGTAGCTGCTAATGTACTATTTCAACCACTTCTCTGAGACAATCTGCACAGTTAACCTGAGAGATCAAAGACCAGTAGCTGCTAATGTACTATTTCAATCACTTCTCTGAGACAATCTGCACAGATCACCTGAGAGATCAAAGACCAGTAGCTGCTAATGTACTATTTCAACCACTTCTCTGAGACAATCTGCACAGTTTACCTGAGATATTAATTACCAGTAGCTGCTGATGTACTATTTCAACCACTTCTCTGAGATATTCTGCACAGATCACCTGAGAGATCAAAGACCAGTAGCTGCTAATGTACTATTTCAACCACTTCTCTGAGACAATCTGCACAGTTTACCTGAGATATTAATTACCAGTAGCTGCTGATGTACTATTTCAACCACTTCTCTGAGATATTCTGCACAGATCACCTGAGAGATCAACGACCAGTAGCTGCTAATGTACTATTTCAACCACTTCTCTGAGACAATCTGCACAGATCACCTGAGATATTAATGACCAGTAGCTGCTAATGTACTATTTCAACCACTTCTCTGAGACAATCTGCACAGATCACCTGAGATATTAATGACCAGTAACTGCTAATGTACTATTTCAATCACTTCTCTGAGACAATCTGCACAGATCACCTGAGAGATCAACGACCAGTAGCTACTAATGTACTATTTCAACCACTTCTCTAAGACAATCTGCACAGTTCACCTGAGATATTAATGACCAGTAGCTACTAATGTACTATTTCAACCACCTCTCTGAGACAATCTGCACAGATCACCTGAGATATTAATGACCAGTAGCTGCTGATGTACTATTTCAACCACTTCTCTGAGACAATCTGCACAGTTAACCTGAGAGATCAAAGACCAGTAGCTGCTAATGTACTATTTCAATCACTTCTCTGAGACAATCTGCACAGTTAACCTGAGAGATCAAAGACCAGTAGCTGCTAACATACTATTTCAATCACTTCTCTGAGACAATCTGCACAGTTAACCTGAGAGATCAAAGACCAGTAGCTGCTGATGTACTATTTCAACCACTTCTCTGAGACAATCTGCACAGTTAACTTGAGAGATCAAAGACCAGTAGCTGCTAATGTACTATTTCAATCACTTCTCTGAGACAATCTGCACAGTTAACCTGAGAGATCAAAGACCAGTAGCTGCTAATGTACTATTTCAATCACTTCTCTGAGACAATCTGCACAGTTAACCTGAGAGATCAAAGACCAGTAGCTGCTAATGTACTATTTCAATCACTTCTCTGAGACAATCTGCACAGTTAACCTGAGAGATCAAAGACCAGTAGCTGCTAATGTACTATTTCAATCACTTCTCTGAGACAATCTGCACAGATCACCTGAGAGATCAAAGACCAGTAGCTGCTAATGTACTATTTCAACCACTTCTCTGAGACAATCTGCACAGTTTACCTGAGATATTAATTACCAGTAGCTGCTGATGTACTATTTCAACCACTTCTCTGAGATATTCTGCACAGATCACCTGAGAGATCAAAGACCAGTAGCTGCTAATGTACTATTTCAACCACTTCTCTGAGACAATCTGCACAGTTTACCTGAGATATTAATTACCAGTAGCTGCTGATGTACTATTTCAACCACTTCTCTGAAGATATTCTGCACAGATCACCTGAGAGATCAACGACCAGTAGCTGCTAATGTACTATTTCAACCACTTCTCTGAGACAATCTCCACAGTTCACCTGAGATATTAATGACCAGTAGTAACTGCTGATCCATTATTGACACTACCTTTCTGAGAAAAATACCACAGATCGCCTGAGGGATAAAAGACCAGTGGCTGATAATGCATTATTGCCAACATTTATATGAGAAAATCTCCATGATCACCTAAGAGATCAACGACCAGTAACTGCCAATGTGTTATTGCACCCACTTCTATGAGCTAATATTCACAGTTCACATGATATATCAATGACCAGTAGGTGTTAATCTAATATTGCCACCTCGTATATCCTTCGTAGATTTATAGAGGACACATTTAGACCATGTTAGTATAATTCCGATAGTCCCATTGTTTCAAATTTATTTTGGAATGAAAAGAGAGATCACTCCTATTTCACATTATTTCATTCTAATAAACTTAGAAGACCCGTAATCTATCATATCTAAAGCTTAGGTCAACCAGTGATTTCTGCCTTTGTTATGTTTATCTATAACATAGAGTTGTGTGTGCAGGAGAATGATATTGAGCTACCAACAGAGACACCTCACCCTTTAATTATGCACCAAAACAATAAATTGTGTTTATCACCCCAGTAAAAAATTTACCAGTGGTATTGAATGAGCCACAACACCAGTTTTGGAAAAGTTCAGACCACAAAGACAACCTGTATATAATGTTTTCGAGCTATGACCTTCATAATTACAGGGCGGCTTTATGTTGTATTATATCCTGAAAATCTACCCTTGCCACTTTACCACCTTAAACACCGGTTTGAGGAATTCGACCGCTTTTATAACTTCTCTCGTAGAATGTTATGAAATCGAAGCCGCTCCTTTGCTGATGAAAGCCAAAGCCCGAAAACATTGTATAGAGTTTTGCTTTTTGTCTGAAATTTCCAAATCTGGTGTTTTCGCTCATCCCTTATCGCCACTAGTAAAGTTTTTTTTACAGGGATGATAAACATAATGCATTATTTTAATGCATATTTAAAGTTAGAGGTGCCTTTTGATACATATTCATCTATGTTCGTGTTGAGACCATGTTTTAATCAAATCACCTTTACACTACCATCTTATATCATTCTATTAAAATATCGTTTCAGTCCAATATGTATATATATTTATGTTATATAATTATATATTAGACAAGAACAATATTTATTCAGAAGATATAAGATGGGAAAATAAAGAGAAAAGGCGGATATATATAAACCAAAAGTGACACTTCTCCTTTTAAAAGTTCCTTTAAAAATGCATTTGGTTTATCATCCCAGTAAAAAGAAATTAAGAAAATGATAAATAATGAGTCACAACACACGAGTTTTGGCTAATTCAGACAAAAATCAGCCTATATACCATGGTTTCGGGCTTTGGCTCTCATCAAAACAGAGATGGCTTCAATTTCATAGCATCCTACATGGGGAATTATGAAACCGGTTGAATTATTCAAAAAGGTGTTCAGCTGGTAAAGTTGTAAGCCTCATATACAAGCTATAACACAACTTAATGTTGCAGAAAAATGGTATTCAGGCACTTAAAGTGGTACTTCTTCTTTGGTATACATGTTGGGTTTTTGTCGGAATTTGCCAAAAGTGGTATTGTGGCTCATTCATTATCACTATCAGATTATCACCAAATGCATTTTAAAAGGGAGAAGTGCTATTCTTCATGTTTACACAAATAGCCATTCTCGCACAACTTTAATCTATATATACATATATACTTGAGATGGAAAGTCACATCTCCTGTCAAAATTGACACTAAACTAAATGCCATCTAATGACCGTCTCTACCAATTAGTGGACTCGGGCCGGTGACAAAGCCACAACACCAGCGTTGGCAAATTCAGAACTCCCCTCGGAGACCACGGTTTCGCACTAGTAGCCCTTCTCAGCTCAGGGCTAGTAACCATAAAGAAATCACCTAAAGTTGTCGGTGCAGGTAAGTTGACTTGTGAAGGTGTAGAAAAACCACATTTTTATTCCGGTTTTACTTTTATTACAGTCAAGATCGCCTTTTTCCCTTTAGTCCATTGACAAATATCTCCTTGTATTAAGAACAAAGGCAACTCCTGGTCGTGAAAGCCATCAGAAACTTTCAGTTACACGATCAGGAGATGCCTTTTTTCTTAATGAATTTCTTAAATCAGCTACTGGTCTCATCACCATTCACTTTGTGATATCTTTCATAGAGTGTTGCGTTCTAATTCACCTTTGGCCCTAAATACCCATTCTTTGATTGTTCAAGAAGCCTATAAGACCGACCATTTTGGCCGTAGAGGTACAGCCTGCAACACGCTGACGAGGACTATTAGTCTGAAACGCGTACGTAGTTGGTATTTGACCATTAATTAAAAATAAACGAATAATAGATATTTATTCCGACAGATGGCGCAAGCCATCAGAAACTTTCAGTTGCATGATCAAGAGATGCCTTTTTTTTTATTCTCTTAAAATATATCCACTGACTCCACTACAATTTCAATTTTGTTTTATTTTTCATAGAAGTTACATTGTTATTAAAATCTCAAACATTTGTATCATTGAAACCTAAATAGTGAGTTTCATTGTATTATTAATCTCTCCTAATACTCTAGCGCTTTTTGTAAATATTATGATAAGAGGAAGCATCACGTTTACTTAATGTTGATGGTAAATTCTCCAATTGTTTATTCAGTGTAGTGTGATAATGTAAAGACAGAAAAGAGGTAATTGATATGTAACAAATATCTGCTGTTATCATTAAGGCTGGCTTGCATATTGCATTAGACAACTACAATGCACAATTTGAATCATAAATAAATTGCAACGTAAACAAGTCTAATTACATATAATATCGAATGAACCAATTAAACTGTGATGCTTTAGTAACAACATTGCCATCATTGTCAGACTCCAATTGCTGCTATGGGTACACATGGTGGCATACAATGTAAATTTTGACTAGCAAGATTTGCCATGGAATCCCCATAATGAGCAGTTTGGCTTAACGATAACGAATTGCTTCAATGGATCTTAATTGTCTAATCTAACCCCGCCAGTGAGTACAGGTGACCACAGTATAAAGGGGATTTTAAATTTGTATATATATATATATGTGATATTGTGTTGAGGTTTGGTAAGCCTTTTGTAGAATCCAGTCGACTCTCTGTAATAATGTAATAATGTAGTAGTTTTACCTTGTTAGATGAATGCAGTGTGGCATGTTGGCTAGAAGCAGTCGTGCAGTCGTGGTTGTTGAGCGATGGGTGGTAAGGACACACACAAAACGAAGCGACACGTTGTAGAAGGTTCCTTGAATAGATAAAAAGCGAGCCAAAAGCTAAGATGGAGATTGAGAAGGTTTCTTACTGTTTTACATCGTCGATGAGTTGGTGACAACCGGCGACACGCAGATGGGGAACTCTGGAACTGAACTGAACTGGCTGTTGCTACGCGGCCTTTTTATACGACCGCTCTGACTAAGAGAATTGGGTCATACACGTGTCAATGTTACTCGAGAATGGCGCCAGGCTGGCGGCTAACAATCTATCTTTAGAAGTTACTTTGTAAATCTCTCTCTGGCTCTTAACTCAGCTTTTAATCTATTATATAGTTTTTTATTTATTCATCCTCAGTACATTACATTTGGTGATGCAAGGAGACATGTCAATTATGCGTATAATTAGTTGTAGTTTATAATTAGTTCTATATACAACATGACAAGCTTGTTATACGTATTACATAATATAGGGTTATTGGTTTAAATTATCATATATATATATATATTAAAAATAAAGAAAGTATAATCTGACCAGGAGCATATGCACAAATATCAAGAAACAGATTAAATCAACGTTTAGTTGATTTCTGTTCCACTAGATGGCGCTCTGCCATCTAAAAAGCACATGTGCTCCTGGTCAGGATATGCTTTCTTTATTTATAATATCAACACCTGACCCACTTATTTTTTCTATTATTTTTTCATATATATATTTATTTATAGATGGGAATTTTGCCGGGAGGAAATTGATCTATAAAATCATAGGGCGCCTCTCCCGTCAAATTAAACGTCAAAACTAGACGCCATCTATTGACCGTAGCCGCAACTAGCGGCCTCGGGTCGGTGACAAAGCCGCAACACCAGCTTTGGCAAACTGAGAAGCGACTACCCAGAGACCATGGTTTCAGGCTAATCGCCCTCGTCAGCCTAGGGCGGACTCTAGTCCATGACATCCACACGGGATCTAATGGAATCTTCACAATCTGTCAAAGAGGTGTTTAGTTGGCATGGTCTCTAGGTGGGCGCTTCTCAGTTTGCCAAAGCTGGTGTTGTGGCCTTGTCACTGACCCGAGGCCGCTAGTTTGTGGCGACGGTCAATAGATGGCGTCTGGTTTTCACGTTTAATTTGACGGGAGAGGTGCCCTATATATATATATACAAGCTGCCGTTAACTACCCACTATGAATATCATGGTTTAAATCACATGTCCTTGGAAAAAATAAAAATGATTCAACCCCCAAGTATGCCAATATCCGATAAGATGTCACACTGGATGAAGTATTACGGATTAATATATTGTTGCAATGATTTAAATGATTGTAAAAAGAAATATATTTTTATCTGGCGCACACTAATCTCCTTCCAAAATGATTAGAATAAACCTAAATGTAGGATTATAATAATCATAATGAAATATGATGAGCACACATGAAAAAGAGAATATTTTACATCTAGAAAAAATATGACACCGTTAAAAAAAGTATAATTTGTCCAAAAAATAGTAGAATCCGTTTTAAACTTGTTGAGATTGAATTGTGCATTTTCTTGTCAACATTTTGGTGAAAACTTGGATAACTATTATAATATTTTCTCGATTCTTCTCTATAATTTGACTCAACAAACTTTTATAGAGATAAAAATTATTGTATCAATTCTTTGAAAATTTTGTTTTACACTTTTGAATTTCTTAAATGTGAATCACACCGCACCAGCACACTCCAGAGAAGTTCAATTTTGGTAATTGAAGACAATACAACAGTACGCTAGATGCTCTTTATTTTGAAGCATACATGCAGAGGTTACAACATCGGGCAAGCTCAAGCTCATAAAGAAAAAAAAAGAAGAGGAAATAAAAATTATTTGAAATCAAAAATAAAAATCAATGAGAAAAAAATATATTCATAAATTGTAAAATAATATTTAAAGTGATCAAAAATATATAAAAAATGAATCAAATAATAGATTACATATGTTTTGATTTATGCTCTCATAGTCAGGTCAAAAGGTTAGACCTATTAAAAGAGAGATAAAAAATAAATGGTTAAAATGGGGAAAAAAGGTAAAATGCTGTAAATTCCCTAAATGATTCTAAGGTAGACGACGACAAAAGAGATTGAAAGTTCGAGTAAGAGCGCAAGGGCCACGACAATTAGCACAACAATACCTCACAACACTTCACAACAATGGGATAGATAGATCGAAAAAATGTGTAAGTTTTCCTTCTCAAAACATTCCAAAACTTCCTTTTCTAAACCATTCTTTTTGGCATCTGTTATTCCAAAAAAATCTGAATTTCCAACATAGGTAAATAGATTTTCTTTTATCCTGACAAAGTCTATCCTTTAATTCTTAATCTCTATGATTTTTAGAAATGTAAATAAAAATTTATACATCATTTAACAAAAAGATATATACATATGAATTCGTATATACAAGGTTTTATATATTTTCACACTGTAACCAGTATCAGATATGCCACAACATGTCTCAAAATTTAAATTTATGAAACAAAAATGTAATTTAAATCATATGGGCATTATTCTCTTAATAAAACTTTTAGTACAATAAAAAAAAAATTATAGATAAGGATAATTTTGATGATAAAAATTAAACATTTTTTTTTTTTTTGGAAAAAAGAATAAAATTTTCACATAAATTCAAAGCATTATAATTCATGAATATCTTTTTTTTTTGTGGGGAATATAAATAATATATTTTATATTATAATACTAGAAATGATTAAACCGTATTTTTTATTTATATAAATAATAGAAGTTTGACATAGGTGTATATGCTTAGCCTCAAAATACATTTTTTTTTATATAGAAAAGAAAAAAATAAAAATATTCTTCTGTATTGTGATGGTGTTGAAATGTGTAAAGATAACAAAAATACAAAAAAAAAATCGAATTCATTGTCATATTTTCATCAAATTTTCACAGAAGTTATACTGCAACCCTTTTCATTTAATTAAAAATATGATTTTTGCGAGCTAAATTTCTGCTCAAAATACGATTGTAGTGATTAAGGAAAAAGTTGCGATAAAAACATCCCGTGTATTTTAGTATTTTAAACAAATATGAACAATATATTGTATTACTAATTAAATATTAGATTATGGTCATAGTTGCAAAGAAGGCATTCTCAAATCATATTTGCCATTTTATGATTTGCCATTATTATAGTTTTCAATAAAATTGTCTTAATGTTATACCGCAACCTCCCCTTTTATTTATATGATTTTTTTTGCGGGTTAAACAACTGTTCGAAATCCAGTTGTAGTGATGAATGGATTAACATCCATCGTATTTTTATATTTTAATCAAATCAGAATAATAGCTTGTGTATTGTAACTAAAATATCAGTTTTATTATGGAATGATTTAAATGATTTTTAATGATTTAAATGATTTGAGAATGCCAACTATGTAACTATGATAAAAAGTACAATTTGGATATTCAATAAGTATCGCAAGGTAGCGAGACCAAATCCAAATAAGTATTCTCTACGTGAGATGATAATGATTGATGTGTCTGATGGTAATTGATGATGATGATATGATGATAGCGAGGGTGATTCCGGAACATCACGTAGAGAAGACGTATGTGGATTTGGTCCTGTCACCTAGTGATATTTGTGGGATGTTAATGGATTAAAATATATACAAAGTTCTATATCATAGACGTGGTAAAATGATTATTTTATAGGGAGAAATATAAGAGGATATGAATTTTTTTAAATCATATAAGGGAAGGTATTCTTAGAAAATGATATATTGTGATATATTATAATGTGAAAAATGATAAGTTTAAAAGGTTTAATAGTATAAACAATATATACATTACATATACCAAATTTCGCATGGTAACAAAACCAAATCCAAACAGTTATTCTATATAGGAAGTTTCGGCAAAACTGCTATAGGAACATCCCATATAGAATATCTATTTGGATTTGGTCCTTTTCACCTAGCGATTCTTATCGATATCCAATTTGTACTTTATAATAAATTGGTAAATAACGAGTATCAATATCGTGTTTCTCAGAAATCCCCCTAATGATCGATGATTGATGTTAGATTCTGATTGGTTGATGAAAGCGCTTTACCAATCAGAATGATGCCGTCACGGCATGTAAACTCGTTATTTACCAAAATATTATATATAGAGAAATATAATTAAATTATACCAATATTCCTTTTTCTTTACCAATCCTTCTACTTAGTTGATGTGTGTGACAATGATGACAAATGGTATCTAGACTACTTCCAATTTTTTTGGCGCAAAGTTTGGGACCG
Source organism: Cordylochernes scorpioides (assembly GCA_030710605.1). Taxonomy (NCBI): domain Eukaryota; kingdom Metazoa; phylum Arthropoda; class Arachnida; order Pseudoscorpiones; family Chernetidae; genus Cordylochernes; species Cordylochernes scorpioides. The sequence continues at coordinate 177,473,114 of CP092886.1, read as the reverse complement.
GTGATGAGAGAGAGGATCACAACATTGAGACAACGTCCAACGAACACAGGGGGAGGGCGACACAAGGACCTACGTCACTCGCATGCATCGATGAATGACACAACGGCAAGCGGAACAATTAGGGGAGAGGGGGGTCGGGGGAAAGGAAATGTAATTTACAAAATTGTGCTATCTGCGGCACATTAATTTTTCAAGAAGAAAGAGACAAGAATTTTTTTTCAAATAAGGCTTCATCACCGTCATTTACTGTCCTGGAGTAACAGGTTTTTGTAAATTTTTTTAGCCTACCCATGTCTTGCGTAAATAGACCAACAATTGAGATCCACAAGTCATTCCATCAATTTTATCTTTACCAGCAATATTTTTTTTAGAATCCTGAAATTCACGCCCAAACACTTTCACTATAGCTTCAAGCCTATTGTTACATTGGATACATAGCAGCCGATGTTATTGGCTGTGTTATATGATCCAACGCACAACAAGGAGATGAAAAATAACTTTGCATAAATTTGATCCGAGAAAAAAACATAATAAATTATAAATATTAAAATGTAATATTTCAACGTAATTAATACATAAAGGCTTACCCAAATCCAATGAAAAAGTAACTAATCTTAATATAAAAATGATATTTTATAGAATAATGATGTGGTTTTATATATTGCTTATATTTTAATAATTTATTATTTTTTATTTTTTAATATAAATGTGAAAAAGTCTATATCTTATTTTAAAAAATATAAATAAATATTTTAGATATATATTAGCACTATTTATGATAAATATTATAAGATATTATATAAAGATATAAAACTATAGATTTATATATATTAGGTGATTTATTATTTTTTTATATATATATTTACAATTTAGTTCAATAATTTATTTTATTTATTCATATAGTTATTATAATAAATATTTATATATAAGTTATATTAATTATTATAAATTTATATAAGAGAGTTATGGAATAGTTTAAATAGATAAGTTATTATAAATATATAAGTTATTAAATATGTATATTATAAATAGATAAGTTATTTTAAATAGTTAAATTTACATTATTATAAATATTAAGTTATGGAATATATTAGGTTTTAGTTGTATGATGAAGAAATCTCTATTATAAATACTAAATAAATACTAAACCTATACTGGGTATATTACTATTGTTTATTGCGATGCGAAAAAAGCTACACGTATTTTCCAGCACTTCCGTCAAGCGATATGCCGGGACATCCAACTCACTTAGTTCTGGAAATTCTCCATTACAAACAAACTTCGCTCCTCATTCATTCTCTAACCTCCTTTATAACGAACAAAAGATATAACGTCAAATCTTTCGATGTTTTGTGAAAGACAAATAAATTGACATAGATTAATTGAAAATAATATTTACTTTTAACGGCCATTTATTACATGGCATACTAAAGAGTATAAGAATTAATTGATCAAAAAGGAACATAATTTGATAAAATTATTGCTTTATTTTTTAATTATTTCAAAGTAAAAATTATTAGGATAGTTAATATTATTGAAGCTGTTGTTATTGAAAAATTTATTTATTGCAAATTCCCTCCCCTATTTATGTTTAAAAATTATTATTTAGGTATTTAAATTAGAACATATAACCCCCAGAAATTAAAAAGCTATGAAGCCAAAAGACAATTTTTATACGAATTTTATTATGGTTTGGATGAGAGAATTTCATTGGTATTGCTCTTTAGAGAATATTTGCTTTAATATTATTAAAAGTTAAGAAATTAATAAAAATTAATTTCTATAACTTTAGTAGAAGAAAATTATCTATACAAGAAGCTGAGAAAAATATAGAAACTTAAGAGAAAATAAAATTGGAGGTTAGTCTTCCATTTTGGAGCAGAAGATGCTAGATGTCAGGCGCGGACGGATGGGAGAACGGACGGACGAAGACAGTGGGCGCTAGGGTGTTGTTGCCGTGCCCCCTATCCTAGCGCTAATGACTGAAGTGGTTGATGCTAGATGAAATCCCTATTTGACCGTTGTTTCTCTTTATGATATTTGTAGACTAAATAGTTAATAAAATATATAAAAATTATAATAGAAAAATAGGTAGAAATTAATATAGAAACTTATTCGACGACATCTCCAGGCGTTGAAACTATACATTCCAAGTCAATACCTTTTTTTTGCCTTGTTTCTCCAGGACAGCAAACCTTCATATGTGGGAGACCCCAACAAAGAAGACGACAGTGATAATTATAAAGGGGGACACATCACAAACAAGAGGAACACTTCTAGCGGGGATGAGCATCTAGGTTTTTTTTAACATATCATAGGAACCATTAGTATAATAAAGAATTCAGCATAATTTAAAACACAAGTTGTAAATGGTTAAATTATACATATATCAATCAAATGAAGTATTTTGAAGGTAAATAAAATTTGACAAATTCATTTAAGCATTTTCTTTTAAACAAAAGAGTGTCGAAAAAAAAAGGATAGAGTTGTAAGAAGAAATCAAATAGTTAAATATTACAATTGGCACCTTTCTCAAAGTAAGGTTTGAACAAAATAACTCTTTTCGATCATTAAAGAGAATGGAAGCTAGATCTCTGCTTGAAACAAGGATAAATCTAGCCACTTTATTTTTCATTATATTATGAGAATATAGAACGCTACAAGATTTTAAAAGTCCTCCTTGCACAGGAGCCATGCTAATCTTTTCTGTCTTGTTCCAATTTTAGGGCATATACCACGGAAAAGTATGTATCTGCTTATTCGTTAGCACATATACTAAAATTAGAACATTCCAGAGAAAATTAGTATGGCTCCTGTGCAAGGAGCACTTTAAAAATCTTGAAGTGCTTTATATTTAGCAAACATCTTTGAATATTTATTTTTTGGGTCCACACTAGAAACTATAGAAGAGAGTCCACAAAAATAAAAGGACACATCAAAATGAAAACAAAAATAGCATCTACTAAGCACATCTACTAGTTATTTAAACATCAGGTAACGGTGGGCTTGTTTGTTATCATCTACTGGAAACGTTTTTTCGACATTTATGGATTTTGATTTTTTTTTTCACAAGACAGCTAAACACTGAAGCACTTAACTACAACGCAGCTAAAGTTCACCCACGCACAAACATTCATTTAAGCAAGCTTTCACCGCGCAATCGGCCACAGCTACCTGAATTCTACGGTGGTGACAGATCTTCTCGCACAAAGTTTCTGAAAATACTGAGATAAGAAGTAATACTTTATGCGCAACTGAGTAAATTTTTCTCTTGCAAATTATATTATGGAGTAAAATTAAAATAAATAAAAAAATATTTTTTTTTTAAATATTAAAGTGAAATAGGAAAAACAATATCCAGATTAAAATTACGGAAAATTTATAATATAAATCGCGTAAAACAAATTTTAATTTCTTTTTTCAAAATAGGCATTTAACTTGACGACTAACGGCAGAAAAGGCACTACATTGAAAGTGTCTTTAATTTTTACCACTTTTATTCCCCCAACTATCTATTTCTATTCGACAAATTTTGAAAACAAATATATTCTACTGAGAATTGTCTGAAAGCAAGCTTTCAGATAAGAAATAAAAATATAAACATAACCATAATTTATTGCATTGAGAGCGCAAAACTCCCTTAAAATTATATATAATTTTACAACTAAAAAAAATTTTTTTTTTTAAGTTCCTTAATGTTAAATAAATAAAATGTATTAAGAACAAAACCATAAAACAAAATGAAAACGATTATGTACAGCACGATTTCAACAATTAATCTACCACAAGACAGGTAAAACATTGATTTTTTTCTCACATCACAACTACACATCAATCTAGAAGATTTGACCTCGCCATTAGATTCGATGCCATCTAATGCCACTAGTCAGCATATTGAAACGTGGTAAAGGAAAATCACCAAGACAAAATCCCACAATACTCTACTTTAAAGCAAATGAGAATAGTTAGTGACCACAAACTTAATTGTTTAAATCATAAACACCAATTAACTAGTGTGGACCTCAAATTTACCTACCTAGCACAACCATTCTCTTCCATTTAGCAAGAAAATGAATTCATATCAAGCAAAAAATAGTGAACTATGGAATTTTATGTCTTTTTCTGCAATATATTTTAACATGATTTTATTATTTTTTTAATATAAAAAATGAGTTATATTGAAAAATAATAATTTTCTGTTGTAATAGGGACAAAACCAAAATATAATTTGGAAATTTACAATTGGTGGCGCGAGCGCGCAATTAAAACATACACCAAAATATTAAATATATTTATAAATTTTGAAAATAAAAATAAGACTTTTACAATCAGAAATCATAAACCTATTACCATACATTTTATACCAAAACCTTTATCCAAACAAATCATAATTGTATGACCAAATATTTAGAGTGTGTAGTACATGGTAAGCATTATTTTGAAGCAACCATCACACACAACAAAATCAGTATGTATATATAAAATCGGTGAAAAAAAATCGTATTTATATATCTTCTTATCTTTCCTCTCTTTAATGATCGGTTCCATTCAATGTTGATGCCTTGTCTTTAGTCAGCAAATAATCAGCCGAAGAAAACGGAAAGGGGTTTTGAATACTGTCATAGGTTCCATAGTTCTGATATATTTCGAGTCTATTAGTCTTTCTCAGTCATTTTAGAAGTGATTTAAGTTGGCGCCATCTTGATGCTCCTGGAAGCACAAAGGTTATGAGCAAAGTAACCCACCTAGTATAATCAGCCGTTAGGTAGTGTTGCAACATATATTTTGATTGAGATTAACCGACAGTCAGGATACATTTTCGGTATTTTTTTACTAAGAATTTTGACTTTTTCAATACTGCACAGGGGGAGAATATGGAAAGGGTTATTATATATTATAAAGTGTGCTGGGAATAAATTACTGAGATTACATTCTAAAGAATCTTTGGAATTCTTAGAAATATTTAAAAAACTGTAAAAAAATGACCTCCTAATAAAGCTTTTTTAAAATTTGGAATCAAGCGAGTTAATAATTACAATCTATTGAATAAAAGAAAAATTCAAAATTTGCTTTATAATAAATATCTTGTTTAAATTTTGGATTTTCAACTTTTCAATAAAAATATATAATAAAGTCTTCATAGTATAGGCTAATATAGAGTTTTGTTGTATTTTTAAATTTTGAATTAGAATAAGCTCATTAAAATAATTTCCATATAAAGTTGGTTTATATTATTTCAGTCCCAAGTCATAGTTTTCTTGATATCTTTCTTCGAATGGACTTGGTTGTGCTTACCTGTGGTAGTTGCTTGCTCAGAACCAGTCCGGTTGTGAAGTTACTATATTTGCTCTCTCTGGAACAGTCTTAGAAGAACAAAAGAGAACAATGTAATGCTCTGCAACTTAAAAAAGTAATTAAAGAAGATTTCGGACAAGCCATACGTCTCAGATTGATGTATATTGTATTAAAATAATTTTGAAATATGCTTTAATATATCGAGTTGGCATGACGGAAAAAAATAGTTGCAGTGCTGTAGATTTCTCTTTTGTTCTAGTCACAACCAGCTATCGTCTTGACCAAGTTAGAGTATAATTGTGTTTGTGGCCAGGTGTGTAGTGTAAATGTATTTTAGAAATATTATTTTTCTGTAATAAATCAAACATTATATAATATCATTTTAATATTTTATGTTAAATATCAAATCTTTTAGATTGTGAGGAAATTGGACACATTTTTTAAGTCGAAGCAGTTTTATAAGAGAAGCCGTGTTTGAAATTTATTTTGTAAATTTCACTATGTGAATATCTATATCTTCTTATTTAGTTCTAAACTAGGAGACGCTCAGAGAGGTTGTCTCTCATGAGAAGTTTCATAAAATATATATTTATAGAGTGTAATAATTTTTGTGTGCCATTATTCAGTCTATTGAGTATGTGCATATGTAATTGCAAAATATAATTTATTTTAAAAATGAAATCAAAATTGTTATGATCTAAATGTAACAAGACCAATTAAAACAATTCATACAATATATGACTTTGTTACTATCATAAATGACTCTAGAGATTATGGCAGTGAAGATGCTACACTGATTCTTTACATAAATTAACTTTTTTTCTTATTTTTTGTCTCTACTGACCAAATGTTAGAGATCGTACACTTTAAAGAAATATTTACACATTTGAAATGGGTCTTGTTACATTTTGTGGCGAGAGAGAGCTGTATAATATAAACTACTTTATGGAGGTGCTCCCCTATATATACATCTCTCTCTTTTGAGAAATTCAGGTGAAAACATATCGAATGTCATAACATGAACCAGAACACAAATGTGTGTTAAATAGAAATCTAGAGTAAAGAGAAAATACTTGTGAATAGATTCACCTACCTGTGTTGAGACCTTATTGCTAAGGTCTGCCACGCAGGCGCAGATTGAGGTGGAGGACGTTCGCCATAGTTGCTCTAAATGTCGCCGGCAGAGGCGGCCTCTCTCTCTACATCACAAATTAAAGCTGAGAGAACTTTCCAGTGACTGAGAGGAATTATGCGTTTGTGTAATGTGTTATCGTATTTGTGTTTAATGTATGTGTCAGTGTTTGGTATTAATATGTACATACGTATTGATGTATAAAGGCATGTGCATATAGCTGTGTGCATGTGACAATGACAATGAAAATAATTTTATTGACTGTCAGTCAATGTTAAAACTCAACCAGGATGGTGAAAAGAAATATTTACATTTAACAGTTGTCAGGAATTAAGGCATCGCCGCCTAAGTCTGTCCATATCGGTGCCAACATCGGGATGGCAGCCCCGAGCCAGTTCTATGGCCGCGCCGAGGAACTCAGCGAGGACCCCCTTCAGCGCAGGTGAAAGTTTCGTCATGAGGGACGCTCTGTCTTCGGTATATAAAATTGCATCCCTGAGGTCATTAACATCGAACCCTGAATCATATAATGGCTTCAGGCAGGTCATGTGCTTCAGTTTTCTGAAGATTTTAATAATCATGGTATCCTCTTGCTCTTGTAGTATCTCCTCCTCGTGGGGAACGGGCGGTGTCGGCCCAGCAGGCCGAGGCGCAGGCAGTGGGGGTGTTGGAGACACTGCAGCTGGTGTTGTCTTCAGCTCAGCTTTGACTTGTCCGAGGACTTTGTAAAGGTTGCTGGCTGCTCCGGGCCTCAGATCTAAGATTTGCCCGATCAGGCCGGCGAGGGCGTCGCACTGCGGAGGCGGCAGGAGGGGTCCATTCCTCTGTGCTTTGGTCCTCGAGGAGAGGAGGTCCAGGACCTCCTCCCGCCCAAGACCAAGGGCGTCCGTCTCAGCGAAGGATACGTTGGGGTGCCTCTCGATGAACGCATCGAGGTCGATTCTCGTTGCGTTCTTTGCTGATGACGTGGAGGACGCAGAGGTCTCCTCCACGATGGACATCTCCACGTCCGGTGTTGGGGCCGCAGGCTCGCGACTCCCAGGTGTTCGCAGGGACGGAGCAGGGGTCACTGGTGGAGGGGCAGGAGGCGCATCCTCCGCAGGTAAGGCCGAAGGCGCTGGTGGTGGTTGCCGGAGTGCTGCAGGTGGATGGAGCGCAGCTCGGCTTGTGGGAGGCACCTCGGAGACCTCCATGGTTGGGCTGGGGGATGCCGGAGGTGGAGGCTGGGCAAATGGTTGTTGAGGCAGCCTAGGCGCAGTCGCTGGTGGGACGCTGGTGGGAGAGGTGGGTGTGGCCGGTCCAGGTTCGGTGGTTTGCCCTGCGAGCAGGGGGCAGTTGGCCCTGCGATGTCCTTGGCCACGGCACCTGGAGCACCTGATCCCAGAGGACAGGTACGCCGGCCAGGCCTCGCCCTTGATCGAAATGTCGAGGCGGGTGGGCAGCCTCTCGATGGTCATTCCTTCGCGGAGGATGATGAACGCCTCTCGGCGGCCGTCGTTATAGATGTACGGGCCAGCTTTCATCAGCTTGGGGGCGATAGATGTTACTCGCCCGAAAGGTGAAAGGGCGCTGATGACGGCTGCATCCCCCACGAAGAAGGGGAGGTTGCCCACCGTAATTCTCTCCGCCCTCTTGCGGAACGGGAAAAGTGGAGAGTTCCTCCACCTCGAGGCCCTCGTTGACGAGGCGCTCGGCCAGGCCTCTGTTGGCCAGTCCCACCAGGAAGTGACCGTTCATCTTGGTCATCTGGAAGACCTCCCTGGTCCCTCCGAGCATTCTATCAAGGGCCCTCATGTAGTGGTAGGGCTCCAGTTCAGGGCTGCGCTCTATATAGACGCAGTGGTCTTCTGTTGAGGACGCCTGCCGCGCCCTGGCCTCCGCGATATGCGCCCTAGTGATCCTGACCTCCTCCGCCCGCGGTGCCCAACCCGTGGACGATCGCGGTCGGCGAGTGGCCCCTGCGCCTCTGGTGCCAGAGGAAGGTGCAGCCGCTGCAGGAGAACCCGGCGAGTCGCGGCGCCTTTTCTTACTCTTGATGACAGTGTAATCGTCGTCCTCTCCAGGGCCTTGGTCCTCGATGGAGTCCGCCCAACTTCCCAGGACACGGGCAGCGCCATTAGATGACGTAGCTGCTGCCGAGCCGGTCGTGACGTCACCGCGCGCGGCGGCCAGATTTGCATCTTTAACGCCTGTCGGCGGATTTGCATAGTTTTGCTTTGCGCTTAGATTATTTGAAATCTTCCTCTGCAGATCTTCTTTCGCAGATAATTCAGCGCATGTTTGGGCTTGTACGCTGTGCCTTACAGGCTTTTGTACAGCTTTCGAAGGGCTTTCAGCCCGTATAAAATTTGTCGCCATCCGCGACAATTTTCGCCCGCCAGAGGTGAAGAACTCAGGAGCTCGCGCGACGCGTGGCCGCACGGCCGAGTGTAGACATGTGCTGTACATGTGGTATACATGTAGGTATACATGTGGTTTTTTTTATTATCCCCCAAGTACATGTGGTACAGGCCATGGTAATCATGATGGGTAGTTAGCGACTGCTTTTACTGTAAGTGCACCACATGTCTATACATGTGGTTGATATGGGGGAAGGCTTGTATAAGTGTATATGTGAGTGCATGTGGGTGATATATGAATACATTTTGATATGCTTTAGTGTGATATGTGAAGGCATGTGCATATACTTGTGTGTGATTCAGGTGTGTGTATATGTGTGTCATATGTGCATTAATGTGTGTGCATGTATGATATATTTGTGAAAAATTATAAATATGAATGATGTGGGTTAATGTATGTACTGTATGTGAATGTATGGTATATTTGTGAAAAACTATAAATGTGAATGATGTGGATTAATGTATGTACTATATGTGCATGTATGGTATGTTTGTGAAAAATTATAAATGTGAATGGTGTGGGTTGATGTATGTACTGTATGTGCATGTATGATATATTTGTGAAAAATTATAAATGTGAATGATGTGGGTTAATGTATGTACTGTATGTGCATGTATGATATATTTGCGAAATATTATAAATGTGAATGATGTGGGTTAATGTATGTACTGTATGTGCATGTATGATATGTTTGTGAAAAATTATAAATGTGAATGATGTGGGTTAATGTATGTACTGTATGTGCATGTATGATATATTTGCGAAATATTATAAATGTGAATGATGTGGGTTAATGTATGTACTGTATGTGCATGTATGATATGTTTGTGAAAAATTATAAATGTGAATGATGTGGGTTAATGTATGTACTGTATGTGCATGTATGATATATTTGTGAAAAATTATAAATGTGAATGATGTGGGTTAATGTATATACTATATGTACATGTATGGTATGTTTGTGAAAGTGTATACCTACCAATGATGTTAATGTATGTGAGTGATATGTGAAGGCATGTGTATATGTTTGAGTGTACATGTGAGTGATAGGAGTGCATGTGTGTGAGATGTGCAAAGGCATGTGCAAATGCTTGTTTGGACAATGAAACAGACTTTATTGACTATTCAGTCAATGGTACACTCAAGTCAGTGGGGAAAAAAAATTACAATTATTTACAAATGCTTGTTTGGGCCATATAGGTGTATTCACATGTGTTATATGTTTATGTATATGTGCCGTGTGAGCATGCATTATATTAGCATACATGTGAATGTTATCACAAAGCAATAACGCGCCATCTATACATATAAAATAAAAGGATTTAAAAGCGCGAGTGTTTCTTTTATACATAAAACGAACTTCTACTGTCCTTACTGCGATGAAAAAATATATTGGGAGGGCTTGGCTCATCAGTGGTGAACCCTCCCAGCGGTTTCGCCAATTTAATCCACCAGACCGCTTCTCAGAGCTCTAATATTGTATTGGATCATTCTGCTTTTATATGCTACACTGAAGGATGGAATCTTAGAAATGGTTTTCAAGTAAACTATGGACATAAGCTTATAGGCTTAAAAGCAGAATGATCCAATACAATATTAGAGCTCTGAGAAGCGGTCTGGTGGATTAAATTGGCGAAACCGCTGGGAGGGTTCACCACTGATGAGCCAAGCCCTCCCAATATATTTTTTCATCGCAGTAAGGACAGTAGAAGTTCGTTTTATGTATAAAAGAAACACTCGCGCTTTTAAATCCTTTTATTTTATATGTGAATGTTATGTATATATGTTTATATATGATATATGTATGATAGGTGAAGACACATGGGTATATGCTTATATGTGATGTGTGAAGGATGTGCATATACTTGTGGGTACCATGTAAGTGTGAGTGCATATGTGTGATATGTATATGCATGTATTATGTGTATGCATGTGTAAAATATGAATACATTTGAGTGATGCGAAAACATTGTATGTGATATGTGAAAGCATGTGTATATTCTTGTGTGTGCTGTGTAGATGTGCGTAGGTATGCCTGTGTGCCATGTGTGCACACATGTTTGTGTGCTGTGATATGTGTAGGTATGCCTGTTTGCACACAGGCCTGTGTCATGTGTGCACACATGTGCACATAAGTGTGCATGCATGAGTATTCAATTGGTGTATATGTGGGTTCTGTATTTTCATGAATGCATATACATGCATGTGTGTAGATGTGAAAGCAATTTTGTAATGTGTGATATGTGTGCGCATGCATGAGTATTCAATTGGTGTATGGCGCTCTGTCCTCTATATATTGGGCTCTGTCTTTTTATGCATGCATATGTGTGATAGTCTATGTATCTATGTTAATTTGTGTATATGTTATTTAGGAATGCTTTATGTGTGTGTCTGGATATTTTATGCATGTTCAATGCGTTAAAATAAGGGGTAGGGTATAAATTAGAAGGGATTTGAGGTAGGGATGAGAGAGATGGGGGGGGGGGGGGGGAATAAGAAAAAAAATCTAAAATCCATAATTGCTGAATACGATATATTCAAAGCATCAACAATGGTTCGGACTAATCACTGACATGCTTAACTCTCTCTCCGAGTAGTCATATAATGAAATACCGGCACTCACAATTTTTTATATCTATTTTTTATATATTATCTCTCTCTTTCTTTTTTATTTATATATTATATTTATAAAATATCAGTGAGCCTATCTGCATAAATGTCAAAATGCTCTAATGAAGTTTTGGGTTAAACATATGTTTATGATTCTGAAAAAATAATCATTATATTTTATATATGAAATACGTCTTATACAGCAATATTGAAATAAATTATATTTAACATTAATAATAAGTGATTTTGATAGTATATTGGGGGAAGGATGCAGGTATCAAGATGGCGAACTGGGGAGGGGGGGGTTCAAGACGTATTGCGCAGTAACATCTGCGCCACCTGGTTAGCCGGCCGGCTTGGCAGCCATGTTGGAAAACTAAGCCTAAAATTTTGACATTTCAATTTGTATGAAGATTTATATATTCAAATATAAACTTCTCACGCACATTTATAAAATAAAAGATATCTCTCTCGTCAAAATAATAGATGGCGTCTAGTTTTGAGACGTTTATTTTGAAAGGAGAAGTGTCATTTATTTTTATAGTTCATTATTCTCCCGGCAAAATTATCATCTTTGCTTAATTTTATCATCATCGATTTTAAAATTATTTTAGAATATTGAATTTTTCAAAATACCAGCATATCCATTTAAAATACATATACAAAAATCCAATTATTCATTTCAAATAGTAGGAGAAACCAATGTTACTATATTTAGAAAAGGACATAGTTTCTATATAGTGATTAATGTATTTTAAAATTCCTATATAGCATGCACATGTAAAATCATGCATTTATTAAGGTAAAATACATGTTTAAAATTAAATTATATATTTAAATATAGTGAAAGAAACCAATATTTGAACATATTTGGAATAAGGACATAGAGTTTATAGAGTTTTATATTCAATCTCTTCTCTGGTCAATATGTATATTTTCAGCTATATTTACAAAATCAAACACATTTTGATATTTAAGAAAATTATATTTAAAATCCATATTGATAGACTAACCCATGCGAGAGCAGGTGAACATTAATATATTTCGCATGGCAATGAGGAAAGTGCGTCTAACTGCAGTACCTTGCAGATGTCAAACGCCCACGTACTGCGCAAAACGCATGTTGGCCGCGTTTTGCGTCTAAGGCTTTCCATCAAAAAACAATATTTCTCGAGTCTTTTGCATTACTCCTAGCGCTCTGTATTTAAAACTATTTTTTACTGTTAAATTATATTATTTTACAAAACATATGTTTAAATCTAAATATAATTTTAATATTAAAAACTATCTTAGATAGAAAAAAATCAGCATGCACTCTAGATGGAATTATTGAAATTTAAATTATATTCGAGTAAAAGAGAGAGAGAGAGAGTAATGCTTACATACCACAGTGGGAGAGAGCGGCTGCCCCATGTCGAGCGGCGGCGGAGCGAGAGATGACGTGCTGGGCGGCGCGGCGGCGACCTCAGAGGCAAATGGAGTGGGCGAGAGGGGCTCCTTATATAGCGGTGAACCCGATCGATGGCCAATGACGTAGGCTCAATTCCCCGAAAAGCTCGCCGGTTGGCGTAAACAGATCGATATCAATGCGAAAATATTCTGCAGTGATTGTTTTTCAGGTGTTTTTCTTAAGATTTTTCAACTTTTGGCTTTGATATTTTGAGCTACCGGCTTTTTAATGCTACCACATGGTTTTATGGAAAGGTTATTAACTCTTAAAATCAATAATCTCACGCCATTGGAATCTCAACTATTTCGTTCTATTTTTATGTCTTCCTTTAAAGTTAATTCCATATATTGATAATATTTACCTTTCTTATCAACTTCATAGTATTTGACTCTGTTTCTTGGACGCAATGATTGGGAATTACGTGGATGGGGGGTGCCATAAATATTTTTCTCTGGTATTCAGGACAGCTGAACGAGTTTAACATATTGAGAGTTTCCATAGCCAATCTTATAATTCTAAAGCTGTTCAATTCTAAAAGAAAGCAGGCAGGGAAGAGTTGGTGGTAAGGTGGAACATTCAAAGTTGGCTTAGGGTACCAATACAATGATATCTCAAGCCATATAAACCGAATAACGATATATCTCCGTGTTTGCTAAAAGTATACATAGTGGGGCTCGAAACCATGACACCATAGAAATAAGCCTCACGCACACTATAACTACTAGGCCACAGGTACAAAATAATAATAGATTTAGGAATCAAACAAATCTCGATATGCTTATTTTCTCCGTCTCCAATATGGCGGCATCGATTTGAAGAAAATCGATGACAACGTCTTAACTTACGATCACCTAGCGCCATCTATGAACATAAATCCAAACTATTTCAGCAAAGTAATGGATAGGATATATTAGCGCGCGCGCCATCTGTATTTAGAAATATAAACTATTTATATCAGGAAGGTTTCGTTTCAAAATAAAATATTTTTAACTGCCCTTACCACATTGATAAAATATTGACAAAGGCTGGCGCAGCAGTAGTAAACTCTCTAAACAGTTTCCCCAGTTTAAACTCACAAAAAAGGAAGATATTCTCTTTGTGGAAACTCAGTCCAGTGATCATAGAAGTTAACTCAATTTTCATCTACATCATAATCTTTATCTAGACAGATTTTTTACAAATTAAAAATAAAGAATTTACTACGCTATAGCGCGCAATATATATATATATATATATATGAAAAAATAGCACAAATGTGATATTGTACTGGGATAAGGTGCATAATTATGAAAAAAAGGCATCTCCTTATCGTGCAACTGAAAGTTGCTAATGGCTTGCGCCATCTATCGGAATGAATATCAACTATTCTCGTTGATTTTTGATTATTCCAGAATTGGCCAAATACCCATTCTTGATTAATCAAGAAAAGCTAACCACGGACGCGTTTCGGGCTGCTGGCCCTCATCAGCGTGGTGCAAGCTGTACCTCAACGACCAAAAAATTGGTCATTCAAGGCATCCTGAAAAATCTTGAAACGGGAAGTTAAGGCCAGAATTGCGTGATACCGCGACACAACGTGAAAAAATAGTACAAATGTGATATTGTACTGGGATAAGGTGCATAATTATGAAAAAGGGCATCTCCTTATCTTGCAACTGAAAGTTGCTGATAGCTTGCGCCATCTATCGGAATAAATATCAACTATTCTCGTTGATTTTTAAATATTCCAGAATTGGCCAAATACCCATTCTTGATTAATCAACAGAAATCAACTAAACAATGATTTTGCCTGTTCCCTAATATTTGGGCAACCCATTTTCTTGATAAATCAAGAATTATTCGATATATTTATATATCGAAACACCCGCCAGGTGAACTTTTGACAAGACCCGGCCTGGTATCAAACTCTTTCCATCCACGGTTGAACCATTAAGGGTTTCCATTTCAATATACAAAACATTGTAGTTATATTATCTCCAATTTACACTAGAAATCTTTATTATTATCTAAAATTAATATTAAAAAAAAAAACAAATTAGAAAATACAAAAATACTTTATTGGCTTTCTCTTTTCCCTTTATTTGTTTGAATAAATATTATCATGGTTCTATCTGTAGGTATTTTCTACCCTATCTTCACTTCTTCCCCCCATTTTTTATCGTTCTATATTTCGCATATACGACCCGTAACTACCAAAGATTTTGAGTAAACTTTGTTATAGCCCTTTATTTTTACTAAAAAATTAAAAATCCTGATTGTCATCCAAAAATTGAAATTTCTACACTGGTGTCCAAAAAATAAGAAACTTTTGTTTTTATTGATATGTTTTAAAATATACAACGCTAAAAGCTAAAAAGTAATTTAATAAGGTATTTTAAGTCGTAGAATATATTTATCGCAACCATTCGATTCGGTAAAATTGAAAATATGCAAATTTTAGCTTGTCTTTATAAGTGTGCTATTGGCGTGTCGTTTACCCCATCTAAGAATTGTCCAATTATAATTTTATTTAATCCTTAGTTAATTATGAGTTTACGAAATATTTTAGCAGATGATTTAAAATGGAGAGCTGTTGGAAGAATGGAGGCAGGGCAATCACAAGTTGAAGTAGCAAAATGGCTAAATGTGAATAAATCTGTGGTCAGCAAAATATGGAAACAGTTCATTGAGACAGGAACCATCAAAAGAAAAGAAGGTTCTGCTAGAAAAAGAAAAACAGCTACCTCTGAAGACCGTTATCTGGTCGTAACTGCCAAGCGCCATAGGGAAATGACAGCTATTCAACTCTCTAATGAACTCCTAAGTGCTACTGGAACGAGAATTTCAAGACAAACTGTTTACCGAAGGCTTCACGAAGGTGCTCTTTATGCAAGACGACCAATAGTCTGTATCCCTTTAACCTCTGCTCACAGGAGAGCCTGCTTGAATTGGCGCTTGAAACATCACGCCTGGACTCATGATCAGTGGGCCAATGTTCTCTTCAGTGACGAGTCAAGATTTTGTTTAAACACAGATTCTCGACGAGTTTTCATCTGGAGGGAGCCTGGAACCCGCTATCATCCCAGTAACATCAGGGAAATAGACAGTTTTAGAGGGGGCAGTCTCTTAGTCTGGGCTGGCATCAGTTCTAGCAGTCGCACACCCCTCCACATTTTTTCTGGGGGCACTTTAACTGACCAAAGGTACAGGGACGAGATCCTTGAGCCCTATCTAAGACCTTATAGAGATCAAATTGGTCACAATTTAATTTTAATGGACGATAATGCTCGTCCGCATAGGGCTAGGCTAGTCAATGAATATCTCCAGAGTGAGAATATTCGAAGGATGGATTGGCCAGCCAGATCTCCGGACCTGAATCCAATAGAGCATGTGTGGGATGCTTTAGGGAAGCGTATTGGAGCTCGTCACCCCTCTCCCAGAACCCTCGTTGAGCTAAGAACTGCTCTATTGGAGGAGTGGGGTTTACTACCCCTGGACCTCCTCCAAAGCCTGGTAAACAGTATGAGGGTTCGCTGTGAGACCTTGATAGCTGTTAGAGGTGATCATACTCCCTATTGATATCTTATTTCTTTAAGATCTGGAACCTTAGCTTTGGGTATGTTGGTAATAATTTGCATATTTCATAATTTCAAATATTTTTTTTTATTTTCATATAGCTAGTCAAATTCTCCATAGTTTAAAATATTTGTATACTAAATTATATATTTGTTAATAAATTAGCTTTTGAGAAATTTCAATATTGGTTAAGTTTCTTATTTTTTGGACACCAGTGTATTATTTACACTTCATATATTCATTTTTCCCTATTTTATTTCTATTTTAACACTTTTAATTGTTGAATTAGCTAAGTCAATCACTTAATTTATACTAATGATTATAAAAAATAATAATATACAATCATCAAAGACTTTCCATTTCTTTAAGTTTTGTCCATGAGTGTATATATGTTATGTTGTCCATGAGTGTATATATGTTATGTTGCCCATGAGTGTATATATGTTATGATTTTTCTTTTGTTTTATTGTTGAAAAATATAGGGAATTGAAGGTGCAGTCTTGAAAAAAGAAAATATAATTATTTACCCATCAAAAAGTTTTTATTTTGAATTACTTGAAGTAAATTACACATAAAATTATTTATCACAGTAATATAAAATTTATAAAATGAATTCTATATTCGTGATTTAAAAAATAGGTAGGGTTAACTATACATTTTTACAACAAATATTCAAAGTTTTTATCTTCTAAATCTATGGTAAAAAAATGTAGAGCAATCAATGATGAAAATAATTTAAAAAAATAATGGCATTTCAGATTATATATAATATATATATTTTTTAAAACAACAATTAAATTTATTACACAACACTATTTATTTATTTGGATTTGGTCTTTTTACCTTGTGTATATATTGTAATAAAATGAAAGGATTTAAAAGCACGAATGTTTCTTTTATACATAATACAAACTTCTACTGCCCTTACTGCGATGAAAAAATATATTGGGAGGGCTTGGCTCATCAGTGGTGAACCCTCCCAGCGGTTTCGCCAATTTAATCCACCAGACCGCTTCTCAGAGCTCTAATACTGCATTGGACGATTCTGCTTATACACGCAGCACTGAAGGATGGAATCTCAGAGATGGTTTTCAAGAAAACTATGGACATAAGCTTATAGGACAGTAGAATTACATTCAAATATTTGCATCGAGCAATGCTCTTCCACAAACAATAAAGACAAGGCCAGTTAGGCATAAATCAACACAAAGCAATAACGCGCCATCTATACATATAAAATGAAAGGATTTAAAAGGAAGTTTGTATTATGTATAAAAGAAGCATTCGTGTTTTTAAATCCTTTCATTTTATATGTATAGATGGCGCGTTATTGCTTTGTGTTAATATATTGTAATGTTGAAAGTCATCTGAGTTAACCTTTAACGCTGACCGAAGGATAAGAAAAATGGGCGTGAGAGATCCACCTTCTCAAAGAATTGCTTCACACATACCGGTGTGTCACTTTCTGCCATATGTCGCGTTTTCAGAATAAAATCTGCCTTAAAATGCGCAAATAGCAAGAATGTACTATTTTCAAGCCGTAGCATATATTAATGTACCTTCTGAATACTCTTTTGAAAAATACCCTGTTAGATGAAATATAGATAAATATTGTTATATTTGACATGTGTCTTTATCATTGGAATCAATCAACCCCGTGATTTTTATTAAAGCATAATACGAGTTATTATAAATACACCTATCCCCCGATTTATACGGTACTTGTTTTACACGTTTTCGATTTTACACGGTTTTCCAAATAAGTTTTTTTTATCGCACTATACTAAAATGCGATATTCTACTCTATACTACCTATGTTGAAAAGAATATTGGGAGGCTCTGATTCATGAGGGGGCGAACACCTATTCAGATTTGACAGTTTAATATACACCTATCCCTCGATTTACACGTTTTTCTCAGGAACGTATCTACCGTGTAAATCGGGGAATAGGTGTAATAAGAAAAACTGCTCTACCTAGGGTGAGTTTCTTGCTTTAACATGTATTGATATCGAATATTTTCATATACTCCTGTATTTGTGATACCTGAAAACCTGATATAAATATGCAATAAAACAAGAAGCTCACACTCGGAACTTATGAATTTATCTTGACATTAAGTATTGGCTTCTTTAGCGGAAGAATCTCATTTTATTAAAATCTGAGAAGATCATAAATATCTTTGAGAAACTTTCCAAAGATTGCTCCAGTTCTAAGAAGTGTTTAAGAATAACGTATTATTCTGAAAAGTAAAATCCTATGCAATACCTATAAATAATAAGTCTAGTCATCATAATAAATAATAATTTGACTTATTATTTATAGGTATTGCATAGGATTTTACTTTTCAGAATGATACGTTATTCTTAAGCACTTCTTAGAACTGGAGCAATCTTTGGAAAGTTTTTCAAAGGGATTTACGATATTTCCAGTTTTTAAAACAATAAGATTCTTTCTTTAAAGAAGGCAATCTTTAATGTTAAGATAAATTCATAAGTTCCCAAAAATCTTGACTTAGGCCCATTGTTCAACCATGAGATTCAGCTTTGATTTAAAGTGAACCAAGATATGTTAAGAATACAATAGAACAAAACTGTACATCTTGTAACACCTCATCAATACCGGAAAAAAAGGAATTCTCACACCATTTTTTTTATATATATACAAGTACAACAAATATTCAGATTAAACTTCCATATATTTTTGGTTATTACTTAATGGAAGGACAGCTTAGATCTAGAAACTGTAGCTGACAAAAATATTTGCATATTAATAATACAATATAAATATGGAAAGAGAGAGGGAGATATTTAATTACTATATGACAATAAATGTTCGTCTTATAATTCAATATAATGCGGCTTATGATTGTAGATCGAAATTCGAAAATTATACCGCAAATGTTTCTTTTGAACGAAAAATCGAAATTTATTTTAAGGAGAAATAACGATTATTTCCTACCTTAGAGATGAATTATGATAGGATGAATTGTGAAGAGTAATGATAAACGGAAAAAGCCGCATTATATTGTATTATAAATTACTTTATATAATATTTACCATCGGAAAAATATGTCTACTGTAGCCTAGTGGACATGGCATCTGCCCGGAATACTATGGGTTCGTTTCCCATCCCTGGACACTTTATTTTCCCGTTTATCATTACTCTTCACAATTCATCCTATCATACTTCATCCCTAAGGTTGGAAATAATCGTTATTTCTCCTTAAAATAAATTTCGATTTTTCGTTCTAAAGAAATATTTGCGGTATAATTTTCAAATTTCGATCTACAAATATTCGTCTTATTTGTTGATTCGCTAGAATAGTTTTACTCTCCGTTCATAGATGGCAGGACGTGACTGCGAGATGAAGGCTGAAGCCTGGTGTCCATTGGGATTGTAAATTCTTTCTAATTCTTTAAAATGTCACATGTGAGCTGAAAATATACATGTCCAATATATTAATACTCATAAACTATTTTACTTTTATTTTAAAATTCATATCACACACTAATATTCATATCACGCGACACATAATCACATTTTATGCTTCTTTATGTAATTTACTTTTAATTTTTTGAGTTTAGGTATCAAAATAGTGTAAATTCTAATCCTCTACAGTTAATTCATCTCTGATGAATAGGAGAGCTGGAGAGAGCAGAACGGGAATATTGTTCTTTCAAAGAATCCCTAACGAGATTGAACCTATATAATTGGACATAGTAGCTTATAATATAAATGAATAAAACAAAGCTTCGAGGGCTGCGTATCTTTTATTAGAACGAATATAATAATAGCTTTCGGGCACATACGCCCTTCTACAGGAATTAATGAAACAATAATCCGACTAGTTTGAAATAGGTTTTATATACACGTAACTATTGTTTTGCATTATACGTGTATATAAAACCTATTTCAAACTAGTCGGATTATTGTTTCATTAATTCCTGTAGAAGGGCGTATGTGCCCGAAAGCTAGTATTATATCCGTTCTAATAAAATATACGCAGCCCTCGAAGCTTTGTTTTATTCATTTATAAATCGTACAGGGTTTATCAATCGATATTAGAATAAGTTTGTTAGCCACTTTTCAAGATATTTGAGCTTAATTTTCTCGTAGCCTACTTATATTCTGTAAGTAGACCTTTTTTGCGATCGTTTGACCTTGTGGGACAAATTCTGTGAGACACAAGGCTGCGTACGTTAAAAAAGATCATTTAAATCTTTATATACGGGTCCGCAAAATTAAAGGAAAAATATTTTTTTTTCATTTATCTCAAATTTTATTGAACATTTATCAATGGAATTTTATACACAAATTTATTTTTCCATTATTGATCCGAATCAAAGAATTCTAACACGTATTTTATGCAAATTAGCCGGTCAAGCAATGATCTTCTTGCAGTCAGTGCATATATATCTTGGATATTGTTGTTAATATGGGGTGTGATAGCCTTTAACTGATAGACAGGCTCTACATCGGTGACCCATACTAAGAATTAGGGAGTTTATCAGCTCCTGTGGAATCAACGCCCACTCTTGTGTTAAGGCTGTTTCTAGCTCATGAGTGTTTCTAGGAGGGGGTTGGAGGGATGAGATCCTTCGTCCTAGATTGTTATATACATGCTCAATGAGATTTAGGTCTGGAGATCGAGCTGGCCAATTCATCCGAGCAATTGCATGGTGTTGGAGAAAAGTGTCGACCACATCAGCCCTATGTGGGGGACGGGCATTATCATCCATTAGAAGAAGGTTTTCTTCCATTTCAACTGATACAATACGCAGAAGGCTTCACATGAAGGGCCTCTATGCTCGACGACCCATAATTTGTGTGCCGTTGACACCACCTCAAAAGAGAGCAAGGGAACTTTGGCGCAGACAACATGTCGCTTGGAATCCAGATGAATGGAGCCATGTAATGTTCACTGATGAGTCCAGATTCTCTCTAAACAGCTATTATCGTCGTGTCTTTGTCTGGAGAGAGATAGGAACCAGAAATAATTCCCGAAATATGTTTGAAAGGGATCCCTACAGAAGCCAATGTTTTATGGTCTGGGCTGGAATCTTCTTGGGCGGTCACACAGCACTCCACATTTTTCGGCAAGGAACCCTGACTGGACAGAGGTATCGGGACGAGATCTTGGCAGCATATGTGATGCCTTAATCATTAGAAATGGTAGAAAACCTTCTTATAATGGATGATAATGCCCGTCCACATAGGGCTGGTGTGGTCGACACTTTTCTCCAAAACCATGCAATTGCTTGGATGAATTGGCCAGCTCGATCCCCAGACCTAAATCCCATTGAGCATGTATGGGACAACCTAGAACGGCGGATCTCATCCCTCCAACCCCCCTCCTAGAAACACTCATGAGCTAGAAACAGCCTTAACACAAGAGTGGGCGTTGATTCCACAGGAGCTGATAAACTCCCTAATTCTTAGTATGGGTCACCGATGTAGAGCCTGTCTATCAGTTAAAGGCGATCACACCCCATATTAACAACAATATCCAAGATATTTATGCACTGACTGCAAGAAGATCATTGCATGACCGGCTAATTTGCATAAAATACGTGTTAGAATTCTTTGATTTCGGGTACTCTAATAAATAATGGAATAATAAATTTGTGTATACAATTTCCTTTATAAATGTTCAATAAAATTTGAGATAAATGAAAAAAAATGTTGTTCCTTTAATTTTGCGGACCAGTGTATTTCGATTTTGTACATCGCCCACGAGAGAAGTTGGTCTTATCTCATTTTCAGAACCATTATCTTAGCTTACGCTTTGCTTATGAGTAAAATTTGTATATCTATCTTCTATTGATAATGACTTTTCCTCTATTCAGATCGTAATCAGCCCTTTCTAAAATCTTTTTAGAGGTCTAGATCCGATATTTGCGCTGTTCAAAAGTGATAAAATGGCCACTTTCTTTTGGAGGCCTAGCTATATATATTTTCAATTTAATGTTACGTTATGATGAAAAATTCAGTTGATGAGTTAATTTTGAATTGCTCTTCTATACCTTTTCTATATTACAAGTACTGTACAAGTACAAGTACTTATAAAAATTATTTTTGTTTTCATTAGATCTCATCCCTCACAAGGTTTTCTTAGTCTTTTATGTCTTATGCTTAAATCAACAACTTGCTTATTAATAAATAGAACAATGGCTAAAATGTACGTGATCAGGTGGACATCAGGTGGACAAAATTCTGGAGGTGCAAAAGAAAGTTGCTGATGGTTTCCGTATTCTACAGTAATAACTGTTGGGAGAATCTTAATAAATTATTCTCTATTAAAACTTCTTTATTGAAGGCACAAATAACTATGAATTTAAATTACTATAATAAATCTAAAAAACTCTAAGAAACTCTTACGTCTTAACGTCTCCTCATACACTCTCTCCCACACTCACTCAAAGAAATACATATATTTATATACACACAACACCACAGAAAAAATTAGATCACAGATTAATTAAATCACAGAATGAAAATGAATATTTTAAATAATAAACATCAACAAATCTCCCCTTCAAATTTTCAATTTTCATTCCTCAAAAATAACTCCACCACTTATGAGTTCTTAAGCTTGACAGCATCCACAGTCTTGGTGAGATGGTCCGCTTTCATTTCTTCTGAATTCAGTGCTTCTTGGTAATCTTTCGGACGTTTAATTTCATAAGTTCTATCAGAAACATTTTCCCTATTCTTCATTAGTCTTAATCTTTCAGATCTCCTCACTCCCCTTTTTATAAGTTCTTCTTCCTCGGTTTCTCTCAAACGAAGATCTCGTTCTTCTCTCATTTCTCTCGTCATTCCTGGTTCTGGTCCTCTTCTACGTGGAGTAATTATTTCATCAGGAGGTATTTCTTCTATACAGAAATCCCTCGTTATCACGAACTCGGATTATACGAACTCTCGGTTTGCGCGAACCGTTTCTTTTCCCCCGTTAAATTTCAATGCTTTCCAAAGAGATTTTGCCGGTTAAGACGAAATATTCGGTTATGACGAAATACGAATTAAATTTAGCCCCCAGCAGAACTAATCAATCGGTTAAAACGAATTCTAATATGTTATAATATGTAATATAAATATTAAAAATATATTCTGTGAATAATAATCTGTGTAAATCGAGCTCTCAGAAGAAAAAGGACTTATTTCTATTTGTTATATCTTTTTATAACCGACTAATTGATTGTATTATAAAATAATGCGCTTGAAATAAAAATTATTAAATTCTAAATAATCGAAGTGTGAATTGTTTGAGCTTCCATAAAAAAACCTACATAAACATGTCATCTAAACCGCGAAAAAAGCGCCATTGATCTTGCCTTAAAAAGGAAAATTTTGGACGAAGTTGCACGTGGAGTGTTATCTAAGTCGCAAATTGCCGAAAATTTTCAAATTGCGAAATACACATTATCAACCATTCTAAAAAACAAAGAAAAAATAGATGCGGCTGTTGCCTCAGAGTCTTCGAGCTCTTCAAAACGACTTCGAAAAGCATCGCATCAAGACGTGGAAGATGAGCTTTTAAAATGGTTTAAAAAAAGTAGACAAAATAATATTCCTGTATCCGGCGCACTTGTCAAAGAAAAGGCTAAAGAAATAAGTGTCTCATTGGGTGTGGAAAAAACAGCTGATTCGTTTTCACTTCCAGAAACAATGCTTGATGAGCCTGAAGAATGGACCAAACTCCTTTCAGCTACAAACCCAGCTGAGACTTTGACTTTCCTGGAGTATGTTGCCCTGGATGAAGGGTTGGAAATTTGCGGTTCACCCGAATTAGAAGAAAAGAATAAAAAGAAGAAGAAACAGAAGACGATGAGGTGAAAGAAGAGATAATGATGCCTACTAGAGGGGAAGTAATCGCGGCCCTCGAAACCCTCCAGAAGTTGTCCAAAACCTCTGCGGATATTGATGTTCATTTTGAAGATAACCTGGATAAAATAAGAAGGGAGTGTCTGAAACAGTGTCCAATCAAATACCACCAAAAAACTATAACAGACTTTCTGAAGCCTGCAGAGAAAACCCAGATATAGGATACTCTATGCATACTGCATATGCTGCATACACATAAACATTGTATGTACCAAGTATATTATGTAAGTTGTTTCTTTTGTTGTTCTTTTTTATTTGTGTTTTAAAATAAACTTATATTCTCATGTTATTGCCTTACATTGTGATTATATTATCCATATTGTCTTTTAAAATAAAATACTTTATGTACATACATATACATAATTGTTGTTCCTTAAAATTATAAAATATTTTCATTAATATTGTTTTCAAATAAATTTATTCGTTATTTCTCAGAAATGTAGTTTTCTTACTCATCAGTAGTACATAAGTACAACCCCCGGATACCACGAATTCAATTCGTCTAATACGAATTCGGTTTATACGAATTCGGTATATATTCTTTTAAGACGAAAAGGGTATTTCGTTCTCCCGTTGAGTTCGTCTTAACGAGGGATTACTGTATCATTCAAATCTACATCATTATCATCTTGTGGAATATGCTCATCATCGATGTTAAAGTTTTCTACCTGGTCTTCTTTATTACCACCAGAGTCTTCATTCCCGTGAGAAATCAAATTTTGGTCTTCTCTACTAAAAAAGAAAAGTTCATTTTCATCACGATTTCTACCACTATTATTCATTAAATAATATCCCAACTTAGATTCATTAAAATTAACATCTGATACTTCATGTATTTCATCCATTTCTGGTAAATATATTCTATAGCCATTTCTTATCATACTGTATCCCATCATGATCCCTTTATGAGCTTTTGGTTCCATCTTCTTTCTCTTTTCTTTTCTTATATGAACATAAGCTTCGCTTCCGAACCTTTTTGAGTAAACAATGTTTGGTTTCCATCCCTTGTATATCTCGAAAGGAGTTGTATTCATTTCTTTGATTTTAATTCTGTTATTTATATGAACAGCCACTTTAACACTTTCACTCCAAAATTTTAAAGGTAATTTAGAATCAATTAGCATGGTTCTTGCTGACTCAACTATGGTTCTATTAAATCTTTCGGCTTTTCCATTACTTTCAGAAGTATAAGCTGTGGTGAATTCTTGTTTGATGCCCTTACTAGATAACCATCGCTTGAAATAATTTGAAACATATTCTCCTCCATTATCATTTCGAATTCTCTTTACTTTCTTTCCAGTCTGTCTTTCTTCTTGCATAATCAAGTTTATTATGGAATCTGCGGTTTGAGATTTATTAGCAATTGGTATAACGAAAGTAAAATTACTATAGTCATCAACAATGGTAATGAAATACTTATATCCAAAAGATTCATCCAAAGGTCCAACTATGTCGGTATGCCATAGATCCAAAATATTTTCAGATTGTTTATATTGAACTAGACGAATGGCCCGGGCAACGCCCGGGTTTTACCCGAGTGCGAATATATTTTAAAAACGTTGTCTTGGGTGGTCGCTATAGACAGGGTGGTCTGTATAGACAGGTGTATGTATCACACAGCTGATAACAGGGTTGTCTAGAGTGGTCGCTATAGGCAGGGTGGTCAGTGGTCGCTATAGACAGGGTGGTCTGTATAGACAGGTGGATGTAACACACTGCTGATAACAGGGTTGTCTAGAATGGCCGCTATAGACAGGTGTATGTATCACACAGCTGATAACAGGGTTGTCTAGAGGGGGGCAGGGAGGACACGTGTTCGCCGGCAGCCAATGGGCGCGCATTCTATCCGTGAGCTTCAGACAAAATAAGGCAATTATATATATAGATACTTTTGTAAGATTTTCTATGTAATTTTCCCAATGTACAAGACTCGCAATTCCCTTTAATATTATGTAAATTTTTCAATCCGAATACCGTTGAATTATCATACATTTCTTTCAATTTCTGAAAATTTACATGAGCAAGTCTTTGATGCCATAGCACATCATCTACTTCTGCTTTTCTTGCTATTTCCATAATTAGGAGTCCCTCTACTTCAAATTTATCACCATTTCTTTTTGCTTCATATAAAATCTCACCATTTTTGTCTATTACTTCAGCTTTATATTTACTAAATAATACACCAAAATCATGATCTATAATTTTTGTGACTGACAATAAATTTTCTCTCAAATTAGGTACATGCAAAACATTTTCTACTTTTATGAATCTTTCATTTACATTTGACTTCATTCTTATCGATCCAATTCCTGATGATTTCATTATTGCACCTTTTTCAGCTGTCGCTATAATTCTTTCTTCTTCTTTATATTCTATAAAAGTTCTTTTTTACTAACCATATGACTAGAGGCTCCAGAATCCATTGTCCATCTTATTTTTTCTTCCCCTTGATCTTCCTCCTCGTAATTAATTCCATTTGTTTCTATCATATGATTTGTAGATTCACTATAATTTTTCTTGTTTATCCCTCTCTTAGGCCCATTATAATTATACTTTGAATGATATTCACTTCTATTCTCTTTACATATTTCCGATTTATGCCCAAATCCTCCACAATTAAAACATTTGATCTTGTTTCTACATTCTTTAGAGATATGACCTCTATCTTTCCAGAGTTATAACATTTAATAAATTTTCTTCTTTCCGACCAGCCCTCTTTAGCTTTTGATGCAATTTCTTTTTGCCGTTTTTATTCTTTTCTATGTTTTAATTTTTCTTCAGTTTCCTTCAGGATTTGTCTTATTTTGTTCATATTCTTTTCTTTATCTGATTTGATAATTTTTACGTCAAAATCAAATTCTACTCTCAAACCTTCTAAAACAAAACAGATCAATTCTCTATCTTTTATCTCATCTCCTGCTTGAATGCTTCTGCTCTTTATAATTACTGCTCTATTCAAGTAGTCATCTACCGTTTCATCTTCCTGCATTCTCAATTTTGATAATTCTATTCTATTTTTCATTTGCATATCTTCATTTTTAGATGCCATTTCTTCTTTAATGCTATACCATAATCGTTTTGCACTTCTTTCACTTGAATTTTTTAGAATTTGAGTGTCATTCATAGTTCTGTTCATCACATTTCTTGCAATGGCATTGTCGTCATCCCAGTCTTCCCAGATTTTCACTTTTTCATCAAATTTTTTGTCTGTTTCTATTGGCTTTTCAACTTCTTCTCCCTCTATGATACGTCTCCATAACTTCAATCCTCTTAGTTCGCTTTCTATTCTGTTTGCCCAGATCAAGTAGTTTTTGTCTGATAGTTTTTCTATTTGAGATAAGTTAAAATTTTGCATCTTTTCTTTTTCTAAAAATTATTCAATTAATCTTGATTTGCATCAATTTTAGTCAACCGCTCTCTGCTACCAATTGTTGGGAGAATCTTGATAAATTACTCTCTATTAAAACTTAAAACTTCTTTATTGAAGGCACAAATAACTATGAATTTAAATTACTATAATAAATCTAAAAAACTCTAAGAAACTCTTACGTCTTAACGTCTCCTCATACACTCTCTCCCACACTCACTCAAAGAAATACATATATTTATATACACACAACACCACAGAAAAAATTAGATCACAGATTAATTAAATCACAGAATGAAAATGAATATTTTAAATAATAAACATCAACAATAACATTAACTATTCGTTGATTTATTTTATTCCAGAATATTGGGCAAATACCCTTTATGATATATTTGTACAATAATCTTTAGAATAAAAATATCAGCGATTAGTTTATATTTATTCCGATAGATGGCGCAAGTCATCAGCCACGTTCAGTTGCACGATCGGGAAATACTTTTTTTACTGCATACTTTTTTTGTTTCCTTTTATGTAAGCACCTAAAGTGAACTAGAGAAAGCTTTGATATTCTTGCCTCTAAAATTTTGATATTTGAGGCCATCCCGAGGTAAGAAGTTCTTTATTGACACACATGCGAGGCAAAAGCTAGCTAAATATATATATATAAAATTGAATGTCTGTCTGTGTGTGTGTGTGTGTCCTCTATGGATTCAAAAACCATACATCCAATCGCCGTGAAAATTTGGGATATTATTAGGTGTATCCCCGGAAAGGTTTACGAAAAATAATTTCTTGAATATCTTGAATATCCTTAGAGTTATTTGCAGATTTGTATATTTAACTCGCAAGCAGCGCCGCCATTGAGACGGAAATAGGCTTAGTTTGCTGCTTCTGATGACCTTGGGTCATCGTGTGAGTCACAGCATGATGCTACAAAAACACTCTCTCTGGGGATTTTACAGCGTCGACAACCTGTAAGATTGCCTCTCTCATATATTATACTTTAAACATCTGCTTAATTAAAGCATTTTTCATTTGAAAGAGACTGCTCTCTTAACCCCCTTTAGACAACATTAAATGATATCCCGTGTCGATGATTTTGTAATGTATAGAATTAGGAAAGACAAAATTCACGATGACACGGCTCACAGGGAACGGTAAAAAATGTTCACTTTATCGAGGAAATACAAAATTCGGGATGACACGGCACACAGGGACCGGGAAAAAATGATCACTTTATCGAGAGATTCACGACCATGATTTTATTCAACTTATCGAGTATTTATCAAGGGACCGGGAAAATATGTTCACTAGATAAAACGATGATTTTGTAATGTAGAAAATTATGAAAGACAAAATTCAGGATGACACGGCACACAGGGACCGGGAAAAATGTTCACTTTATCGAGAGATTCACATTTACGAGTTTCAAATTATCAAAATATATCTCTTTTTTTTTAAAGTTTATAGAGAATTGTTTTAACAAATGTTCGTTAGACAAACCTTTACTCGGGTAAAACCTCGGGCGAAGCCGGGTACGTCCGCTAGTTTATAGAATAAATATTATTTTCCAGGGTTACGAAAGCACATATACGCAAACTAATCCGTCTCCATAGTAATCTATGAGTAAAAAATGAAATATATATTTTAGACAGGCTTTAATGATTGTTGATACTATCTAAATTATAAAGTGGTTCCATATGTTGGAAGGGAGTCAAGGAAAATATAATTTTAAAAAGTATTTATAAATTTAAATAAAGTCATCGAAAATAATGTCCACAGTGGTGTGCTTTTCCTCTTCAAATTTCCTTATGCATATGGTCAAGGAATTCATCCTGTAGTATCATGTTTGTGTTGAATCATAGTATATTTGGTAGTTTTATATCTGACGAATATATGAAGTCTCCCCTATACACAAGTTATATCTATATATATAAAATTGAATGTCTGTCTGTCTGTACTCTATAGATTCAAAAACCATATATCCAATCGCCGTGAAATTTTGGGATATTATTAGGTATATCCCCGGGAAGGTTTTTGAAAAATAATTTCATGAATATCTTGAATATATTTAGAGTTATTTGCAGATTTGTATATTTAACTCGCAAGCAGCACCCCCATTGCGACGATGAAAACAAGTTTTTTTATCTATAAGTTTTATTATCACTAAGTTTGTTATCTTAAAGATAATTTATCAAAAGTAAGATTTTCTACCTAATAATTCTTACAGGTCAAAGTTAGTTTTATCATTTATCTACAACATATATATTGGGAGAATAGATAAAATGATGATTTTGTAATGTAGAAAATTAGAAAAGAGAAAATTCAGGGATGACACGGCAATTTATTTGAGACAAGAATAATGATAATTAATATTGATTTTATTCAACTTATCGAGTATTTTTCAAGGGACCGGGAAAAAATTTTCAATTTATCGAGAGATTCAAATTTACGAGTTTCAAATTATCAAAATATATCTCTTTTTTTATAAGTTTATTATCTTAAATATTATTTATCAAAAGTAAGATTTCTACCTATTAAATGCGCACAAGTCAAAGTTAGTTTTATCATTAATCTACAACATATATATTGGGAGAATTGATTATTTATCAAAAGTAAATGGTTTTGTTTACAAACAATATGTGTATTCAATATGGTGGTCAATAGTCAAATAATCTGTTTTTTTTTTAATTAAATAATAGAATTTTTTAAATTATATAAAAATTAATTTAGTAAACAAAATATTGATTTTTTTCAAAATTTTTCAAAAAATTTAAATATATAAGAATTTTTTTTTGTTGTAATTTTTAGTAAACAAAAAATATTAGAAAAATATATTTAGCTATATATATCTTTGGCAATATTATTTGCCCCCCAATGCATTAGGAAAGACAAAATTCAGGATGACACGGCACACAGGGACCGGGAAAAAATGTTCACTTTATCGAGAGATTCAAATTTACGAGTTTCAAATTATCAAAATATATCTTTTTTTTAATAAGTTTTTAGAGAATTGTTTTAACAAATGTTCGCTAGACAAACCTTTACTCGGGTAAAACCCCGGGCGAAGCCGAGTACGTTTTATAAGTTTATAGAGAATTGTTTTAACAAATGTTCGTTAGACAAACATTCACTCGGGTAAAACCTCGGGCGAAGCCGGGTACATCCGCTAGTTTTAAATAAACGATACAAATAAACTCCTCAATATTTTAAACTGAATAAAATACAAACGCACGTCAAAATGTCTCACAGCACAATGGCCTGTATTATAAATGTGACCTTGGTTTATTACATTGAACTAAAGCAATCTGTTCCTATGATAACGAGGAGTGAAGAATATCGTGATGGGAGATAGTTGGGATCACGAAGATATCTCTCAACAGACGGCCTCAACGTAATAGAGGATGGATTTCTTAGATAAACAAGGTCATTCGACTATCTATCTAAAAACGTAGTCTAAAATGCCAGAAAATGATTAACTATTACACTTTACCTGAAATAAAAGGTAATCATAAATATAAAGAGGTTTTCACAAAATAACTAAAAATTAACACAACGGTTCTTAGAAGCCTTGAGGAATTTTTTTTTTGCTTTATTGGGTTTGTGAAAAATTGAACTTATGTTGAAGGGTCATATTTTGAAGATTATATATAATGAAACAAATGGGAGACGAGGATCGACTTCACACGAGTACACCCATTCCTCAAACAAAAAATGTAGGATTGGGAGTGATGTTTGAGTGAGAACTTTTAATACTTGAAACTCGGGACATTATATTTTCATCAATATCGCTGGTGAAGAGCGAAACTATCTTCTAAATTAGAAATTTATTTTTCGTAAATCGCGGTTACCCCTTTTTTATTCTGATGGGCTTAATATTGAAACTGCTATTGTAAATGACAAATGGCAAAGCACAACATTGATAAGAAATTTAAGAAGTTCAACAGAAACAATGTTAATTGAATGAGATTCGTTCAAAGCCCACATATATGTACATCGTCCATATTCGGGTTGCAATTCAGAAATATTTCGAAATTCAAAAAATAAAAACTTTCATTTTTATTTACAATAAAACGTAAATTCACTCGCAATCTGCGCCCCTCTCGCGGCAGACGGGGGATGGCGGCGCGCGACGATTGGCTGCCGGCGCAGCACGTGACTTCCCTGCCCCCCCCCCCCCCCCCCCCCCCCCCCCCGCCGAGTAAATGAGATCTCCCGGCTGACGGCCGGTGCCTTAGAATGCTAACCTGATAGCATGTAGAAGGCGGAATAATTGTCATCCCGGCTGACGGCCGAGCAGCGCCCTCTAGAACGCGTGACGATTTTGACGGCGCGGGGCGCTCCCGGTTGGACAGTTGCGCGGATCACTTTCAAATTTTAGCGTAACGTTCCATTCTCAATCCCGTAGGGCTTTAGATCTGCTAAAACATTTTTATCTTTATAAGTGAATATTGACTTTACTGTACTGAATAGTTTAGTATAATGTTAATTTAACATATTACAATTTAGCCACAGCAAGGCGTGGCCGGGTCCGCTAGTTAAATATAAATACATGGGTTAAAGTGCTCTTGGTAAAACTTTTGGTTGAAATCAATGATCAAGTGTGAGTCTTTACGATCTCTTCGTACTTTTAAAGATCTCCAAGTGGGGAAGGACCCATTAGTTAGTCCTCTCTGAAGCGAATGATAAAAATAATTGAAATGACTGGGTCCTTCAAAGAAAAGTCCCGGATTGGACAACTAACACGCAATTTTACAGCCTTTAAGGTTTCAGATTGACTTGAAGCCACTGCAAATCCGCGTATAGACAACCAGATGCTAGTCAGGTTTCTCGTCCAACGGGAATTTAATGTGAATTTCACCTCTCAAAATTTAGAGACCTCACGAACTTCAGGTAGCGATTTTGATAAAAGGTCAAGAGTTAGCAGTTTGCTTTCCAACATATCGATACAGTTGAAAACTGGTCTAAGGGAAAGTTCAGACTTTAAACAAGTTCCGTGAAAATGAAAGTTATGCAAATTTGATGTCAATAACAAACAGAAAATATATTCAAATAATCTCTTAAAAGACTGGCTCAAATATAGTGGAGGATTATCTTTTAAACAAACATAGTTTCGAAAAGGTTTAAAAGTAAGTTTTCTCCATCATCTGAAAAATACCGGTCTCCACCTAGCCCATATTTCCAGACCAACACCACCCTAGACAGGGCTACTCCGCACCAGGAAATCGTGCGTCCGAAGAACACTAGAGAAGAAATACAGTGGACCCTCGGTTTACGAGCACCTTGGAGTACGAGCTTTTCGCAGTACGAGCAAAATTTTTTGAAAAATTTTACCTCGGATTACGAGTGAAATTTCGCATTACGAGCAACTCGTGATGGTTGCCCCTCTTCTCCATTTCCACCTTTAGCGGCGGGATGAGGGCATATTTTTATATTAAATATTATTTTATTTATGGATTGTTATTAATCACTATAATATAAGTACAGTATATATATTTAATACATACTATAATGTATATATTCAAATCGATACATATATATATATATGTATATAGTATTTTAAAATTAAAGAAAACTTTTTTAATTTTTAAGATAACTTTTTCCATTTGTAAACAAAGGCTCGAAGGTGTTATTAAAATTTAAAAAGTTGCTATTAAAATTTAAAAAGTTGCTATTAAAATTTAAAAAGTTGCTATTAAAGTTAAAAAGTTTTCTTTAATCTTAAAATACTCTGTATATCATTTTGACTAATTTTAATTCAACGATAAAATTATTTCTCAATGATAAAGGAATAGCTTTTTTTAATTTCTTATTTATTTTTTAGATTATATATGTATTTTCAAAAATTGGTGACAATTTCTACCTCTCTTGCTATAAAAATCCTATAACCACTGCAAAATGGGCCCCGTGAAGAAATATGTTGAAAGAGAATTGGGTAAAAAGAAGGATATTATCACAATGGAGGCAAAGAGGGAAATGATTGAAAAGCACGAACGTGGCATGCGGGTGACAGAAATAGCGAGATTTTATAAGAAGTCGACATCAACGATTTGCACAATATTGAAGAAGAAAAAGGAATTAAGGGAGTTAGATGCAGCAAAAGGAGTCACAAGACTATCAAAACAGCGTCCACGTCTTCTAGAAGAAGTTGAAAAATTGATTCTTGTATGGATAAACGAGAAGCAATTAGCAGGTGATACCATAACCCAGAATTTAATATGTGAAAAGGCAAAGGCCTTGTACGCCGAACTCGGGAGTAAAATACCATGTACATCAATAGAGAACGAAGTACATGCAGACTTCAAAGCCAGCAAGGGGTGGTTCGAAAACTTTAAGAGGAGAAGTGGCATCCATAGTGTCACGAGGCATGGAGAGGGTGCAAGTTCGGATGCTAAACAGCTGAGACATTCACTGCCGAGTTCGAGAAGCTCGTTGTTACCGAGTGTTACCTCCCACAGCGAGTTTTTAACTGTGATGAAACAGGACTTTTTTTGGAAAAAGATGCCGAAGAGAGAACCTATATTACAGCCGAAGCGAATACAATGCCCGGTCACAAGCCCATGAAAGACCGTCTCACCCTCTTGCTGTGTGCTAATGCAAGTGGAGATTTGAAAGTAAAGCCACTGCTCGTGTATCATTCTGAGAATCCACGGGCTTTCAAGAAACACAAAGTGCAAAAGAGCCAATTGAACGTTTTGAGGAAGTCGAATACTAAGGCTTGGGTCACTCGTTTGTTGTTTGTTGAGTGGATGAACGAAGCATTCGGTCCTGCAGTGAAGAAATACCTTTCGGAAAAAAAAACTGCCACTCAGAGCGTTGCTGGTTATGGACAATGCTCCTGCTCATCCACCAAGCCTTAAGGATCACTTACTGGATGAATTCAAGTTTATTGAGGTCAGGTTCCTCCCTCCTAACACCACCCCACTACTGCAGCCTATGGATCAATAGGTCATTTCCAACTTTAAGAAAATATATATCAAAGAACTTTTTCAGAGAGGCTTCGAATTAACTGAAGAAACAAACCTTACTCTCCGAGAGTTTTCGCAGAATCATTTCAACATTGTCCACTGCCTTAAGATCATTGATAAAGCATGGAATGGAGTCTCCCAGAGAATTCTCGTTTCTGCTTGGACAAAATTGTGGCCTCACATCGTCCATGCTTATGATTTTAAGGGGTTGTCTGGTGAACAGGAGCCACCAATTATCGATGTTATTGTGTCTCTGGGGAAAACTTTAGGACTGGAGGTGAATGAGCCAATCATTCAAGAGCTTGTGGAGGAAGAAGATCAGGAGCTTACCACAAATGAACTGATCGATCTTCATCGCGAGCAACACCAAGAGGTTAAGGAGGTGATCTCGTCTGGGGAAGAGGAGGATGAAAATTCACTGGGATCCCTCCCTTCAGATCAGATTCGGGAAATATGTAAAATGTGGGAAACTGTGCAATTGTTCGTAGCAAAGCACCACCCGAATAAGCCGGCTGCTTTGCGAGCGACGGATCAGTTCAACGATAATGCGATGTCGCATTTCCGTGAAATTCTCAAAAAGAGGCAGAAGCAACAGTCATTGGACCAGTTCTTCGATAAAATTGAAAGAAAAAATAAAATGTTATAAAATAACCCTTTTATGCCATTTTCCCCTCAAATAGTGGTTTTTTAACGCAATTGCATCAGCCATCCCAACATTATCTTTTATTTTTGTTTATTTTATCTTTTTTTATACATTTATTTATGCATTATCTTTTTATTTACTTATCACTAGGTTTGAAATTCAGTAACTATCACGTGTAAAATTTTTCTTTCGAATCTTTCATTAAAAATATGATAGCTATGATTTCAAATATTGAATGGAGTACAAGCTTCTCTTATACTTATCACGAAGTGTTTACCGACTCTAATTAAACTAAAATTCATGGAAGAATTGCCCGAGTTTCAATTATTAAAAATAAGAAATTAGTTTCGCACTACGAGCGTTTTGGAGTACGAGCATGGCTCTGGAACGGATTATGCTCGCAAACCGAGGGTCCACTGTAAAGGTTTCTAGGTAAATACTCGAAGAGTACCGGAAGAAATGAGCCGCTGGGAATTTCAACTTGAAGTAATCTACGGAGTTAACTATAGTGCACTGCATCAAGGTCCTGGAGTACAAATTGAAGGAAGTATGCGTCATGCAGCTTGTAAAGGCATCCGGACAGGTCCTGGTTGGCCTAGATCGGCCTGAGACAGCAAATTCAGCCAACAAGGATGGGGTGGTGAAAATAGAACCTTCTTTAAATCCTGCCCTGCCGAATGAAGGCAACGAAGATCACTATTAGCGGGCTACCATATGTCATCGAGGATGGGAACATCATCCGAACGGTGTAGGTTTACTTATTCACTTTCGACCATTTTCTTCGAATAAATCCATGGCACAACGTTTACAACAATTCGCCGTGTGTGGGCAAATGTTATGCCCACTTCTGAGAAATGAAGGTATTTCCATACTTCAATAAAGACAATCACTTAGTGAAATCCATTTATTCGAGACCCCCTCGTACCGTTCTTTGTGTCAAAAAACTTTTAAATGATACGTTTGGTAATGATTATGTGATAAGTCGTCACTTTTTGCTTGAATGGGTACCAGATTTTTCTCCTTACGATTTTAAGGAATACCTTAGGCCACTTGTGTATAATTGTTACCTTACTCTCTTGGCCACGTTGAAGGCTTCAAGTAGACAGTGTATTTCAAAATATGTTGTTTAATGTTCAAGATGTGTGTATTTTCTTTAAAGTTTTCAGGCAGTATTTTTAATGAAAGGCATCGGTCAAAGATTGTGAATAGTGATAAGAAAGAAAGCAGTTTATTATATATATATTATTAAATTCAAAGAAGGCATATCCTGACAACAAGCACATGAGCTTTTTAGATGGCAGAGCGCCATCTAGTGGAACAGAAATCAATTAAACGTTTATTTAATCTAATATACGAGTATACGTATATCACCTACTAGACGAATGACCCGGCTTCGCCCGAGAATTCCCCCGAGTGCAATTTCCTTCATACTGAAAGTACATAAATAATAAATAATAGAAGTGACATATAGAATAGCAAAACAGAAGTAACACATAAACCACAGGCAAAAAGTGTGTGTGATGGCGAAAATTGTATTATATCAGTGTATAGGTATTTGATTTAATTTTTTTTTTTTGCAATCCATTTAGTAGTTTCAAGATCAATATAGTTTAATTAGATAGCAGTTTTTCCATCCAACCCCCGAGGTACACGCCCCAGCGCATTAACCCTTGAAATTGCCTGAGTTGGGTGAGTCACTTCGATGGATCTTGACTGCGATGCCCATCTTCTCAGTAAGAATAAGAAAAAACATGTTTCATAAAAAAATAATCCAAAATACTGGCATGTAAATATATTTCTGTAAAAAATAAAAGAACACATGGAAATTAGGCAAACATATGTGTTTTCTAAAGACTGCGACTGCATTTTAAACGATTTTTTTCAAAGAGATAAAAAAAAAGGCCATAACAAAAATTTATAAAAAATACGAAAGCTATTATTTACACGCAGTAACGCTAATTTTGTAAAGTTTTTTTTAAAATTGCATTGTGTGCACTTATCGTAACTTAGTTAATAATATAAATTTCTCTCTCAAAACTCAATACTTTTGTAAAAAATATAACACTCGTATAAAAAGATATTTCAAAAAAAGTACGGAAGCAACTTGAAAAAAAAAATGCAGAACGCTCATTGGTCGCTTAATTGGCCTGGTGTTGTTACTTGTACTCGTAATCACTCCGCGTAAAAATGGTTCTTCAAATGAAAAAAATAAATAGCCAAAAATACTAATCAAAATGTAGCCGAAAAATTTCCTTAGGTTTATAAAAAGTGACATGCAAAATTTGGTACCAATTGGTTCAGTAGGTTTTGAGTTTATCGCGAAACAGTCAACAGACATTGACTTTTATATACACTGCGTGACATTGAAAATGGAACACCAAGAAATAGTGGCCAGAAAATTATGCAAATTTCAGGGTAGACGCGCCTAACCGAGTTATGCAAATGATGTAAAATGCGCAGCTCTCGTGCGCACATGGAGTAAGATATAAGGGAAGGAACTTGCAGAAAGGACAGTATTCGTGTCGTTATTTCTTCAAAGAAAATCATTGTAGAAATTTTGTTCTTGTGTCAAAAGACACGTGTAATAACAGAGAATGCCAAGTCATCGTAAACGGAGGCAGTTCAAGCAGACCAGCAGGTTGGTCCATACGTCAAATTGCAGCTGATACACACCTTGGTGCGTCCACGGTGCACCGACTGTGGAGAAGATGGTTGGAACAAGGAAATGTGGCAATTTATAGGAATGTCGGTGCAACCAGAGTGACGTCAGCACGTGTGGATCGGCGTATCCTTCGACAAGCAGTGGCGGCCCCACAAGCCACTTGTACCGCCATCCTGCAACATGTGCAAGACACCCTAGATCATTCCATCTCGACCAGAACCATTTCCCGTCGATTGGTTGCTAATGGCTTGCACTCATGCCGTCCGCTAAGAAGACTGCCATTGACCCCACCGAATAGGCGCCAACGTTTGGAATGGTGCCGGGCTAGATCGACGTGGATGACGGAATGGCACAGGGTCGTGTTCTCAGATGAGTCGCGTTTCTGCTTGTCCAGTGATAGTCGCCGTGTACGCGTGTGGCGTCGACGTGGAGAAAGGTCCAATCCGGCAGCAATTGTGGAACGCCCCACCGTGCGACAACGTGGAATCATGGTTTGGGGCGCAATCGCGTATGATTCCAGGTCACCTTTACTTCGTATTCAGGGCACTATGACGGCCCAACGATACGTTGATGATGTGCTGCGACCGGTGACACTCCCCTACCTTCAGGGGGTACCCAATGCCCTTTATCAGCAGGATAACGCCCGACCGCACACTGCTCGCATTAGCCAACAAGCTCTGCAAGATGTACAGATGCTTCCCTGGCCACCGTACTCTCCTGATCTCTCACCAATCGAGCACGTCTGGGACATCATTGGACGCCGTTTGCATGCCTTGCCACAGCCGCGTTCAGAAGACGAACTGTGGCAAATGGTTGAGAGGGAATGAAGAGCCATCCCTCAGGACGCCATCCGTACTCTGATTGACTCTCTACCTAGACGTGTTGCTGCGCGCATCGCCGTCCGCGGTGGTCCTACTTGCTACTAAGCCGACGCCGTTCTCGCTCTGTATTATGACTATCATTTTGAAATAAAGATCACTTATTGTTCGTCCCTGTCTCTCTCTGTCTGTCGAGTTTCATCACTTTCTGACCACTATTTCTTGGTGTTCCATTTTCAATGTCACGCAGTGTATAAGAAGATAAATAAATTACCGTGTCATTCTGATGTTTGTTTTTCCAAATTTTCTACGTGACATTGTTGGAGATGCTGGGTAGATTGGGAAAGACAAACTAAAGAGATTGCGCCGAGTAGACACTAAAAAGATATGGGTGCTGTGATATACATTTTTTAGCTACTGGCTCCGGAAATTCACCTACGCATCGAAACCAAGACCTTCCTCCAAGATGACGATGTCCCTATTGACGCTACAACAACAAAGCCGCTCTCCTCGCCGCAAGAGAAAGACTTGAAGCTACTAGAGACCAAGTTCCAAGACTCCGAGGATATCCTTGACTAAAACATGTCAGATCCATCTCAGTAACAATAAGATTTACACGCTGTGGGTCACAGCTTTCATAGGGAAGGAGCTATGTAGCAGAATATTTATTATTTTATGAACAGATATCAATTTTGAAATTCATGTTATGCTACTCTGTAAACCTACCTCAATCCTGTTTTATATTTTAGAAATTTAAATATATTATATTGCATTATAAATAAATTGACGTGACATTATGATGTTTATATTTCCTAATTTTCTACGTGTGACATTATTATATAGTCCATAAATATATAAATATATGTATATGTGTATAATATATATTCAAATATTTGAATATATTTATGAAAGATATCCTTTAAAATTTACCCCAACTATAAAAACAACAATAATATTTCTAACCTGAAGGCCTAAATATATTTTCTATATAAAATGGGTGCTTTCTTTTATTTCCTCTTTTTCCAATATTCTGAGAATTTCTACTTCAACCTGTATAAACCAGAGGAAATTAAATTATTAAAATAATAATTGAAGATTTTTATAAATTTTATTTTTTTATTCTGAAAACGCTCAATGTGTTTTCATATTTTCCTCGTGAGTTATATTAAATTTATAAAAAGAAGGATATAAAATCTTCTTACAAATTCTAAAAAAAATAAAAACAAGTGAATGAAGTAAATAAAATAAGGTTTGGGAGCATTATTTTGTAAATAACTCCTATATAAGTGCATTTTTTCTCGATTTTAGTAATAATTGAATGATCAGGAGTGATCGAGATTAAATGAAGTTGCACCATATGTTACGGGTTATACGGACAAACGTTTGATAAAAGCTGACAGAATTTTGTCATTCAAATACTTCACCTGTTTTTTAAATTTATTTTTGCATAATTTCTATTACAGCGCAAAAATCAAGTAACAGAAAAACGAAAATATTTATTTATGTATATATAAAATTGAGAAATATATAACTTTCATAACGTTCATATATTGCAAATGTGCGGGAGGGTGGCATAAATGTGCTAAAAATGACAGCTCCCTTTTAACAAGTCGTGTCAAAGTCAAGGTAACTTCTGTTAACATGAGAAAGGATCTACTATTTCGATCTACTTTTTAAAAACTAATCTACCCATAATTAGTCATTGTTCGATGTTCATAGGATATATAAGTGGTTTATAATGATTGGGGAATTTGTCAGAACTCTTGTAGCTTCAGAGAAAACCGTTTACTTTCATTAAAGTAGACGTGTTGTGCAATAGCAGTTTCATGATAGTGTATCCTTTTGGATGAGGGTGAAAAGAGGGAACGAAGCTCACTAATCAAAACTCATATTGTACCATTCAGTTATTGAGAACGAACCAATCGTTTTTAAGTTTCTTTGTTTCTTAACGTTTCGGTGGCTCACTAACCCAAGGGAAATTGTCAGTTGGTTATTTTCGACTGGGGAGGCCTAGTCGAAATTACGAACAAGAATAATAATTGTTTTGACATTTTAAATATAATAATACGATATTACAGGAAGAAGGCTATTATTCAGAAATTATTGGTATTTTAAGAAAGGAAGCTATTTAGCACGAGTTTTCTTAAATCCCTAATAAAGCTTTATACTATACGAATAAAATGTTGGGAGGGCCTGGCTCATCAATGAGGAAGGAATATGAACCCTCTCACCCGTTTCGCCAGTTTAATCTGTCAGACCGCTCTTATATTGTATTGTGCTGTTCTGCTTTCTATATCCAGCCTATATATCTATATATACGCGCGGTTGATTCGTATCTCATCAAATATTGTAGACAATATTTTTTATACGCTAATATATTTGGATAATTTGCTAAGGCTATGTATGCTAAAAAAAGGACTTACTCTGTTTTGTTTTTTTTTTATGCCTTTTATAATTTATATTAAAAGGCCAGAGAGGTGACTTCTTAGTAGGGAAAAAATATTATCCCTGTCTTTCTCTACAGCATAAGAGAAGAAAGAGCAGTCACGTGTGACCAGAAGTTCGGGGGAGCGGTGCAGGATTCCTATTGGCTGAGCCATTTTCACTCACCAGACGGCAGGAGCTGAAGTTGAAATCCCGCGGGAGCCACGATGGTAAGAATTGTTGGATTCCATCATTATCTATTTTAATTATTCTCCAAACTCTTTTATTTCGTTTATTTTCCTGTACTTGGCGTTCTCTCGTTCTCTTTTATTTTCAATTCCTACTACAGCCTATAACTCTCGTTATATAACGTCCACCATTTTGATTTATGGGAAGATACCTCACTCCATTCTATTCATATTAACGGCCAATTTAACATGATTCAATATACAAAGAAGTTATCTATAACATATTTTGTAAGTTTTTTATATTTCTAGTAATCACCAATTTATTCATTTAATTTCTAATTCGACATTACTATTATAAATTTTGCACATTTTTGTACTAGAGTTTTTTTAATATCAATCATATATTAGCTTTGTATACCTCACTGCAATGATTGAAGATATATTATATGAGAGGGTTTGACTCATCAGGGGGGAAACCTCTTATTTGTTTTGTCCAATTAATCTCCAAGCTTCTCTAATACGGAATTGCAGTGAAGTCTTATCTGATTTGTAATTTTATTGGAATGTAATATTAGGTGTAATTGGGAAACCTGTGGACTTATAGGTATGCAGAAGTGTATGCATGTAATTATACAGGTAAATTTATACGTCGAACAAATTAAATATATTAAAATACCTTTTATATTGAATATATTTTCTCACTTCTGTTTCTCAATATCGGAATAATCCAAACAAGCATCACTATTCTGGAAGTGATGGTTATATATAAATCATTTTTTAAAATCTCCTTAGGTTCTTACATTATTAACTCTATCACTCTTTCTTAGTAGGATTTTGTTAATCGCGTCTTTTTCGTTAAAAATATAAATGTTGCATTTTCATCATTTTGAATTGAAAATAAGAATTTCTACAAACATCATTGTCGTTGATATTATTTTATAATTTATATTTAAGATGTTATCTTGATGAAGGTAGACATTATTTATGACAAATCCGTCAAAGTTGACATCTAAGAATAAAGCGATAAAACGTAAACAATAGTTTTTTTTATGTTGATAAGAAGAGAGTCAGTTTCGGATGCATATTGTCCTTCTACAGCTTCTCCACCTCTCTATTAAACGATGAAATACATGCTAAAATGTATTAACATCATAAATTTTAAAACTTCAGAACATCAAAATTCTACAAAATATTTAATTGTATTTACATTTAATATATAAATTCACAAAAATTAGAAATAGAAATAAGATAAAATATGATTAGAACTTCTGTTAAAATAGAAAACAAGCCAGGAGGATTCAATTATGTTACAAATCTTTAAAATAAAAGCTTGGACTATTACTATGAAAGACCTTAAGGTACAATTTGGATTATAGATTATTACCATGTGTTTACAATGAAAGACATTCTAGAGGAACGTAATGGGTAAAAAGGATTTTTTTTATAAATGGCAAGGTAATTCAATCTTCTATTGAATTTTTAGAAACAAGAGAGAGATTCCAGAAAGTAATGACAGCGTTGTAATAACACGTGGAACCTGAGAGGCTAAATAACTGGTCAGCTTGATGGGTGTGCTGGTAAATCATCGATCGCTGTTCTTTCCAGTGAAGCTGTTAGCGACGTTTCATCTACATTTAGTTTCATCTACACATGTTGTGTTGCAATGTTGACAACTTATTGAGTAAACTTCTCGGAGTTGTTTGTTTGGATTATTTTTATTCTATTGGATTTTATGATGGAGTTCCGGAAGAGTTGGTCTATTGATTGGTGGTTAGTGAAAAAGGTTTTGATTCCAAATTAAGCTATGGCGTAGGCTATTGCTTAATTGTCCGAGGAGAAATTAGCACATGGTGTTGGCTGATGTGCTATTGACTCTGTCTCTTTGAACGAGTTAAAGCAATGTCTGTTGATAAAGAAGATTAGACATGATTTGACAAGGGTAATATCATGTGGTCAATTGGGTTGTATGATTCAAATTGGAGGTAAGGTTTTGTGGGAGACACACAATAGTGTGATTAGAATTCAGAGGTTCTAATAATAGAGATGTCTAAATATAAGGTGTGTAAAAATGGTTTATCTTTGTTTTAAGTCTGAAAGAAAGGCGTTTGTGGTATGAATTTAAGATTTTCAAGATTGAAAAATCATCGTCTTTGTGGTACGCACACACACACACACAGACGAAAGATATAATTAGGCATCTTCATAAAGCTTGAATAATAAAGTGTATCTACACGACAAACAATTTATTTATGGCACTCACGACAGGTTCGGCTGCAATGTTTGGCAGAGGGCTATGGAGATCCATAGAGATGTTTGAAAGGCTAGCCAGTGAAGGTGAAGTTTGACACGTTCAGACATGCCCTGAACACCGCGACAATTCCTCTATCGAAGTAAGCAATGCCTTGAGGTTCTCAAAATGAACTCAGATGGGAGGGAAAGGAACAAAGAGGTGACATCGGAGGACCACATTTCGAAGTCCTGTTGAGGTTTAAAGGCTCTTACTTCTTGAATAAAACGGAAAGGGTAAAAATTAAGAAATGGTTACAGGACTGAGCAATTAAAGAAAGATACGAAGATTTGTATGGAAGATGATAAATGATAAGAGATTCTGGATCTTAACAGCAATTAGGGCTTATAAATTTTGGGTAGCCCATATATACAGTGTCGCAACTGCAGTTGAAGGTTTTGAATTGACCATCTGAGATGGTTTTATTTTTGCTATGAAAGGTTGTGATTTTCTTAAAGATTTTGATGGACTGAAGGTTGTCTGAAGTTGTGATGGG
This sequence comes from Cordylochernes scorpioides, assembly GCA_030710605.1. Taxonomy (NCBI): domain Eukaryota; kingdom Metazoa; phylum Arthropoda; class Arachnida; order Pseudoscorpiones; family Chernetidae; genus Cordylochernes; species Cordylochernes scorpioides. Next base: position 177,428,930 of record CP092886.1, on the reverse strand, counting down.
TTTGAAGATGTCTATTCCCCAACTTCACTCATTGACAAAACTTAAGGAAGTTGTACCTTTTAACATGTATATCTGGTTTCAAACAATAACTCTGAAAGATATTTGATATAGAGTGACCTTTATTGAATACACACAAGATAACCAAGTGTGAACAAAATCTCCTCTATCTTCTTCAAAAAACAAACGACCAGTGACATCAAATACTTTACACTTCCTCAAGTTTTGTCCATGAGTGTATATGCAACTTTAGACATTTATTAAAAGGGATATGTTTCTCTTTTGCCCAGAAATATGTTACGATGCAATAGCGCGCCATCTGTTATCAAATTACGAAACAATTTTAGACGCGTAATATTCTTTTTAAAATAAAACAATTTCTACTGCCCTTACTGCAATGGAAAAATTAAAGGGAGGGCCTGGCTCATCAGTGGTGAAACCTCCCAGCGGTTTCGCCAGTTTAATCTACCATATCGCTGTTATATTGCATTTTTGGAACTTCCTTTTATATAATACTTTATATATAAATATAATATGGTAAAAGAGTAAAAGAATGAAAAATGAATGGATAAATTGTCGATTTCCGACAGCCACGACGACCCTGGATCGAATCCTACGTTGGAAACTTTTTTTCTGAATAAAATGTTCTCCAATGGCCCCCGATTCTTGCTAAAGTCCAACCTCACCAATGAGTGAAAGTAACCAAACGAGGCTTTTAAGTGAAATTTTAGGTGCAAAAGTCGAATAGCTTTCTACATGTAGTGCACGTATTAAAGACACACGAGATAACCAAGTGTAAACAAAATTGCCTCCGCCTCCTTAAAAAAAGACGACCGGCAACATCAAAACCTTTCCATTTCCTTAAATATCGTCCATGAGTGTATGATGGCTCTGAAAATATATAAGAATGGTTTATATAAGAATCAAAATAAAATGGAATTTGTATGTATTGCTTTTCGGAGATCATTTGTGAGAAATAGCAATGGAAGTCGTGGCAGGAGATGAACTATCGCTGAGTAGAAGGGTCGTTGGTATGGAAACGGCATCGCCATCTAGATCTTCATGAGGTATTTGTCTATCTCGAAAATCAAGGTGTTTCCTACATTTCTTTAAGTGTCTATTGTCAAAGAAATTAATAGGTGGTAATGGAACTTGAGCATCAAGAGAAAAACGAACAAATTCCAAATCAAGCTATGCAATCATACAGCAGAAATGAACATGTGAAAGCAAATCAAAGCTTCATAACATTCCTGTATAAAGTAATATATTCGACATATTCCTTCCGGTTATAGTCGCTGTTGAGTTGGAACGATACGATCCATACAGAAACATAGTCAGATGGGTTATAGGTATAGAATAAACTAATTTTCTTAGATCATAGAATCCATAGTGTTTCATATTTATACATATAACAATTCTTACCTCGCTCTCTCCAAGTCAGGACTTAGACATCGTTCTACATTCATTCCCAACAGATCTAAATCATGGCTAAGTTTCTTAAGTATGTTCAAGAAACCATTCCAAACTTACAACGTAGCCTATACTCCAGACATCCATATTGCTATGTCCAAAGAGATCGTTTTAAATAATCTGAAGGCTTAGGTTTTCCTTCATATCGTCACAGTAGGAGCATGTCCAGATGCTTATATAACTACTGTTTTTTGGCCCCTATAATTCTATAATACATTTCTAGGAAAACACACGGGTTTACTTCTTGCTAACTCGCTCCTTCCACTTTATGTAGAGTTCAGTCAACTAAAGGTTCTCGCTTGATTTTCCAGAGATTCATGTGATCCCATTATTTCCTATTCACATACATTCACACATATACATTCATAGACAAAACTTAAGGAAGTAGAATGTCTTTGATGTCGCCCATCGTCTGTTTTTTTTTTTTTAAGGAGACATAGACAATTTTTTCACACTTGGTTATCTCGTGTGTTTTCAATAAAGGTCACTGTGTGTCATATATCTTTCAGAGTTGTCTGAATCCCGATACATATATATGCTGAAAGGTACAACTTCCCTAAGTTTTGTCTATGAATTTATATCTTATATTTTTTCTCTACGAAATACTAAGAAAATGCATATTAGTGCCACAGTACAGGAATATTATATACAATAGAGTTCTAAGATTACGTAATTGTTTGCGATATTGTATACTTATTAATAAAGCTGAGTCAATATATCTTTCGATTCGTCGCTATTAAATCCTGGACAAAAGTTATTCTAATCAAAACCAGTCTCTCCTAAACTGGCAGAAAAAAGACCGTTATTTGTGCGTTAATGACCTATCCGCTGCCAATTAACTTCGAGGTTTAACGTAAAATGTTAATTAGCCACAAATATTGAGTATATAGACCTCTTTAATCTTTTTCCGTCGTAATTAAGACTTTCTAGTCATTTAATCTCCAGATCACAAATCTCCACTAATTATTGGCCAATAGCCGAATTTTTTATTTGTTATTAATCCGATCCATAGGGGTTAGCTGTAAAAAATCCTGCGATTTCATGATATTAATTGGGGTTTAAAAGTTCAATATTCGAAATTATTACTCTTATAAATCGATGTCACCTAAAAATACTTAAGTAATTTTACACAGAACCAAATCATAACCCCCCCCCCCCCATCGTTTTTTTTTTACAATTATGCCCAGGCCAGTTTTACGAGTGTGTGTGCAGTATAGCATATTAATTTATCTAAGGTGTTATTTTCTTTAGCACCTCTCTCTCTCTCACAAATAACAATCACTCAATTATCTGAATCTATATATTGGTGCTGATATATCACCTTCCCTTTTAATAAATGCATTCTTAAATTATCAAATGCATCAAATAATGTATTTATTTCATCATCCTTGAGCAGAGAGCCCGGATTTAGATCAATGGAAAGAAGTATAATCTGTTTTGACAAATTATATCAAACGCCAACATGTATACCATGGTCTTGAGTTATTGTTCATATCAATACAGGGACGGCTTTGATTTCGTTACCGGCAACAGGGGTCAACCGGATCTAACAGAAAAGTGCTTAAACTGTTGTTGTTGTCGTATCCAATGAAACGTCTCAGATGTCTGCGTGTTTACATCTCTAACACAGCAGTCGCATTGTTATCTATCTAGGGGTTGTAAAGCTGCTGTTCTGGGTCAATGTCAATTTTCTTCAAGGCTGCGGTCATTGCTGGACATGCGAATATGTAGGTAGGTGTTATTCCACACCAGGACAATTGTTACATATCCTGTGGGTTCTTGTGTCATCTGGACGTATTGTCATCCCTTTGTAATGTTTCGTTCTGAGGCTTGTGATTGCTTTTGTGATTTCTCTCTCAACGTTCATGTCGCATATTTGACCTATTCTTGTCTTTTGTGGGATTATATTGTTTTTTGCCAAAGCATGCACATTAAATACTAAAACATTTGTCCTTTCCTTTGAGTCAACCTCCTGGCTTCCTTTTCAGGTTCATCCGTCATCTCATTGCTCCCGATCCCAACAAAGATTCCATCTATATTCTTGGCTATAGTTTTGGCCCAGCCATTTTGCCAGATAAACACCTATTCGGCAGATTGTGAAGATTCCATTAGATCCCGTATGGATCAAGTACGCCATAGGCTGACAAGGGCCATAAAGCCCGAAACCATGGTCTCTAGATGGATACTACTCAGTTTGCCAAAGCTGGTGTTGCAGCTTTGTCACCGACCCGAGGCTGCTAGTGTGCGGCAACGGTCAATAGATGGCGTCTAGTTTTGACGTTTATTTTGACGGGAGAGGCGCCCTATGTTCTTATAGATCAATTTCCCCCTGACAGAATTTCCATATATATGATTAATTGCAAGTACTGGAATCCCTCCAATGAATTTTGATCGTAATATATGATTAATTATTCACTTCACACAATTTTTTTAAAAACTTTTTTACCGACGTTTTGGTGACCGGCTATCACTATTTTAAAAGAAAACTAATCATATAGTTTTTCTTATTGCGCGCGCGCGCCATGTTATTTTTGGTACATCAAGTGGAGGTACTTATCCCTGTGTGTAGTGAGCGACCGCTTTTACTGCAAGTCCACCACACACCTACACATGTAGAAAGCAGTTCGACTTTTACACATACAAAGTATGACAGAGCCCCGTTTGGCTACTTGCACTCACTAGTGAGTTTGAACTTTTGCAAGAAGCAGTTATTTTAAAGATAGAAAAAGTGCCCAAAAATGTGGATTCTATCCCGGATCATGGCTGCAGAAAATTGACGGTTTATACCACTCCTCCACCAACAAACCCCAAAATTGCCATATCTCTATATATATTAAAGTCAGTGTATGTATGTATATATGTTTGTCGGCTATACACGTCCACAATACGTAACTAATATGACTGTAATTTTAACAGTATAGAGAGTTAAATCCGGAAAAACTTATAGGCAAATTTTCAGGCTTCTATCTCGAATATCTTTAAAGTTATCTACAAATTATTAACAATTTTTCCCTATTTCACTCGCAACCAGCGCCTCACTGTGGTAACTTCGAGAAGTAAAGTTGAGGAAGGATGGGCCACGTGGGGCGACGGGGATGAGAGTGACCTTGAGTGATGTAATGACGGCGTAGGGGCAAGAAATCACTTGCTATCATTTTATGTATGTATTTGCGGATGTACCCGGCTTCGCCCGGGTTTTACCCGAGTAAAGGTTTGTCTAACGAACATTTGTTAAAACAATTCTCTATAAACTCTCTTATGAAAAAATATATATATTTTGATAATTTGATACTCGTAAATTTTAATCTCTCGATAAAGTGAACATTTTTCCCGGTCCCTTGAAAAATACTCGATAAGTTGAATAAAATCAATATTAATTGGTTCCCTCGGTAATTGGAAGTTAAAGAAATAGTATCTTGCCTTGAAATTGTATCATTATTCTTGTCTCAAATAAATTGCCGTGTCATCCTGAATTTTGTCTTTCCTAATTTTCTACATTACAAAATCATCGCTTTATCTAGTGAACATTTTTCCCGGTCCCTTGAAAAATACTCGATAACTAACTTTGACTTGTGCGCAATTAATAGGTAGAAAATCTTACTTTTGATAAATAACCTTTAAGATAATAAACTTAGTGATAATAAAACTTATAGATAAAAAACACTTGTTATCATCGTTGCAATGGTGGCGCTGCTTGCGAGTTAAATCTACAAATCTGCAAATAACTCTAAGGATATTCAAGTTATCAAGAAATTATTTTTCAGAAACCTTCCCAGTACTATACTAAATAACTTCCCAAAGTTTTATGGCGTTCCAATGAGTGGTTTGGTCAGGCATAAAGGACAGACAGACACACACATACATTCATTTATATATATATATATAGATTAGAAAAAAATATCAGTCCTGAGTTCGTTTCATGATCCCTGGGATATTTTCCTGTATCAATGTCATCAATGTAGCGCGCCACTCGGGACATAACGGCGAACATATTATCCATGATTCTTTGAAACCTATTCGGAGCCACAGTTACTTCATAACGAAGTAAACGCGAACAATCCTTTTGTAATGTTGATATTCACTGCTGCCTTGGCCTCTTCTGATACCATTACATAATTGCCTGTACGCCCTTGACAGGTAGAGAATTCCGTACTTCCTGATAATCTAAAGAACATGTCATCTACTTCGACTTTCTTTTTTGAAGAAAATGGCACACTCCTAGATTTTCAAAATACAGCAGTTACATCTTTCTTTTCTTTAAAAGTCGATTTCTCCACACCTTTCAAACAACCTAATTCGTTGTTGAACAAATTTTTATAACTATCAATGATTTAAAATTTATTTTATTTACACCTAATCATTTTGCTCAAATCGACATCAAAATATTCCAGCCATTCTCTCCCTTATATTATTTCGGGAATTTTCTTGTTTACCATCACCAAAATTAAGTATTGGTTTGCTTCTTTAGCGAAGATATTTAGCTCCTCTACTATTTCTATTGGATTCCCGCAGAATCATTTAAGCCTTAAAAAGCTTCTTGCCTTTCCGATATTTTTATAAATGTTCTTGGAAAGTAATATAACTTGCTCCCCGTGACCACAATAAAGTTATACAGATTACAGTCTATATTGTTAAACTTATTTTAGCATACGAAAACCTTTTATACAGAGAATATATATTCTCCTTAAATATTGATTTTTGATGGGCAATTTTAGGCTTTACACAATTAACTCAGATCACTAACATTTTTGCATTTATAAAAAATGTTTTTCTTGAGGTTTCGCCGCACCAGAAGCAAGCGGTTTCCCTTCTAGGTAGAGTTTTCTTCTGCCAACTATTATTATCGATATTTTCCCAATTTTTGCCTCCCTCTGGAACGGCAGTTACTTTTCCACCATATTGTGGCGAAGAAATAATTTATATTTAATTTAAATATTCAACGAAAATATTCGAAACATATTTAAAATTTTACATTTTCTAAATCATTATTTAGTTGCCTAGCTTGCTTGCTCGATATTCTCTAGCTGTAGATAGTTTGGTTGGTTTGTTAATATTTGTCGACTGGTCGCCGTGACGTCATCAATAAATACTTTCACACCTTCAGATATACAAAGACTTGATTTCTACGCTTCAATATTATCCTGCATTTATTTGGCATTCAGCTCTACTATTTCAAAAGCTAAGGCCACAGGAATACCTTCATCGTCTTCCTGCAGTAATAGTTTCTGCAGATTCTCAGACTTGATCCCTGAGACAAATCTGTCTCGCAACATTACCTCGAGCATCTCTCCAAATTTTCAGTTCATAGCCAGATGCTTTAATACTCCGAGGTATTGTGGAATAGTTTAATTTTTACACTGCATCCATCCGCTTTAAAAATTACATCTTTACGGGAGTACTTTTTTCTGCGCTAAATGCAATTTTATCTTTCCTATAATAACTTCATACGTTTGATTTTTCAATTTAACAGGGAAGAGCAGATCATTGCCTGAACACGTCATTTATAAGGCGCTAGAAATATTTTTATTTTGCTTTTCCAATTCGTTTGTCTCAAACGCAGCTTCAAACTTTTAAACGAATATTTCAAAAAGATCGTCCGTTGACAAATGACATAAAAGGCAGAATTAATCCCTTTATTTCCTTTGTACAATAGCACTTTATTGGATTGTACGAAGGTTTCGTTTCGATATTAAAAACTTAACCAAGAGTAATGTTTTTATTTGTTATTGATTACAGCGAGAAAGGTTTATTTAATTTCGGAATAAAAAGTGCTATAGGCCTCTTTAAAAACAACATTGTTTTATGTCTATATTTTTACCTAAAATTTCTCTAGAAATTGATATTTCAAATATCTAACATATATTAGAATATATATGTGATATCTTGGGACCTCTGGGACCAGTAATACCTGATGCTAGACGAACCTTGATGTCAACTCTACCGTGCAGTCGTGGTGGAAGGCGACACAGCTGGGCCAAAGGTGAAATAAACAAACAGAGATTCCACTAAGAAGCGTCTGAACGTCAAGAAGGAATGGGACGAACATATTTCTGACAGGAAAGATTTACCTCTATCGGAGCGTCCGGCGGACTGGGACTGGAACGAAGACTACCTAAGGACTGACCGACTGGGGCTCGGGGCCTCCTTTTATAGCGTAGCTGGGTCCGAACAGGTCACTGCCCTTTTCTGACGTAAACAGGGGGGAAAGTTATATTATCCAGGAGGGCCACGTCCTCGTAAAAATTGGACTGGACTTGCTAGGCCTGCTTTCCTATTCTCACCTAAGCCTGATTAGTTTTAACCTTAATTTTCTCCTGTTATTCTCCATTCCTTCTATCTGTACAGTTGCTATACTTTATTAGATTCTTACGCGGTACAGATTGATGTTGGTTGAGGCTTTCTATTTGCAGCAAAGAACAAGTTATATACAATTACGTGGTGGAACATGTGGTAGTAGATATCTGAATTATTTACAACAATTCCATGGTCTTAAATCATCACATATATGATTTATAAGTTAAATATATTAATTAAAATAAAATAATTGATATGTTAAAATTTCTCAACATGGGGGGAGCACGAGCTCGCGCAAATATCAAAGTTTGATTGCTTAATTTTATTTATAAACGAGATTTGCTGCAGTTAACTAGATTGTGTTTGTATCGCAAAATATATATTCTTCGCCAGCTAAGATTGTAACCAATAGGAATAAAATGGCTCAACGACGTAATCCTGGATCCAAAGAAGATATAAAGAAATACTCAGGATACTTTGAAAGAGATTCAAAAATCGGAAACTCTCCAATATCAAGTCATGGTGACAAAAAGCATGTTAACCCTCTGGATTCTGTCATCACCGTAAAGAAATTGGGCTCCGGGTCAAACGTCTCTGAACCCGCAGACGATGCGGCTTTCGAAATCTGCGAATATTTCGCCTTTGACGATAGCGACCCCCAAAAATGTGTCACCTCAAATTTTGAGTCAATAACATCTGACAATTTCCCGAATGATTATAGGAAGCTATGTTCCGAATACGAGAATCTGTCTGTAGAAAACCTGGACACTAGACCAAGAATTTCAAGTGCGCCTTATGTTCGGCCAGGTTACGGAAGAGCTAAATTTGGCCTGCCGATTCCTATGAAGAAAGAAAATGTATTTGCGAAGGATCCAATGGAGCCGCAGTACTATGGGAAGACTGACCCAAGACCGTGGAGTTCCAAGCCTGCCGAAGAAAGAACTCCCTGTGATGTTCGGTTCGACAGAACCTACCTTACCCGACGCTCGCAGTACCGAGCCAGAGCAGTTCCTCCTCCAAGCGAGCACCTGGTGGCTTTCTACAGAGAGATGGCGAGAACTGGAGATCCTCGTGAGCAGCGCCCTTCTTCGGATCACAAAGACGTTGGAGGCCAAGGGGGTGTCTACAGGGAGATGGCTATGGCTAAAGGATATCAAGAAAGACATCCGTCTTCCGCTGCATTCCAAGACCTGGATCGAGACCTGGATCCCACCAAAATAAAATGGGCTGCAGATAAGAAGACTCGAGGCCAAACTAGGACTTCAGGGCCAATCAAAGACATTCCTGAAGATATTAACTACTTCAAGAGAGCTATGACTGGGGAACAAGATCCGGATGCACTCAAGACCAAAGCCCAGGATCGTGACGTGGAGCGTTCCCGGAAGGAATATCTCTAAATAATTTATTACCAAGCGTAATAAATATTTTTTTCTTGATTGAACTTTTAAAATAAAATTATTAAAGGACGTGTGAAAATAAAACTGCGTCTACTCTTAATTTATTTGTGTTGTCTCTTCATTTAAATATAGAAAATTTAGATATATAGAGGTTGGAGGGTGGTGAGGGCAGAAAAATGATCCATCAAATTGTGACGTCAACCAATAAGGAGGGGCTGCTGAAAAACAATGCAGCCCAGGTGCAATTAGGAATAAAAATAAATTGCTGCGTATCGCTGATGTTTCTAATTACAACTTTTAGAATTTTGATTGAACACACTACCCGAGGTAACAATTTATTGACTTGACGATAGTTGCTGTGGGTTCCCTGTTTGCCAGTGAATCGAGGATATACTGGATTTTGAACATAATAATTTTTATCGTGAAGTTTGAGGCTGCCTGGCCGGCATTCATAATTCTTCAAATTAAAGATACTTCGGCCAGTAAATATTTTTTATTGTCTCGACGTTTCGACAAAAATCTTTTGTTCTCGTCAGGTCGAACAAAAATTAAAACATGGCAAAGCGTTAAAATTATTCTTTGAATAACTATGAAAAATTGAAAGTTGAGGTTTAATAAAAATAGGCGATTGCAAAAATTTTGGAGTGACCCTTATAGCTATAAATAATTTTATATAAAATTATATGAAAAAACAATAGAAAAAAATAAAAGATAAGTGGGTCAGGTGTTGATATTAAAAATAAAGAAGGCATCTCCTGACCACGAGCACATGTGCTTTTTAGATGGCAGAGCGCCATCTAGTGGAGCAAAAATAAATATCTCGGAGCAAGCTAAATAAACGTTTAGTTTATTTTTGCTCCACTAGATGGCGCTCTGCCATCTAAAAAGCATATGTGCTCGTGGTCAGGAGATGCCTTCTTTATTTTAATAAAATTATATATATATATATATGAAAAATCAATAGAAAAAAAATAATAAACAGGTCAGGTGTTGATATTAAAAATAAAAAAGGCATATCTTGACCAGGAGCACATGTGCTTTTCAGAAGGCAGAGCGCCATCTGGTGGAACAGAAATCAACTATTTATTGATTAAACCTGTTCCCTGATATTTGGGTAGGCCAAAAATCAGGGAACAGGTTAAATCAATAAATATTTGATTTCTGTTCCACCAGATGGCGCCTGCCTTCTGAAAAGCACATGTGCTCCTGGTCAGGATATGCCTTTTTTTTTTTAATTTTAATATACGTATATCAAATTTAAAATATATTCATATAAAAATAAAAATAATACAAATTTCAAATATCGTTGTGAAAATTTACATTTTTTATTTTTATATTTTAAAAACACACAAAGTTTGGAGCGGGACGTTTCACAAGAGTGACATTCACGGCGCCAATTTATAATTGTAACGAATATTAGTATTTGAATAAAACATTTAATCGGGTAAAACCCGGGCGTTGCCCGGGTCATTCGGCTAGTAAACTATAAAAGAGACAAATCCTTCCACACAATGTTTCTTTAATAAATTTAGTAAACTGCGAAAGGATATACAGTAAAACCTCGCTTAAGCGAACCCCAATGACACTCATTTTTGGCTTTCTATAGCCATTTAAATTAAATATTATGAATTTGGGACTTAAAATTAGATTCGTGATGAGGTATTTCATACATTAAAATTCTTTGTAACTTTATTAATTTTATCCAGATTTTTTCAAAAGTCTTGAAAATTTAACAATAAAATATCCCAATAATCTTATACCAAAACCTATTTTAAGACGGAAGGGAAAAACATTTTTCGAAGATGAATATTTATAAAAGTGATTTTTCAAAAGGATTTGGCGAATTGTAATTTAAGGCCGTCTGTTCTTGAAGATATTCAAATTCACCAGAGAGAAAGCAGACGAATCAAATGAATCCTCCCCCCCCCCCCCCCCATATTGTAGGCGCGAAGATATACTGAACATACCATGATACTTATTAGCCACCTTTTTATCAGTATACTTTTATGACCTAACACTACCTGAGCTTATTGGATAGGCAAAAAGTAAGAATTCATTGCGAGAATCATCACTGATTATATTATGATATATCACTTTTTATATACGATTATAACTTTAATGGGACAAACACCTTCAGCCATTAATTCAGTAATATAGGTATGAATATCTTAGAGGCTTTAGAGAGAGAAAGTTACACAACTTATACGAATGAGAAACAATAGTTTCCGTCTCATCACTTCTTTAAATAATCGCGCGCGGTCAATTGGTATATCTCTTCTAGAATCTAACACTTCAAAATATTCTAAAATATGGTTTATGAATATCAATTATCTGCCTATGGTGTATTACTAATCCGGTTTTGGAATCGACCGATTTTTTGTGTGAATTACCTCTTTTTTAAATATTTGTTTATTTCACTACTTCAAATATTTTAAAGAATTATTTTGAAAATTTAATTATTTGGTATGGTACTCAACACATGAATTTCATAAAGATACTTTTCATTTTTGGAAGTCTAATATCTAATTGAAAATATTCACTCGCGCGCCTTTGTGTAGTATATATTAGAGAAACTGCTCTTAGCGATTTCAGTTTATTTCTAAATTAAGGCCAAGTGAGATGGCTAAAAGAGGTTCTGTACGATTTCCTAACGGGCGTTGAAGACTTGTAATGTAGGTTTTGAATAGTTCTTATCCATCTTCTCAGTTTTCCACAGATTTACACAATATGCGAATGTCGCAATTTTGAGCGCGATAATGTGTGCAGATCATCACCCTTGTGCTAGTGTTCCTGCCGTTCTTCACCGTGGTGGCTGAGTACCTGTGGAAGGGAACTTTGGATCTCTTCCATCTGTCGATCTTTGGTGTCTTCATCGCAGCGTTGATGAACGTCGTGCTCTTGTTCTTGAGCCAGTTGGCCTTCTACTACTTGGTTGGGGTAAGACCATGTTCTTGTGCTTCTATATAGAACAATCTTCAAGTGGGTTGCGTGGTAAGTGGTAAAGACGTAAACGGGAGACAGAATCCACGAGCAAAAATCCTTGAGAAGTAAGATCGGAGAATAAAGAAAAGGTCCGAGGACCACCCTGTGAACAACTAGCGTAGAGACCACCTCGGTGAGAAACTGTCCCCTGATAACCAAATCCAGGTGCGTTTAAATTATTCTCAGAATCTAAAATATTGACTGCAGGGGCGGTGACCCTCAATTCCCTGAAACGTATATTCTTAGAAAGCAGGACAAGTGGCCGACTAGGGGTCTGATCTGACCAGTTAACTTTCTCTTCCCTCTCCTTATACTTCAAAACAGATAATCTTTATTAAGATATTTCTATAAGGAGCATTTGTACGTGTGATATTATAAAATATATAACTCGGTATTTTGTGGTATAGAAACAACTAAAAATCATCCAAATGGGTAAAATATGTTTTCAAATACAGTTAAACCTCGCAATAGCGAAACCCGAAGGGACTTAACTTTTGGTTCACTATAGACATGGCTCTCACTATATGGTAAAACTAATATTGGGGGTTATGCTAGGTTCTTTATAAGGAAAGGTTCTATATATACCAGGTTCACTTTTAGCAAGGTTTTTACTCACACTAATAGTTTTTGAAATTTTCAATAATAATTTTTGCAACTTGTTTCTTATGATATTTATTTATTGAATATTATATCTACAGACCTTACTGCAATGGTAAAAATCATTAGATGAGCCAAGCCCTCTCACGTAGCCAAAATATTATTATAATATTTAACAATAGATGACAATAGAAATTTTAATTGTAATTAACTAATGGTATTTTTATTTACACATACGTTTTTATGTACTAATATGGGTTTTAAAATATTATTTTTATTTCAACTTCAAGTCCTTTTATAGCGCTTTTCAAATATAAATATGATTAACAAAAAGGGGCTGGTAATAAAATGGGGTATTTGGTAAACAGAGCTAATTTATAATGCGCTATAAACATCATTGGTTACCCTTCCGAACTCTGTTGAACACATTCAAGTTATAAACTATACACAAAGTATCTATTCAATATATCTGAAGTCACACTTAATAGTAGTGTACCATATATAAATACATACATTATATCTATATAGTCACAATTAACCCATAAAGCGTTTGGTATAAATTGAACATTTTCTTCTGTTTCAGCATTTCCCTCTCGGACGCCCCCATTGGCGAGCCCATGGAGTTGTGGGCGTTATGATGGCGCTCTTTTGCATGCTGTAATGTCCAGCGGAGCATCTGGTTGTGTTGAGTTCTAATATATGACGCTGTTTTACTTGGTTGACATCTTCTCTAATAAATCTTGGATCAAAAACGAAAACCTCATTCTGTCTCTTATTCTGACACAATACAATATACTCAGGTTTCTGTATTGAAATTCAGATAGTCGAATATGAGCGTGCGTGTATGTGTTTGAGTGTGGGTATGTATATTTGTGTGAATGCGTGTGGAAGTGAACGTGTGCGTTGAGCTTGTTGTGCGTGTGTGCATTGAAACAAATTAGAATAATGTCATCTCTCTGAATACACTTTCTTGATTAATCAAGAAGAGTCAATTAAGTACGCATTTCAAGAATGGGCATTTGGCCCATATTCTGAATTAATTAGAAATCAACAGTTATATAGTTGATATTTATTCCAACAAATATAGCGCCAGCTATCAAAACTTCACTTGAACGCTCAAGAGATGTTCTTTCTCAATTTATAAACCTGATCACAGTACAAATAACGCTTCTGTTATTTTTTTCACATAAAGCATTTTCGCCCTTGGCCCAAGTCTAGTCACACTATTGAAGAAGAAATCTTTGGTTATGGAACTATTTAATTACTCACAGAAATGTTTAGCTCTAATGTCTGTGAATTAATATCCAAATTCCAATGCGCACAAATCTTAAAACTCATTTGTTATAATGAACGAATAGTGAAAGAGGATAAATACGTATTATAGCTCATTTTGTATTTTGAGCAACTCTCCATTCTTTTTCGGCATGTATAATGGAATGCATAAAAAATAAAGTGTTATTGTCTTATACAAGTACTTGTATACATAGTATGCATTGTATGCATGTATGTATGTATGTATGCATAGTATACATGTTTACATTGTATACACAGTATATACTTGTGTATTTTGAAGAGAGTAAATTATATCTGACACTTCTCTAGATATATTTCTATATAATTTTAAAAATAGAAAGAGAGATGCTAAAATATTCATAAGGAGATATTAGACTTTTAGAGATCCTGAGATACAAATGCAACAATGGGTTTTCACATGATCTAATCATTAACATTAAGTATATTTTCTAAAATAATTTTTCAGAATGCTTTTAAATAGAAATCATTATCAAATATTCAAGGCCTGGTAGAACACATTCCTGGGATATAAACAATAATTGGAAATATGCTTCTTGAGGAAGGAGTGGCAAACCTTTTTTTGCGCTGAGACCTGACTTCTTTTGACAGGCAAAGGTAAGCACAACGATTTTTTAAATTAGCCTTATTGACAAATTTGAAGGTAGGATAGGCATATATCATCGTAATATTTGTTTATTTGTTGTCTAATGTTGGTCTGGGGGGGGGGGGGTTCTTTATATTATTAAACAATGAAATATTCGTAATTAAACAGTATAGCTTGGGCATCCCATTAGAGAAGTTTCAAATGCGCAAACATCGAATATATTTTAAGTAAATATGGATGCCTACAACATCAAACTTCATCATTATATTTTTAAGAAAATTAATATATATATTCATGCTTTTCTCTCACTACCATTTTAGCTTGAGCTGCGCGGCAATTTATAGCGAGAACAAGTCGGAGAAAAGATGCCGGAATTCAAGATAATTGAACCGAACGCGGTGCCTGACTCAAAATACATCTTAGTCTATAAGCCAGAAACCTAATCTGTTTACTGCTCTCTTCTTCTCCAATCATCCTTCTTCTAAATACTTAGTACAGTAAAATCTCACTCCGGCGAACTTCAATATGAGTGAACTCTTGTGTTTACTTCAGTCATTTTATTTAGAAATAAGGTTTTTGATACTTGAACAAGGGACCGGGAAAAATTACAAATTATCGAGAGTATAGACAAGTATAGATTTAGTAGTGATTGGATGTTGAATAGAATCGCTTTAACAAATGTTCGTTAGGCAAACCTTTACTCGGGTAAAAACCGGGCGAAGCCGGGAACATATATATATATATATATATATCAAAAATGGCATATCCTAACCAGGAGCACATGTGCTTTACAGAAGGCAGAGCGCATATATATATATATGTTTGCCGGCTATGCACGCCCTCAAAATGTAACTAATCTCGCTGAAATTTGAACAGGACAGAGAGGTATATCTGGAAGAGTTTTTGTCGCACTTTTAACCAAGAAAAATTATATTTAACCAAGTACTGAGCATCAATATTTTTTTAGTCAGAAATGATGATGACAATATTGCTGTATCATGCTTGATTAACATAAACACACACACACACAAAGCCTTTATTAAGACATCAGTCTTAGACAGATTCTCCGTACAAGGTGCAATAACAGGAAAAGAGCAGCACAGGAAACCAGTAGTTCCGCAACTATATACAATTATTAGTAATAAAACGATGGCCCCTCGATGTTTCGTCATCATTCTGAGGTGTAAGAACAATAGCTTCCAAGTTCTCTTTTCTCCCTCTTTACACCTACTGCCTTGTAAAAATTATATAGGGCCTGAGCAACTAGTCTGCTTGTTTGGGCACTGGTTAACATCATTTGGATTGGCCTAAGTTGGCTGGTGTCTACCATTGAAAAGAATGTCCTTCTCTCCTCACTAATATATCTTGGCATTCATAGATATAATGAGATAGTTCAGTTTCCATATTTTCTTTGCAGAGATCACAAATCTTATCACCCTCTTTAAAAATGTTTGTATGGTTTTCCTTGAAAAACGAATATAGTATTCTCTGTTGTGCGATATAGCGTTTTACTGGGAATGGAAAGTTGCTAAGTAAATAGTTTTCAATTCGGAATGAACTGTGTAAATACTTATAGTGAGGGTAGAATTTAGAATTCTCTATTTTTTCCTGGTCACTTTGAATAGATTGTTCTATTGCAATTTTAGTTATTAAAGGTATTTCTTGCCGGATAATCCTTGCATCGTTGCAGTTAATTAACCAAGAAAATCCTGTTGAGTTGAGTATGTTGGCCAAACTTTCCGCAAGTCCAATATATATATTTATATTTCTTGATATTTCATATAGTTGAGCTAAGCATATATGGGGGAGTCGGCTGCTGTTCATTTTTAGAATTCTAAGCCAGAACCCGAGGGTAAGTTTCAGCACCGTAACTCCCAGTGACGTTCTTCCGCACTCCATACGTAGAATAAAACCAGGAGTATATCTGGGTAAATTTAGAAGTCTCCGTAAGAAATTGTCTTGTACCCTGTCAACCAAGTTTTTTTGGTTGTTTGCCCGCTGCCCACACCCTACCCCAAGGCGTTTGGGCCTCTCTGCGCACCAAGGGGAAGCTGGTCCTCCACTCCAGCAATCCCGACATCATCCCTGAGGTGACAACCTCCCTGGCCAGCAAGCTAACGGGAATGAAGGTCCGCCAGCAGAAGGAGATCCTGCCAAGAATCTGCCTCTTCTTGTTTTAGTCGATATTGCCCAGACCGCATTAATAGCATTTAGCGCCTTGTTTTTAAAATGCTTTGCCGCCTGTTGAGTTGAGTTTGACGCTGTCAGCTGGTAACCCAGATACGTGTATTTAGATGTTATAGTGAGAGGCAATTGTCCCCAGAACCAAACATCCGATCGGGCCTTTCGACCTCCATTTTTAAACACCATAACCTTTGATTTGCTCTGGTTCAGCGTTAAAAAATTATCTTCGAAGTATTTTCTGAGTACATTGATCTTTTTTTGTAAATTTATCTTGGATTCTCCGAGAAGTACGATGTCATCTGAGAACAGAAGGAGATGTATATTTCCATAATTCGGTAAATAAATACTTGGCAAATCAGCGTCATCGTACAGAGAAACCAAGTCGTTTAGAAAAAGGATAAATAGATAAGGTGACAGGGGTTCACCTTGTAGAACACCAGCTTGTATTTTTATAAATTCTGTAAGTGATCCGTTCCATCTTATTGTTGCTGACATTTGATTATAATAGCTTTGTATAAGGCTGATAAATCGGGTACTTAAACCGTAAACTGTCAACCTTTTCCAAATCAGGGAGTGTGGTACTGTATCAAAGGCCTTTTTGACATCTACGAAGAAGGCATATAACTTCCTCCTTTTGCGGCTCAGCGTCATCTTATCAGTGAGGTAAGGGTAAAAATATGGTCTTGACAGGAATATCCACTTCTGAAGCCCGCTTGGTTTTCCGCTAAGATTCCCCATTTTTCAATCCAATTATTCAATCTTGTCTTTAATATGGATGTAAAAAGCTTTGATAAATTGGATAACAATTGATTAACATAAACAAAATTCTTTAGTAGAATATTCACTAAAGAAGACCAGGGGCGAAGCCAGATAATAATTTTTATTAGGCAGGAATAAAATTCTACCAGCGAAACATTCACTCGAGCAGAAGACACACGAAGCCAGGTCATCTCTATATATAAAATATCGTTTCTAGGCCTTTTGGCTAAGATCATGTAGTATATCTCTAGATATTTTTATTTATATATATATCTTTTTAAAAATCTATTTAGTAGAGAGAGTGGATATGTTTGCTTGTGAAAAATATATTTTATATATTATATAAATATATAATGTAACGAATATTATTATCATTATTATCATAATATTCTGTGTGTTTCGGAATATTATTATTAATAATATTCGTTAGGCAAACTCCCACTCGGATAAAACCCGGGCGAAGCCGGGTACACATCCGCTAGTAGTCTATAAGCCAGAACCCTACTCTGTTTACTGCTCTCTTCTTCTCCAATCATCCTTCGTCTAAATACTTAGTACAGTAAAATCTCACTCCGGCGAACTTCAATATGACTGGACTCTTGTGTTTACTTCAGTCATTTTATTTAGAAATAAGGTTTTTGATACTTGAATTAGGTTCGAAATAGGAGTAATTCGTTATAGGGAGGATTATTTTAGGTTCGTTATAAGGAAATGTTCGCATTATCCCCGCTTTGTTTTACTGTAAATAAAAAAACTACAACAAATAGTATGAATTATATGAATGGCCAACATATCGGAGAATGGCTGAATGGAACAGGTGGCAAGAGCTAGTGTATGATGATTGTATGATGATTTGTATGACGATTTGTTATCATCATCGCGGGACGTTTCCAATCCGAAGGTTTGCAGTCATTATGCTCTATCCCCTCCTCGATTCTTTGAGCCTTCCTCTTCAACAGCATACCAGGATTTAACTTTCAACTAGACCATACTTCTTCATGATCTTTTAGACGTTATAGAGCAGAGGGCATATAGTACCAAATATTTCTCCAAAATATGCTATGAAGATACATTAATAGATTTGAAATATAAAATAGTATGCACAAAAATAAAGGTGAAAAGAAATAATAAGACACCAGACAATGTCTCGATAAGTTCCCAGCAGGCTGGTGTGTTCTTAGAAGTTGTTCACCAGGTAGATCAGGGAAGAGCACCAATTAGCAGGGATTTAGGTTGGAGAGAATTGAGTATATCAACAGTAGTAAGACAAATGGACCAAGAGCTAATTAGATGTTCGCTCTTCTGCGGCCGATGCTGGTGTACGCATCCATAATCCCCTCTAATGGGATCGCCATTAGGAATGATTTGTTCAAGATTTAATAAGAGAGAGATAGACAGAATGCCACATATAATATATTAGAATAGTTTTATTTCCTTCTTAATGAGTTCTCCACATCTTGTTTTTATGAGTCTAATTGGTATATATTTCTATTTATGCTCACTTATTTAAAAAATAATAAAAATATCTGGTCGGAGATTTTAGATTATTTTTCGCTTGTTAATAGAATTTTTCTTCATACAGAGTGTCTGTGTTTAAATAAAAGCATTAATTTTGGATAGTTAGTTTCATTTATAAAAGTCCAATTGCTTTCACACACACAGTGATTGAACCGGCCATAAATATACAGTATAAATAAACAGTATATATATATATATAAATATACTGTATAAAACATTTATTTATACTTATGATAACCTATAATACACATACGAGACATACATATGCTAAGTAATAACACAGAAAATCCCAATAAGTAATTCAAATAAGAGGTTTAGGTGCAATGATATATCATTAATAATTCTTACTTAAAATATACATGGTTGAAAAATAAAATTATATAATTGAATAAAAATAAAGATATAAATATTTGCAAAGAGTTTCTTTTATTTATAAGAATTTTAATTACTATCCTTAGAATAGAGAGTTCTAACAGTTATAGCCTTCTATCTACCAACCTTTAATTAAAGTAATAAAGCTTAGTACTCTACCTAATTTGATAGGATTGGTATCTATAGTACCCTATAATGTTGAGTTTGGTCGCTTAGTAATTTAGTATGACTATGGCAGCTAGAATACTGCGGCTTAGTAATATAGTATGAAGGTGATAGCTAGAGTACTGTGGCTTAGTTATCTTGTCTGAGGATTCTAGTAACTAGAATATTATAAATTAGCGTTCTACGAGTCTGAGGATGTTAGCAACTACAGTATTTTATCTTAGTAACCTAGTCTGACAGAGTCTTAGTAATCTAGTCTGAGAGTGGTATTTATAGCACCATAGCATATTTATCTACTCTGATGACGTTAGTAACCAAATAAAATTGTAGTTTAGTAATCTAGTCTGAGACTGATAGATTCGAGTACCCCTAGTATGAGGATGTTAGAAACCAGAGTATTGTAGCATAGTAATCTATTCTGAGAGTAATTGTTAGATTAATATATAAATCTCTATTCATGGTAAAATTGTGAAAAAGTATTAAAATTACAAATATATTCTCACAATGAGTATCTTTTTTATTTTAAAAACGCTAGCTTTCGAGCGTTAATCGCTCTTCAACGGGCTTACTATAATATCGACTTTATCCAATCGATATTATAGTAAGCCCGTTGAAGAGCGATTAACGCTTGAAAGCTAGCTTTTTTTTTAATAAAAAAGATACTCATTATGTGAATATATTTGTAATTTTAATAGATTATTATAGCTTAGTTATCTAGTCTGTATATGTTAGTAAGTAGAGTATGATAACATTATATTTTATTCTGAAGAATGGTTGCTATATAGAGCACCGTTACTTAATAATATAGTAAATAACCATAGTATTGTAGCTTAGTAACCTAATCTGAAGGTGGTGTAGAGAGCATATTATTATAAAATTGCAATATTATTATAATTGCTGGTAGTAATCTTTTCTAAAGATGTTGGTAGCTAGAATATTTTAGAATAGTTATTTAGTCTGAAGGGGTGTGGTAGGTTACTGTAGCATAGTAATCTAGTCTGAGAGGGTATTGGTTATCAAAGTGTATTGTAAATTATTAACAATAATATATTCAAGGTTTTAATAATATAGTCTGAGAGTATATATTATAGCTTAGTAGTTTAATATGTCAGGATGTTATTCCCCAAAGTATTTTAGCTTAATAATCTAGTCTGAGATTGTCAGCTAGAGTACTATGGCTTAGTAATCTAGTCTGAAGATGTAGTATCCAGAGTATTATCACTCAGTAATCTATATATAGTCTGAGTATAATATACATATAGGATTCTGTAGATCATTAATATAGATGTTAATAACGAGAGTATTGTAGCTTAGTAATCTAAGAGAGAGAATGGGGGGTAGATTAGGATACTGTAGATTTGTAATCTAGTACGAAGATTCTACCAACCAGATCATTGTAGCTTAACTATTTAATATGAGGGTGGTAGCTTGCGTACTGTAGGTTAGTAGTCTAGACTGAGGATGTTCGTAAACAGAGTATTGTCGTTTTGTAATCTAGTCCGAGAGTGGTAGCTAGAGTACTATAGCTTAGGCCAGAGTGTCACCAGAGTATTGTCATTTAATAATATAGTCTGAGGATGGTAACAATTCATGTAAATTGCCATTTTATGGTCTCATTTACTTTGTGATTTTTATCTATAAACCAAATTATATCTTGCTACCTCAGACGCGTGGGCCAATGTTCTATAAACTTTCAATAATAAAAGTTTTATTTTAAAATGTCAAAGTCTGTCTTTATCACACACAAGATTAATATAAAACATTTGAAAATGCCAATTTTAAAATTTTATATCAACATAAAATAATTAATTACATAATCCACAAAAGGTTTCTTCACTAGTTTATTAGTATTCGCAAGCTTTCGACTTAAGTTTTTCCGCGGGTGTTTTCAATTCGAAAGCTTCCGAATACTAATAAATAAGTGAAGTAGTCTTTTTTTGCGTAGTATATGATTATTTATTTAAAATTATTTTCTGCAATTTTCAAAGCGAGAGAGAGATGGAACACTTCTTTTAATTTTCCTGTTTTATTTTTTATTCATCCTAGGTAGGGTAGAATAAATGTAGTGGTGATTCAACTCTTTTTTTTTAAATGTAGTATAGAGTGAGTTAATATTTTATTTATCTCTCAAATTTAATGACAATTAAGGCGCTCTTAAGAAACCTCAAACTACAGTAATTAACAATTTAATATTGAAAGGATGTAGAATGTTGGATTCTTACCTTCTATATGTTATGTACAGAGCCTGGGTTTTATCTTATATATAATTGAACAATATTATATTTTATAATCGAAGGATATAAACATTCAATCCCCCTCACCGTCGCCTGTTTTTTTTTTTTTTAAGGATATAGAAGAAATTTTGTTTACACTTGGTTATCTCGTGTGTCTTCAATAAAGCTCTCTGTGTATCTAATATTTTTCAAAGAGTTATTGTCTGAATATACCTGGTAAAAGGTACAACTTCCTTAAATTTTGTCCATTAGTGTTAATATTACCTTTGCCACACAATATTTTATTTAAACTTAACTCTTCTCAATTGGAGACTGTTTTTATAACTTCTATATATATATATATAGTATTTTATAGTTTTCTTTTGCTCTTGATGGAAATGTTATCATACATACGATATATACATTTCTGAAATATCAATATTAAGAGGAATAATAACAGTTAATTAATAATTCCCCCGCCTGGGAGGGGAGGGGGGTTTATATATAAACGAAATTTATCAAATTCAAACTATGCCTCAAGTCCAATCAATACCGCCGGCCTGTGGTGGCGCTGGTGTCGTTTGTCCCGTTTTTTGATGTTTGTTAGGAAGAGTTCATCGCCCTCACATCACTGGCGCCATACCTACGGTTCCTTCTACTCTTACTATCCATCTATAAATTCATTTATACCCTCACCTGAGGTAGTATTGGTGGTTTCTATACGTTATATATGCCTAGTAAGCCATTTATACCCTCACTTTAGGTAGTATTGGTGGTTTCTATACGTTATAGATGCCTAGTAAGCCATTTATACCCTCACCTGAGGTAGTATTGGTGGTTTCTATACGTTATAGATGCCTTTTAAGCCATTTATACCCTCACCTGAGGTAGTATTGGTGGTTTCTATAAGTTATAGATGACTATTAAGCCATTTATACCCTCACCTGAGGTAGTATTGGTGGTCTCTATACGTTATAGATGGCTAGTAGTCCGTTTATACCCTCACATGAGCTAGTAGTGATTATTTTCTGTAGTTTTTATATAATGTGCATAGTTAGTAAACTATTGCCAACCTCATATTATTTGCAAAAAGGTTTAGATACAATAATTTTATATTGCATTGTTTAGCTCGTTTGAATTATAATTGTCAAAGCTATATTCTCTCTCTCTCTCTATGCAATGACCAAATTAGGAATTCATTTCACTTTAGTATTAATTAATTAATATTGATTACACTTCCGACGACACATGTATGTGACTCAAAAGTCATTTATATATTTTTTTGCGGTTTTAAAAATTGATCTAAATAACTTTAATTCTGCACCTTTTGCTCTTCTCGGAAAGAGTTATCAAATCTGATAACAATTTCCCTATAACTTTTATTTAAACCCCTAACTCTTCTAATTTCACCAAACCACTTGGAGGATTCACCACTGATGAGCCATGCACTCCCTTTTTAAAATTTTTATTTTTTACAGTATAAAAAAAGATCTAAAAATAAATAGTTTTGAATTATAGTTATTCAAAAATAACTTTTGAAATTAGTATAAATTTTCTTCGATAGATGGCGCTAAATTGATAAGGATAATAATTTCAGATAAATTTATATTTAGAACATCGATTTCATTTTAGGGTAATATGGCCAAGTATATAAATAAAACACAAAGTGCTTTTTAGAAAATAAATTCAAATATTTTTTAGATTTCCTTCATATTCCTCAGTATTTTTTTTTCATATATTCATATTCCTCAGTATATATAAATATATTTTTGGAAACAATTTTGTTTCTATGAATCCAATTGCCATCTATTTGTTACAAAACAATTTTCTGATAAATTTATGTTATCATTATTTATGTGAAGTTTTAGAAAGTATACAAATGGTTGATTGAGATTTTATTTATCTTTCCAATATTTTCCCATTTATGTAGTTCTTCACAGTAGAGTTGATGTTTATGCACATAGCCAATAAGAGAGTAATTTGTTGAAAGTCTTAATGAATCACCGAAAGAGTAATTTTATTGTGGTATTATATTTAAGGCATATACATCCAACATAGGAGCTTCATTTTGATATTTGATGAAATACATATGTGATGTGATGAGGATCACGTTTTGATTGCATAGTTGTGAATGCCAGTGTCAGGGGGGCTGTTTGGAGGGATTATGTCCTCCCACAAAGTAAAAATTGTAAAATATATTTCATAATGAAAATTGACACTAAAAATAAATATGAAATAGAATTTTTTTAATTGATACATGATGGTGTATATAAATTTTCAAACACGATGTCGCAACTCCAAGTTTGGTATAATCTTTCAAATTAATTTCTAAATTGACATTGTGATGAATTGATCTCGAGAAACAGCCTTTCTATATATATATATATTCACTTTCTTTTTTTTCTGTTAAGTTTATTGTTACAATGTTTTAAAATATATATTTGTTTATCAATACAAATATATATTCTAGGATTAGAAGCGCTAGATTTTTGTGAAAATTCATGTTAAATAAATTGTTTTCCCGCCTAAATCTATGAATCTATAAATACAATTTAATCATTTGCGCGTCTTCTTCCTATTCAACATTATTTCAGGGTTTCAATGCTGCGAAGGTTGATAAAGGTGTTGACATGGAATTTTTAATAGCACGTACATCATGAAGTGAAGTAAAGCTTATGAGTGTATCACATGAACTCCTTGTATAAACTATTTAAGGCCTGTATAAGAAAATAGCTGACAAATTTAAATGAGTGTTGTGAATATCAGGTGAAAGTTGCACAAATCTCGTGTTCAATGTTCGAGAACTTGATTCTTAACTTAAAGTGTGTTGAAATAATTTTTTTTTTGTTTTGGAGCTAGCAATCATTCACAATATTGATTAAAAAAGAACGTCATCAAAATGTGATTTCCAAATGGCTTGAAATCTACAACGTCCAACGTCGAATATTGTGTCTATACCAATTGCAATTTGGCAGTTATTTTCTTATACAAGCCATAATTTTAATTTGTTAATTATCTAGCATTTAAGAAATGCCATTATGTGGTAAAAGCTTCTTTGTTAGGTTAAATGTATATTCAGAGAAAAATAAGAATATCCAGCCCTCCTTGAAGAAATATCTTAGAAAAGGGGAAACTAGTTATCCAATGATTACACAAGATCCCTGAATAAAAAAATATTGAAGATACAGGCAATATTCGCGATTTCAGAATAAAACACAACAAATAAATATATAAGAAAATTAGATACAAATAAATATATAAAGTTTTCATTTCAATGTAAAACGCGCAAAGTACAAAAATTGGACGCCAGTATATTCCAATACGAATGTAGAAAGTATGTGAAAATACTTTTCAATATATTTTTGAAATTGTATAGAGAGCTGCACAAAATCGTTTTAATGCATTTTTAATGGGATTGATAAATCGTTCTATATAAATAATGAAATATTTTTATGAATTAAGCTTTTTTTTATTTATATATCTTAAAATCTTTCAATATTTTATATTTCTAATAGTTAATATATATAAGTTTTAAAGTGATGAATGCTACATGGATTTATTTATGTTAGCTGTTTCATTTTCTTCATTTTTGTCAATAAAGCTAATTGCAGCCGTAGTACAAAGAATTAAGAGACACACAATTACACATTATTCATATAATATTTATATCCATTTTATATCTTAATACTCTATATGAAATAAAACTTTTAAAGCAAGTGCTGTGTTAAGCAAAAGTTCCCAGGGGATGGGAGTGCGAGGGTTAGTGCCGTCCGTGGTTCTAGGGCAGCACGGTGATCTGGAGACTGCCCTGGATCTCCAGGAGCTGGTCGCTGTTGAACACGGCCACGAGCTTCCTTGAGCCGTCGCGTCGCGGCTGCAGCGACACGTTGTGGCTCATCGCGGCCTCGGGCTCGACGTCCCTAGATGCACCGAGGCGTTAGCTGGTGAGGGCCAGCATACACTCATGGGTAAAATTTAAGGAAGGGAATATTTTTTTTTTGTCGCCGGCCGTATGTTTTTTTTTAAGGGAAACAGAGGAAATTTTGTTCACACTTGGTAATCTCGTGTGTCTTCAATATAGGTCATTGTGTATCAAATAGCTTTCAGAATTTTATTTAAATCCTGATATAAACATGTCAAAAAATACAACTTCCTTAAGTTTTGTGGTTGTCCGTCAGATAATGCTAAAAGTTTTTTTTTTAAATTATTCCCAGTACACACGCGGTACAGGCCATGATTTTCACGTTGAGTAATTAGCAACTGCTTTTACTCTAAATGCACCACATGACTGCCCATGTCTTATCGAAGCAGAACTCTGTAGTCGCCGGCCTTTATTAAAAAGTACATTATCTGCCAGACACAGAAGCGACAGGATCAGCTCGTGTGTGGAGAGACGTCTTTGGGCTCAAGAATTGCATTCTGCCTTTTAGACAGTGATTCCAGAATCGGTTTGGGGGTTCATGACGGCAGGTTACATGGTAGACATAGAATACAAGAAAGATTCCATCAGGACTGTATTGTGGAAATGTTTACAGCAAGGATTCCTGGCTTCATGGTGTGGGGTGGCATCAACTGTGAAGGTAGGGGACAACTGTAGTCTATATTTAAAGCACAATTTACTGCTCAGTTATACATTGTAGATGTGTTGCACACAACCTGTAGTGTTACTTTTCTTGAGCAGACTAATAATGATATTTTACAATAAGATAATGCCCGACCACATTACAACTAAGATCTCACGAGCCATCATTGCAAGTGTTGACATCCTTCCCTGGCTCGCATGTTCTCCAGTAATTTCCCCAATTGAGTAAATATGTGACATGATGGGAATGAAAATTTGGTAATCTCCATAGCCAAGTAATCTTCAAAAGCTTCGGCAAAATTGAAATGGCTTGGTCTAGCATCACAAAAGAGGCCGTAAAAACTATGACAGTTTGCCTCACAGTGCAGCTGCTTGTATACGTGCTAAAGGAATATACGTTCCAAAACTGTGAATCTCAATAAATTACCTTTTTTAAATATCAATCAATTATTTTTCACATTATCATTATATAGCTCACCAATTTTCAGAAAATCTACATATGTATTTATAGGTGATTCAATTTTTTTGTGGCCAGTGTATATTTCATAATCAATATACATATTTATTTTTATCCCCATTTCTCTTTTATTACCCAAGTTTTCTACCCGGAGATGTTCCCGCCCCGGGAATACGTAGTTCCACATAGGTTTGATCATACAAGATATAAAGTTAAACAAGATATAAAGTCACCTAGGAATCGCTCTTTTGTATATATGAGACGGCGCTGTTTCTGCCTATTTGAATTAACTTTTGTTTCAATCAATGCGTTTATTAAGACCTTCAGTCTTATATTCAGATTCTACAGAGAGATAGAGCAAAAAGGGGGGGGGGGAGAAAGAAATTTGAATTTGCATAGCTCTATATGGCAAATATGTACATATAATTATTAACTTTGTTTATTGTAAAAGAAGTTTTTCTTTTAAAAACACACTAATGTGTAATAGAAAATTATATGAAAGGTGAGGCCACTTTTGCTCAGAAAAGAAAGCATTATATATTAAATTTTAAAAGGTATCTAGGGTTACAATTCTTTTTTTTTTTTTTTTGAAGTACAATTGCATGCTCTAGCTTACCGTCAAAATGACGCCAAAAACTAAGCGCAATCTATTGTCCGTCTCCGCAAAATCGGTTCTCGTATTTTTGGTTAAGATCAAAGAGTGTAGTGTGTTCTGGCTTACCTGACCCTTAGAATCATGGGTTCTGAGAGGCCAGGCCCTTCAATCGTCAACTTGCAATTCTGCAGTTTTTTATTCAGAGGATTCTGGAAGTTGAAATTTACGTTGAAAGGCCTTCCAACTTGAGGGTTCTCATAAATCTGAAACCATACACTTTCGTATTAAGAGCGCTGTTTTTTGTTAGAGAACTCGTCACCTTGATGTTCAAGTGAGGCTTTGTCACCAGGAAGTCGTCCTCTTCTGCCCAGGTCTGCCGCGTCTCCCGCACCGTGGCCAGCGCGTAAATCTTCATCATGCAGTACTCCACGAGCTTCTCCAGGTACTCCTCGGGCATCACCGTGATGTGGACCGTCTCTTCTGTGTACCACGCGTTAGTAGAAGTTAGCTACAATTTCTGAAAGTATTTGAAATAGATATTGTTATCGATAAAATATTTCTGGATGGAAGCCTAATCATTGTATTTTACCAAATTTCTGGATTTGTGGATAATATTTTCGTTTAAAAAGCCATTTTCAAATATTCATTTCATATTTTTAGAAAAAAAAAATAGCAATGAGACAAAACGAAAAACCTTCTGAAATGTGTTCTTTTAATAAGTATTGTGTGCAGAAGCTTTTAGCGTTTTGTCTCATACATATATATTTTTTGCAATCTCACTCAAATTTAAAAAAAAAATTAGTAACGATAAAAAAAAACAACAAACGCATGCAATCAAGCACTATTTATTGTCGAAATGGCAATCATTTAGTAAACTATTAGAATCTTTAGTTGAAAATGTAGCAAAGAATTTTTATATAATTTCCAAATTCCTAAAAATTAATGTCTCCAAAAATAATAAGGAGATAAGATTCTAAAGCTAGAAGAATAGTTTAAAATCTAGACTCGAAGATGTAATAACGAGGCATATTAATGATATTAGTAGCTTTCCAGAAGACTAAAGATAGAATAATAGGTTATAATCCAGAGACTCAAAACTGTTCTAACATGTCATATTAATATCAGTAGAGCTCCAAAAGCCTGAAGATAGAAGAAGATATTATAACCCAGACTCGTAGCTATTATATTATAACAAATTAATGATATCCCGGGTAGGTGGCGATTTGCGCTCCAGGAACCCGGGTTGCCTCTCTATTAATGATATCAGTAGAGATCCAACAGCCTAAACCTAGGAGATTTTCTAAGCCAAACTCTCGCAACTGTTATAAAATATCATATTAATGATATCAGAGAGGTTCCAAGTCCGAAGTTCTCGAAAACTTACTTTGGCCTGGAGGCACGGCGAGCCTAATCGCCTCGTTCTTGACGCAGGATGCGGTGACCCCAGTGTAATGTACGGTGCTGGCTGACAGCAGCGCGGCAATGGTTCGGATTTCGCGGGACTTGTTGTGGATGGACACCATGACACGGAAGGGCTTCCCGATTGGCACAACCTCGATGTCGAGCAGGTCCAGCACGACGTCGCCGCCCTCGCTCGGCAAGTCGTAGATGTGGCCGCGGTTGCCGACCCGGGCGGCGTTCAGCACTGCCATGCGCTCCTCCAGCGTGCCTGGGGGCAACAGTTTATTTTATACATTAATAAATAATGCAAGCGGTACACTCTGGGGTTGAGGCGGAAGTATTCTATGATATTTTTGATTTTGAAAATATATAAAGACTTTAGATAAATAGAAAAATATAGATTAATATTTTTTCAGAAGGATAATTATCTATGAGAATGAACCTCTCCTGTAAAACTAGACGTCAAAAATAAAGGCCATCTATTGAGGGCCGCCTCAAAATAGCGGCCTCGGGTCGGTGACAAAGCTACAACAAAGGCTTTCGCAAAGTTAGAAGCCACCACTTGGAGACCATTGTTTCGGGCTATAGCCATCTTCAGTCAGGGATAGCTTTATTTCAACAGATCTACAAGGTATCAAATCATACCTTTCCAATCCGACAAAGATGTGTTTAGTTCGCAAATTGGCTAGGCTATTTCTTGTGGATCTCACGAAATAAAGCCTCCCCTGGACTGAAGAGGGCCATAGCCCGAAACAATGGTCTCCAGGTGGGCGCTTCTGTTTTCCAAAGCTGATTTTGTGGCTTTGTTACCGATCCGAAGCGGCTATTTTGCGGCGATGATCAATAGACGGCGTCTCGCTTTGACGGGAGAGGTGTTCTTTATTTTTATAAATAATTTCTATGATTAGTGAACTGAATATGAAAATATTTGCGAAAGTTTGGCTAATCAGTGTGAAACCTCACCAGAAATTTTGTCAGTTTATATCCACCAGATTGCTATATCTATTGTACGTTTATTATTTTCATATAGTCTGTATTTGAAGGGTTTTTTATGATGAAGTTTAGCGAAGACAAGCCTCTCTTACCAAATCTGTATTACATGTGTTATAAATAGAAGATGATGACGAATCAGGAAATTAATTAAAGTTAAAAGGACAGGTAGTCTGTATTACGTGTATAAAAGTATAATATGAAAATGGAATATAGAAATAACAAGTGATTCAGTGATTTCATTGATTTAATTAATTGATTTATATATATAGTGATTTATTTGATATAGTGATTTTCGATTCCCATCCCTGGACACTTTTATTTTTCTGTTCGTCATTACTCTTCATAATTCACCCTTTCATACCTCATCTAAAAAGGTTAGAAATAGTCAATATTTCACCTTGAAATAACAAGTGTGGTATAGGAAACTGAATTCTTAGGTGGTTTTGTGACTTATTTAGGTTAGGTATATAATAGCTAAATGGTATATATTATAGTTATTTATGATCTAATGATATTGTGGGAAAATTATTTTTCAATTCGCCTTTGATAAATTCCAGTGTCGCTGTAAGTTTTTCTAGATTTCATATTTCCTCCAAGGCCAAACATATGCCTTCAGATCCACGCACTGTGAAAGCCTCGTAAAGGAAGTGTCCTTGAAAAAAGCCAAAAAGGAATGGAGCTCCATAAATAAAGTCTGTCGTGATTGGAATTAAATAAGGTATTTATGCTGAGTCCCCTCCTAGGAATGGTTTGGATTGGAAATGGCGTGGAAGTTGCATGCAGTGTGTTCGACCCGAATCACTTCCAATAGAAATAAAAGAGATTTTGCTCGAAACTGATAGATTTATCAGACTAGTATGAAAAATCGTTATTATGTATGTCAACAAAAATGATAAATTTGAGACGTATCACTCCGTCAAATATTCGACTTGAACAGTGTCATTCATAAACAAAAATTAAAGAAAAGTCTTTGATGTCGACGGTCGTCTTTTTTTTTTTTTTTTTTTTAAGGAGACGGAGGCATTTTTTTCACACTCGGTTATTTCGTGTGCCTTCATTAAAGATCACTATGTTACAAATATCTTTCAGAGTTATTGTCTGAATCTCGATATACATGCTAAAGTGTATAACTTCTTTAAGTTTTGTCCCTGAGTGTTTTTATTTAAAAAAAAAACATATTTAATTTATCAAAGTTTTCATCAATTACCTAACTCTCACTGGTAAATGAATGTGTGAGAAATTTTTCATATTTATCCTTATCACCTAAATGTTCTTTTTTTTTATTTCGATTTTTGAATTTTTTAATATTTTGTACTAAATATAGTATTTGCGTAGTGGATTAAAAGGTTGCGCTTTCAAAATATGATTACTGAAATAAGCAGTAACTTTGTGATATAAAAAAAGGTTTGATATGTAGAATGATTTATAGCTGTTTTAGGCTTAATTTATAGTCGTTATGTCTTTCTATAAATATCGTAACCCGTAAAGTATGCTTTCAATAAAAGAAGCAGACTTTGTATCTAATATTTATGTTCGTATAAATCCAATATTAATATGTCGTTTTAAGCACTCAAGTCAACCAATAGATTTATGAACAAATGGCCAGTTATTTTGAAAAACTCACTTAATATATCTAAAGATATAGATATATTAGAATGATAAATTTTCCTATTTTCTCTAAAAACAAAAATCAATATTTATATTTAGGACGAATTTCTTTTTTTTTTCGACTTTAAATAAATACCATCGAACAGCTATTCTATGTATAATCTTCTTAGTTCGACAATTTAGGTCACTATTTATTCAAAGCATTGGTAGATGAAGTGTTAACTTGTATGTATATATTTTATTATTTCTTTGATATGAAATAGTGACGACTGCTTTATCATATAAGCCACTGAACATGTATATGCAAATGCATTATTCATTTTCATTCTTCATTCAATATAAAATTGTAAATAAATAACATACAAAAAAAAATTCAAAATCACTTTCTAGTGGGGTACCTGTACACAGACTTTTGAATATAATACTTCATGATATCTCAAAATTATAATTTATTTGGTCGTTAAAAAAGGACTTATTGCGTTTTAAATGAAGAATAGTCGTCAATATAACTTCACAGTGTAAGTGGGCATCTTATAGCGGTTATGTGTTTGTATGAAAGTATAGCTCACCTTCTTTCTTCTTATACTCATCGATGATGTTTGCGGAGTCTTTGTCTCCCTCATCATCGTCGACTCCAACCATCTTGGTCAGGATGCAGCGTCCGATGCTGAAACGTCCAATGTCTCAGAAACTACAAGGCTAAACGTAATGCTACTCTACTTACTGGTATTTGTCGGTGTTCAGCTTGCGCCAGCCTAGGTCCGAACCTTCATCCTTCTGCCAGTGCATGATGTCGGCGTTCACCTCGGAGAAGATGAAGGGAGAGTCGTACAGGAAGCCAATCTCTCCACGCCGGATTGCTTCAAGGGAGGCTGGGCCTGCTCTGTACACTCCTGCGCCCACGGCAATTAGGTTTATATTCCATTTGGTGTATTCTAGAGTGACTATGTTCAAAGTTAACTCAGAGAGATGGCTCAAGTTATTTACGCGCAAATCACACTTGCAATAAATGACTGCCAAATTGAAAGAATTTCTGTATCAATTAGCTTGAAATTTTTGTTATGACTTCCAGACCAAGTGATGTCCAACTCTTTATTTCAATTAATTAAAAAGGTATATAGCAAAACTGGGAACTGGGTATACTTTAAATTGACTTAGAACACACACACATATTCTCTGAGTTACATGAAATTGAAATATTACCTTCGCTTGTTTCCTGAGGCGTAGCATCAATCGCTTGCCAGCCGCCATACCCTACCGGGAGGTCGGGCCGAGCCATCCAACAGTCGTTCCATACGTGGAAGTTCCTGGACAATAAAGTGAGAGATGCTGTAATTCTCGCCATGAAGCATACTTACCAGATTGAATCGGATGTGGTTCCGGGAATCTCTTCTCCTGTCTCGTTGAAGTACTTGTCGATCGTAAGGGTCTCATCGGTGTCATGAGCAGACACAAAGTTGGTCACGGTACGGCACGGTATTCCGAGAGCACGACAAACTGTGCACAAAATCGATTAACTTTTCAGTCTGGCTTATATCTAAACCAACTCACTCGTAGCTGCCACACCGGCGAAAACCCAGCACTGGCCAAACTTGACCGGTACTCCTCCCGACTGCAGAAACTGCTCGAGGATCGCTGCGCTTCCGGTCCAAGTCCAAGGTGCAGTGCCGCCCTCGTACTGGCCCGACCAGTTTCCAACAATCACGCCGTTCTCATCTTGCGCGTTCACCAACGCCGCCACAGCCCGGGCCACGCGCACGGGGTTCCCGCGGGCCGTGTAGTCCAGCTTGGAGCGCTCCAGGACAAACATCACGGCGGGCAGTACGGCTACTCCAAACTGGAGAAACATGTATTTTAAGGCTCAGGTAAATATATCTGATACAACGCAATGAAATTCGTTTATTAAATGCATCAAAACAATTTATTTTTTTATCATTCCCCAGAGAGACCTCAAATTAAAATCAAAGACTAAGTCAAAACACCAGTTTTGGTCAATTCGGACCTCCATACCGTGTTTTCGGGCTATGGCCCTTATCGGTACAGAAGCTGTTTCAATTTACAAGTACTTGTAATTTTTATAAATATGCCGATTTCATAGCTCCTCACATGGGATGTTATGGAATCGAAGTCGTCCCTGTACTGATAAGGGCCATAACCCGAAATCATGGTATACATTTTTTGAAGATCATTTGTTTGTTGGAAGTTTGTTTTGAAAAGTATAGGACTACACGTCAACCTATTGTTTCAGTTCCTGACGTTTCAGTGACTCACTCTCCTCAGGGGTACTCTCACTTTCCTACCTGGTATACATGTTGGATTGATAGTCCGAATTTCCAAACCCGATGCTGTGGCTTATTCAATTATCTGAATTTGATAATTCCATTTAAATAGGATAAAATAAATGCCTCATTTTGATGCATTTTATAAATACACTTCTTGGCACATATATTGATTATTAGAGGCGAACAATTTTCTTAAGTTAATTGAAGTACGCTATAGATAGATCATGACATATCTCAATTCAAAATTTCAAATATCCCCTGAGGAAGGTGGCAGTGAATCACCGTCGGGAATAAATAAACTTAAGGACAGCTAATTGATATATCTATATATACGTTTTCAATAAAGCGAGGTAAAAGATTCTGAACGCGAATTTCTAGAAATATTATATCTCCATTAAAAAAATTGTCAAGCGGCATTGAATGCCGTTTCAAATTATTTACATTTGGCGTTCCAAACTTAAAGGTCTTGCCTACATTCTTTAGTCTAACAATTTCGCTTATGTAAAATGTGTAAGTTTTTAATAATAGTATATATATATTCGCGTGAAAAATAATATAAATAAAAATAATAAAACAACTTTCCCGCTTATTTTTCTCTTAAATATAGTTTTTGAAACTTTTCGGTAAGTATGTGTTTTATTCAACTATTTTTTTCCACGCGTAAGTTCATTAAATCTGTCTACGGATATAAGATTGAATGACGACGTACGTGAGAAAATATCGTTTCAAATAATGTATTTAGGATTTAAGGCAAAATTGTGGAAGATACACTCATGGAAGTGGAAAATCGTTGATCTCGCCGCTCGTCTGTTTTTTAAAGTAGACAGAGGCAATTTTCTTCACACTTGGTATTCTCGCGTGTCTTCAATAAAGGCTACTGTATATCAAATATCTTTCAGAGTTATTGTCTGAATCCCTATATTCATGTTGAAAGGTACAACTTTCTTAAGTTTTGTCAATAAGTGTATTAAAATTATAAAGATTTTTTTCACAATATGAGTTCCTTTTTTTTTAATTTAAAACGCAAGCTTTCAAGCGAAAATCGCTCTAATACAGGCTCAAATCAAGAAACATCAACTATTTCCTATGTGTAAACATATTTTAAATATATTTTTTATAATATATTATCTTACATATATCTGATATAGCAACGTATTATATATATAAAAATTATAAACTATTTTAGGCGCGCGCGTATGGTTATTTTGAAAATTAAACAATTTACTATTGCCCTTACTGTAATAATAAATTAATGGGAGCACCTAGCTCACCAGTGATGAAAATATCAATTATCATTGCAGTAAGGACAGTATAAAATTGCTAAATTTTAAAAAGAATCATACGCGTCTAAACTAGTTTTAATTTTTTATAACAGATGGCGCGCTAATACATCTTTATAAAGGTTTGTTATGTCAATTCTTTCAGATGAACCTAGAATGTGGTTGAAACATCGCTTTCCCTACCTGCCCGTAGATCCAGCGGCGGCCCGTAGGCTGCTGGTACGTTCCGACGAAAATTTTGCCAACCTCATTGAGAACATATTCTTCTCGGTCTTCCTTCTTTGACAGGTAGCACGGGTCCTCTACACGCACACGTCCCGGTCTTTATAGCTACAGCAGGACTATATATTGTATTATCCTATAGAAATTTTATACCAGTATATTTGCTAAATATGAAAGAAACGCCTAACATAGGAATAATATATATTAAATTTTAAAAAATGAAAAATGATTAGTTTTTATGTAAAATCAATTTTGTTAATCTAGTTTGAGTCAAAAGGCGATCCATTAATTAAGATTATATAAAAGAACGTACCTGAATCTGTAAAGAAAAAAACAAATAAATTGATAAAGAGGGAGCAATCTCTCGAAATATTTTGAGAAAAAAAAAAGTTTTTTTTTTTCTTTACAGATCCAGGTACGCTCTTTTATATAATCTTTGTTAATCTAGTTTCTGAATCCTAGAGGATAAAAAATAGAATTTTATGTTTGGTCAATAAAATATCTCACATTGTAATACTATTTTCGCGAACATGAATGTTTTTTTCCTTCTATTTTTCCATATTTATTATCTAATGATTTGAATATAGATTGCTCTATTTTCAGAAAAAAAAATATGTATTTTAAAGGGAAAATAGAATTCAGGTAAAAAGTTTCTTTTATTTTAGATTTTTGCATTAAAATAAAAGAAACCTTTTACCCCCGAATTCTATTTTCCCTTTCAAATAATTCCTTGGTAACTATTTCTTACATATATACAGTATGTATGTATTCATGTGTGGTTTACACATATTTAGAAAACTCTAGTGATAACTTTAAAGCATGTGTATATCTCCCCATCAAAACATCAATCTATGTCCCCAAAACACTGTCGTCGTTATGAAAATTCGAAACTATTTTAGACGCGTAAGATTCTTTTTTAAATTAAACAATTTCTACTGTCCTTACTGCCCTTAATTTTTCCATTGCATTAAGGGCAGTAGAAATTGTTTAATTTCAAAAAGAATCTTACGCGTCTAAAATAGTTTCGAATTTTCATAACAGATGAAGGGCTAGTGCATCATAACTGTCGTCGTTTTTGACAGTGTTTTTCCGAAGGTCGGATATAGGTTTGTAAAGAGATTGATGAAGTCCCGAAGACGCACCTTTAGACCAAGGGTTGAAGAGGATGTAGACGAGCTCGGGGCACTGGGAGAGGCGGGGAGTTACCCCGCCGCTAGGGGAGGCTACGAGACGCATGCGCCAGAGTCCCACGCCAGCGTTGAACGGGATGGCCACCTCCACCGAGAGTGTCGGTCCCCCAGGGTGGGGCAGCTTGGCGTCCCAGCTGCCGGACGGGCGCTGGAACTTGGAGCTCTGGAGGCGCAGCCGAACCAGCGTGCCCTTGACCACGGAGGGATTGGAGCCTGGGACACGTTGTCAGTTGTTTAGGCTTCTTAAATAGGTATAAACACGTTTTTTAAAAATATATTATACACATAATCAAATTAAGTTTACTGTGAAATTTTTGTTTCTTTGTTCACTATAGATTAGAAAAGTGATATTTTTCTATAAACATACATCGCTTCTTAATTGCAGTTTTTATGCCACCTCAGTATACAACACATATTTTTAATCCAATAAAATAATTCCTTGCATCGATATTTTAAGGTGAAAATATCAGGATTCCAGAGAGATAAATTTCTTTTGAAATTTTTAATTCACATATTACCTTATAGCTTTCGGGCACGAAAGCTAGAAGAGAGATTTGTGAATTAATTTTTTAAAAATAAACTTATCTCTGGGGAAAGCTGATATACTTTCACCTTAAGATATTTTTAAATAAATAAATTTAAAATTATTTTTTACCTGTAGAAAAGTATTCACAAAATAAATCGACCTTTTATTTTTATCCAAATAGATGTAAACCCCATCTATTAGTTGGAAGCTTTCAGAATTGAAGCATTAAATTTGACACCATGCCAGGTTTAGCTATCTAAGAAATTCCGACATTAAGGTATCTGACCGTGGCTAGCTTGGACAAATGCGATTTCGTGATATTAAGGAGATTTTGATATAAGTTTACATTGTGAGAACAATGTCGCAGATACCTTTGTCTATTCACATTGAGATGCCCTGGTGGCATATCGATGTTTTAACAACCAGGAACCAAGATCGAATCTCGCATTGAGCAGTTTTACATTTCAAAATAATAAACTACTTTAATGGCCACAGGCTTGCTCGAGATAACAAACTCCCCAGTGAGTTTAACTAACTGAAAAGACTAACAACCTCTTGTAAGTGCAAAGTCTAACTGCTTTTTATTCTAGTTAATATATAGTGTACTTACAGTAAAAGCAATCTTTTTTGCCCCTGCACATCATGGCATTCACCATGTGTATATTGGATAATGAAAAATATCATTGACAATTAGGGTTAGAATCAAGTTTGGAGCGATGAGATATTGAATGTGAATATTATCACATATCCTCTTGGCAGTTGCTCATTACTCAATTCAGGGATGTTTTCCACCTTACCCGGCGTATTATTCGCCACAGATACACGTTCAGAGGATATCCGTTCTATAGAGAATATTTTCCCTTTCTCCCAGACGGATGGGAAATGCTCTAATGATTTTTAGCACGAAATGTAGAGGACAAATAACTAGTTTTCAAGTATGGTTGAATATTGTTAACTACTACCTTTATATATATACTAGACGAAAGGCCCGGGCAACGCCCGGGGTTTACCCGAGTGCGAATATATTTTAAAAACGTTGTCTTGGGTGGTCGCTATTGACAGGGTGGTCTGTATAGACGGGTGGATGTATCACACAGCTGATAACAGGGTTGTCTAGGGTGGTCGCTATAGACAGGGTGGTCTGTATAGACAGGTGGATGTATCACACAGCTGATAACAGGGTTGTCTAGGGTGGTCGCTATAGACAGGGTGGCCTGTTTAGACAGGTGGATGTATCACACAGCTGATAACAGGGTTGTCTAGGGTGGTCGCTATAGACAGGGTGGTCTGTATAGACAGGTGGATGTATCACACAGCTGATAACAGGGTTGTCTAGGGTGGTCGCTATAGACAGGGTGGTCGGTATAGACAAGTGGATGTATCACACAGCCGATAACAGGGTTGTCTAGAGTGGTCGCTATAGACAGGGTGGTCTGTTTAGACAGGTGGATGTATCACACAGCCGATACCAGGGTTGTCTAGAGTGGTCGCTATAGACAGGGTGGTCTGTATAGACAGGTGGATGTATCACACTGATGATAACAGGGTTGTCTAGGGTGGTCGCTATAGACAGGGTGGTCTGTATAGACAGGTGGATGTATCACACAGCTGATAACAGGGTTGTCTAGAGTGGTCGCTATAGACAGGGTGGTCTGTTTAGACAGGTGGATGTATCACACAGCTGATAACA
Source organism: Cordylochernes scorpioides (assembly GCA_030710605.1). Lineage (NCBI taxonomy): Eukaryota > Metazoa > Arthropoda > Arachnida > Pseudoscorpiones > Chernetidae > Cordylochernes > Cordylochernes scorpioides. The sequence goes on along the minus strand of CP092886.1, from coordinate 177,390,259 downwards.
GGGTTGTCTAGGGTGGTCGCTATAGACAGGGTGGTCTGTATAGACAGGTGGATGTATCACACAGCTGATAACAGGGTTGTCTAGAGTGGTCGCTATAGACAGGGTGGTCTGTTTAGACAGGTGGATGTATCACACAGCTGATAACAGGGTTGCCGAAAGTGACCGCTATAGACAGGGTGGTCTGTATAGACAGGTGGATGTATCACACTGATGATAACAGGGTTGCCTAGAGTGACCGCTATAGACAGGGTGGTCTGTATAGACAGGTGGATGTATCACACAGCTGATAACAGGGTTGTCTAGGGTGGTCGCTATAGACAGGGTGGTCTGTTTAGACAGGTGGATGTATCACACAGCTGATAACAGGGTTGTCTAGGGAGGTAGCTATAGACAGGGTGGTCTGTATAGACAGGTGGATGTATCACACAGCTGATAACAGGGTTGTCTAGAGTGGTCGCTATAGACAGGGTGGTCTGTTTAGACAGGTGGATGTATCACACAGCTGATAACAGGGTTGCCGAAAGTGACCGCTATAGACAGGGTGGTCTGTATAGACAGGTGGATGTATCACACTGATGATAACAGGGTTGCCGAAAGTGACCGCTATAGACAGGGTGGTCTGTATAGACAGGTGGATGTATCACACAGCTGATAACAGGGTTGTCTAGGGTGGTCGCTATAGACAGGGTGGTCTGTATAGACAGGTGGATGTATCACACAGCTGATAACAGGGTTGTCTAGGGTGGACGCTATAGACAGGGTGGTCTGTATAGACAGGTGGATGTAACACACAGCTGATAACAGGGTTGTCTAGAGTGGTCGCTATAGACAGGGTGGTCTGTTTAGACAGGTGGATGTATCACACAGCTGATAACAGGGTTGCCGAAAGTGACCGCTATAGACAGGGTGGTCTGTATAGACAGGTGGATGTATCACACAGCTGATAACAGGGTTGTCTAGGGTGAACGCTCTAGACAGGGTGGTCTGTATAGACAGGTGGATGTATCACACAGCTGATAACAGGGTCGTCTAGGGTGGTCGTTATAGACAGGGTGGTCTGTATAGACAGGTGGATGTATCACACAGCTGATAACAGGGTTGCCTAGGGTGACCGCTATAGACAGGGTGGTCTGTATAGACAGGTGGATGTAACACACAGCTGATAACAGGGTTGTCTAGAGGGGGGCGGGCAGGGAGATCACGTGTTTGCTGGCGGCCAATGGGCGCGCATTCTATCCGTGAGCTTCAGACAGACAGACAGACAGACAGACAGAATAAGGCAAATATATAAGTAGATTTGAAAAGTTCGAAAATCTTGGATGTGGGAGTTCTCTCGTACAGTTTAAACTATTATAATTGTTTATACAAGTGTTTATTCTTGTAGATACTACACTGTGATCGTTTATAGATGTATATGCTTTTAAAGATTTTACTGTTTATAATTTTATATTTCATTGTGTATTTTATTGAATTTAGGTCCCCTAATCATTCCCATGTTCCGATTAGAGATCATGCTCTAATATGACATAAATATTTTTCGAATGAAATTTCACAAAATTGTTCTCTGCTGTTTTGTTTTCTGATTATTAAATAACACCAAGTTCCCCTAATATAACAAATATTTCATTATTCACATAAAATTAGATATGACTAGATTCATTTTTATTCTGTAACGCTTTCGTACCCGCACACACATACTGTGGTTTTAACTATTGATTACTGCTTTTGTGATTGGTTTTAGAAGGAAAATCTGGCAAATTGTCTTCAGCATGGTAGAAGTCAAATTTGGTGCCAGATATCGTTGTTAACGTTTCAACTAGCACTTGCACTTTTGTGTTTTTACATTCAAAGTATCCCACGAGAGACCACATAACACATGGCTAAAGTGTTTACATTAGGTGGCTTCTTATCAGCGACTCTATTCTGTCAGAGCAAGTCATAGGATTCTTTAACCTAAACAAAGCCTCTGATGAGCGACCACCATGTATGTGAGGATAGACCGGGTTCAGCCATATTTTAGGCGGTCTCTCATGGGGGGTTCTAATGTATAACGCTTTATCATTGCATAAAAAATGTTATCGATAAAAATAAAGGAGATCAGATGAAACAATCTACCGAATGCCAGCTCCAGAATGATGTTCTCCCTCTCAGGGTCCACGGGCCGAGTCATGCGGCAGACGAAGAAGAAGGTTTGGCCGCGGCGCAGCACGAGCGCGGGGTTGGGGCCGTCCAGCAGCTCGTACTGGCGCGTGTTGTGGCGCGCGGCGTTCTGGTCGTGGTAGAGCTCCCAGGTCGTGACGCCCGCGGCGCCTGGACACAACTCTGTCAGGTTGGAATAATAATTCTACAATCATACCTTCAATTTACTTATAAAACATCGGCCTATGATACAAGAAATGGGCTATTTTGCACGATTTCTTTAAAATTAAAAATCCTGTCCTAGTGCAACGACAACAATATATATATATATATATATGTTTTAGATTAGAAATTTTTTGTGTGTTTGATTGTTGAAAAGAGGTGCAGTCGTGGAAAAATAAAAATAATTATTTACCTTTCAAGCAGATTTTTATTTTGAATCTCTTGAAGTAAAAATATACATAAAATTATTTATATCACAGGAATATAGAATTTATATAATGAATTCTATAATCGTGGATAAAAGATAGGTAGGGTTAAATATACATATTTACAACAATAATAATTAAAAGTGATATTTTTTTGAATATATGGTCAAAAATGCAGAACAGTCAATGAATGAAAAAATAAAATATATGTTTTTAAAAAAAATAAAATATTTGTATTTTAGATTATATAATATTTATATATATATATATATATATTGGGAGGGGTTGGCTCATGGTGGTGAATCCTAGCAGCGGTTTTGCTATATTTTATAATCAATCACATACCGTGCTAATATTCTATCGGACAATTCTGCTTGTATATCTGTCACTTGATAGGATTTCTTGGCTATGACATTTAATGAATCTAAGGACATAAACTTTGGTTACTGTAAATATATACATATACACTCATGGACAAAATTTAAGGAAGTATTACCTTTTAGCATGTATATCGGAATATAGACAATGACTCTGAAAGATATTACAGTGACCTTTATTGAAGACACATGAGATAACCAAATGTAAACAAAATTGTATCTGTCTCCTTCAAAAAAAAAAAAAAAACAGAGACTGCCGATATCAAAGACTTTCCACTTCCTTGAGTCCATATATATATATATTAAAAAACGAAATAAAAAAATAAAAGATAAAAGATCAAGTGTTGAAATCAATATTAAAAATGGCATATCCTGATATTTATATATAAAATATATATATATATATATATATATATATTAAAAATAAGGAAGGCATTTCCTGACCAGGAGCATATGTACTTTACAGATGGCAGAGCGCCATCTGGTGGAACAGAAATCAACTAAACTTTTCAAGAAATTGGGTTGGCCAAATATCAGGGAAAAGGCTAAATCAATGTTTAGTTGATTTCTGTTCCACCAGATGGTGCTATGCCATTTGTAAAGCACATGTGTTCCTGGTCAGGATATGCCTTTTTTATTTTTAATATCAACACCTCACCTTTTAATTTTATTTTTTATTTTATTTTTTCATAAATATATATATATTATGATTAAATACTCATAATTAGAGTAATAATGAATTTTGATTATCTACAATATATATAAATTTGTAATGCAGGCCTTAATGATATGATTTTGTTCTTGAAAATTCAACTTTTATTGAAAATTGTATTCTAATATTATATAATCTATGTTATTCTCATCTTTCAAAAATAAAAGGTGAATAACAATTTATCCTTCTCTTGTATTTGAATAACAATTTATCTGTACATCTACACACAGATGGTGCACCAAATATTGTTACCTAACAAGATTTTTCTTGGATTATTTATGAAAGATAAATGCTCAATACATTATTTATAAAACGAAAATTGAAATTATACCGCGAATGTTTCTTTTAAACAAAAATCGAAATTTATTTTAAAGAGAAATAGCGATTATTTCTTACTTTAAAGATGAAGTATGATGGGATGAATTGTGAAGAGTAATGACAAACGGAAAAATAAAAGTGTCCAGGGATGGGAATCGAACCCACTGTGTTCCGCTTACCGGGCAGATGCCATGTCCACTAGGCTACCCTGGACATATTTTTCCGTTCGTAAATATTATATAAAGTAATTTAAAATACAATATAACGCGGCTGATGATTGTAAAACGAAAATTGAAATTATACCGCGAATGTTTCTTTTAAACAAAAATCGAAATTTATTTTAAAGAGAAATAGCGATTATTTCTAACTTTAAAGATGAAGTATGATGGGATGAATTGTGAAGAGTAATGACAAACGGAAAAATAAAAGTGTCCAGGGATGGGAATCGAACCCACTGTGTTCCGCTTACCGGGCAGATGCCATGTCCACCTGGACACATTTATTTTTCCGTTTGTCATTACTCTTCACAATTCATCCCATCATACTTCATCTTTAAAGTTAGAAATAATCGCTATTTCTCTTTAAAATAAATTTCGATTTTTGTTTAAAAGAAACATTCGCGGTATAATTTCAATTTTCGTTTTACAATCATCAGCCACGTTATATTGTATTTTAAATTACATTATTTATATTTATTCCTTCTATATCCAAGCTTATTTCCATAGTTTTCCTAAGTACTTTGTAAGAAATTCTCTCTAAGCTGCAGTCTACACAAGCAGAAAAGACAAAATGGAGAACACAATCGCCAATTATTTTAAACAAAGAACCGTTATCTATCATCATATTATTCATCATCCACCAATGTTAAACACACAAAATTGATGGAAATTTTTCCGGGAGGAAATTGATCTAAAGAGACAAGGGTCGCCTCTCCCGTCAAAATAGACGTCTAAAACCAGACGCCATCTATTGACCGTCGCCGCAACTAGCGGCCTCGGGTCGGTGACAAAGCCACAACACCAACTTTGGCAAACTGAAAAGCATCCACCTAGAGACCATGGGTTCGGGCTAATGGCCCTCGTCAGTCTAGGGCGGACTTTATTCCATGAGATCCACACGGGATCTCCAGATGGCGTCTAGTTTTAGGCGTTTATTTTGACGGGAGAGGCGACCCTTGTCTCTTTACACAAAATTGAGTTATAAATTGAAACCTACTTCCAAATCAAGAAAGGGAAGTACAATCTATGCGGCATTCCCGGAAGAACCCCAAATAATACGGTGGAGGATGACAAGAGTAGAGAGGTCTGATCGATTAAAGTGGCGAAACAGCTGGGATGATTCCACCAATGATGACACTTTGATCTAAGAAAAAAACGGGAAGCGATTCACCACTGATGTGCCAGGCCTTCATGTTTTTTTTTTTTTTTTCAACTATAAATCATTTGACTTCAACTAGCGTTAATTCTCATAATTACAGATAGCGCGCAAGTATCTTTATAAATTTAGTTTATATTTTCTTGCTATATAAAAAAAACGAGAGATACAACAAGAGCATTTCTTGAAAATAAAGATACTTCGGCCAGTAAATATTTTTATTACCTCGACGTTTCGACAAAAAGCTTTTGACCTCGTCAGGAGCAAACAAAAATTAAAACATTTGGCAAGGCGTTAAAAATTTGTAACTCCTTGCCAAATGTTTTAATTTTGTTTGCTCCTAACGATGACAAAAGCTTTTGTCGAAACGTCGAGGTAATAAAAAGATTTACTGACCGAAGTATCTTTATTGTCAAGAAATATGAATATGGCCAGGCAGCCTCTATCTTTACGATAAACAAGAGCATTAATAAAAGGTTGAAAAGTTTCTCCAAATGTTTTTTTATTTTATTACAAAATATTTTCTCCCAATGAGTTTCTTTTTTATTTTATTGAATAGAGATTTCTTCAAATGTGTTGAGGAAATATGGATATAGAATTAATATATATATATTAAAAACAAAGTAGGCATATCCTGACCAGGAAAATATGTGCTTTTCAGAAGGCAGAGCGCCATCTGGTGGAACAGAAATCAACTAAACATTGATTTAGCCTGTTCCCTGATATTTGGCCAACCCAATTTCTTGATAAATCAAGAAAAGCCATCCACGAACGCGTTTCGCGCTGTTGGCCGGCCTCTCCCATCAAAAAGAATATATATCATTGAACGAAGGAATGTGTCTAAGGAGGTCTTACCGCTAGTCTCAACTTCATTTTCCCGACGGCGGCGTCGCTCATAGTCCTCTCGGAGCCGCATCATCATCTCGGAGCGGTACCGCGCGTCGGCTTCGCGCGCGTGGGCCATGGCTGGGACAAGTTTCTGCGGCACAGAGAGTCTTACAATCTCCTCTTAGATATTTACTTCATTAGATAAATGGTTACATATTATGGTGATCCTATATGATACAATTCCGCAATATCTTAATGAACCGCTTTACACGGATATACACTCATGGACAAAACTTGAGGAAGTTGTACCTTTTAGCATGTATATCGGGATTCATATAATAATTCTGAAAGATATTTGAAATACAATGACTTTTATTGAAGACACACGAGATAACCAGGTGAGAAAAAAAAGGCCTCTTTATTCTTCAAAAAAAAAAAAAAAACAGATGACCGGCGACATAAAATATTTTCCACTTCCTTAAGTTTCGTCCATCAGTGTATATAGAAGGTTGTGTTTTTTAAAAAGTGACAATATCTCACCAAACAAAACAAAAACAAAGAAAAAGAACTCCAAAAGTATTGATGTAAGTTGTATATATCTACACAGGGATAACCCATTTCTATAAATATATTTTGTAATAAGATTTTGATTGACCTGTTCACACTGCAATGTTGTGGAACTAAAACCTTTGTGTAACTAGGAAATTTCTATTGAGTATTTTACTAGCGCAAACTTTTTACGAGGGAAATGTTACGCTTAGTTCCAAAACTGTGATTCACATTGATATCTGATAATATTTTTAAATCTTAAAAATGAATTTTGAAAATAATAAAGTTATAAATATAATATATATTTGTGGGAGGATGGTATTCATGTACCAGAAGAGGCACCTCTCCCTTTGAAAAGACCTTAAAACAATGCATTTGGTTTATCAACCCAATACAAAACGTAAAGGTGTTATAAATAATATGCAACAAAAACAACATTGGAGAATTCAGACACAAGACAACCTGTATATCATGGTTTCGGGATATGGGCCTCATCAGTACAAAGGTGGCTTGGATTCCATAACATCCGCCGAAAGCAGTTATGAAATCGATCGAATTTTCGAAAAAAAATTATTAATCTGCTAATCATGGCCGATTGTAAGGCCAGAATACAACGTATTTTGCAAATATTATATCAATTAATTGTACACCGATAGCCATGTTCACGTGTATGGTACCTAGTTTAGTTGTACTCGAACTTATACGTCGCCTATATATTCAAGTAATTTTTGAAGAACTTATGTGAAATATAATAAATTATGATTCACAGATTTTATATAATTTATTTATATTCACAGAAATATATAAATATTATATAAAATCCGTGAATCATAATTTATCATATTTTACATAATTTCTTCTCCATAATTACTCTAATATATATATATATATGAAAAAACAATAGAAAAAATAAAAGTGGGTCAGGTGTTGATATTAAAAATAAAAAAGGCATCTCCTGACCACGAGCACATGTGCTTTTTAGATGGCAGAGCGCCATCTAGTGGAGCAAAAATAAACTAAACGTTTATTTAGCTTGCTCCGTGATATTTGGCCAACCCAATTTCTTGATTTATCAAGAAAAGCCATCCACGAACGCGTTTCGCGCTGAGACAGAGTAGTAGCAAAAAGCGCCCGATATACATCAGTAAAGAGATAAAAAGAAAAGACTTACGCAAATCCATCCCCTATTAAATGCCTAAAAGGGATTAAGATGTTAAGGATGCGCATATAAATGTCCTCAGAAGTGATTTAAAAAAGTACTAAACTTTCGAGCACTCATCAATATTCCACTTAGCACCTGACCTTGGCCGGCCGATTTCACTTTTACTTGGCGGCGGCGCTGGGATCGTCGTGGCCTCAGTCGGCCTGCTTGGCCTTTGCCTGATGCTCAAAGTATCGTTGAGTTACATCGCGTTGTGTGAGCCTCTCTGTTTATATTGTTCTCGAACTTCAACTTCGAGCGCACATATTCCGGTTTGCTACTTATTGAATCCATACTAAAACATATTTTCGTTCAATGTTTAACATACCAGAACGAAAAAGATCACTACACCGCAACCTTTTTTTTATTAAAATGAGAAGTTTTCAGGTAGATTTTTCTTCATCTTACTGTAGAGCTGTAGTAAAATGAGTTTATAAATGATTTACGAGTTTGCATTGGCAGAAGATTGCACGTGGAAAACAAACCAAGTTAAAAAAGAGGATTTAAAAATTATCTTAGAGATGCTTCAAATGTTAGATTTCATAGTATCTTAAGAACCGTATGACGAAATAATTGACAATATGTATTTTAAATTGAAGAAAATAGCTGGAATTTGTCTATTAAAGCAAAGTAGCTTAAAACGGAATATATTGACATGACAATTTCAATTGTATGCTGCAGCTAATTTATTAAAATGTTTTAATTTTTGTTCGCTCTCCTGACGAGGACAAAAGAGTTTTGTCGAAACGTCGAGATAATAAAAAGATTTACTGGCCGAAGTATCTTTAATTTGAAAAAATAATTCATTTGAGGTTTTTCTAACTTTATTAAAATTGTACATTAAGTTGAGGAAGCGCTTGTGCAGAATATTCTCATGTTAATAAAGAAAGGTTGCTGTACAGAGATATCTTTCGTTTATATATTAATTGAAATCCGCAAGAAACAAATAAGTAGATTAGAGCAAATTTTGACCTGAAACTGTCAATATAAACCTACGAGACATACTGCGCGTTAATAAACCTTTTAATAGTTAATTAACATCATCCTCTAAAGGTTAACAAGTATAAATTCGATGTTATTGCTGATTGGACTTAGTCCAACATTCTATTCCCACGCCTAGCACATATATGGATGAAGACATTACAAAAACCTAAACTAACAAATTGAATGATTAGATTTGTGTTTTTGCAAAACTTTTAATTCGTAAATATAAGTACTTTTAGAAGGCCATTTCCTTATGAGCGACAGCGCTAGTTACAGCGGTGTTGAAATGTCGTTGGCAAGCAAGAAAGAGAAACTCGCGGGAAGGAAATGGGTTGCCCTCAATTTAGACACTGCATAGATGATTGGTCCTGGCTAACCTGCATTACATAATACCAGGTCATCTTGGGTAAGAAGGCTTGTTAGCAAGATATACATCGGTATTAGATATATTGACGGAATATTAATATAGTTGTCGAAACATAAAGATCAGTGTTGAACACACATAGGCCAAAATGTCCTATTTGTCGTGAAGATAGAGGCTGCCTGGCCGGCATTCATATTTATATGAAAAATAGACACTTCGGCCAGTTGGAGTTTTTTATTTTCTCAACTTTTCGACGGAGAACAATGTTTAACGCCTTGCCAAATGCTTTATTTTTATTTACTTCTCCTGACGAAGGCAAAAGATTTTTGTCGAATCGTTGAGAAAATAAAAAACTCCAACTGGCCGAAGTGTCTATTTTTCATATAAATATGTTCTATTTGGTATATTCACATTCCCTTAAATGACATTTTAGTCATTTATATCTCTAAGCCAAATGGTACACTCTAGGAATTCCACGTTTATAAAATGGTTAGATAAACTATTCAGTTTAGTAAAATATTAATGTGGAGTTTATTCAATGTGAAAATATCTGGGGAAATAAACAAACATTATATAATTGCTGGTTTACAGAGTATAATGAGGCATTTATCACATCATATCAAGTGGCTTATAGCGGCATTTTTATGTAGTTCGCATAATAAACATATGCTAATTTTCGAAACTAGTATAGACTTTATAAAAAAAAGGCATCTCCTTATCGTGCAACTGAAAGTTGCTGATGGCTTGCGCCATCTATCGGAATAAATATCAACTATTCTCGTTGATTTTTAATTATTCCAGAATTGGCCAATTACCCATTCTTTATTAATCAAGAAAAGCTAACCACGGACGCGTTTCGGGCTGAATTTATTTTTTTTTTCATATTATAGACTTGTTCGACTTGTACACCTACAGGGAGTCGTATGGATAAAATGTGCAGAAGACATTGTTATAGAGTATATTATACGACACGATATGTAATCATATTATACAAGTACTTAATAATATCTTCTCAAAATTTGTGTTTAGCGCTTTCCTTTTAATAGTTATTTGTTATTTATTAAAATATATTTATATCCTCTAATTAATATAGCCCCGGCGAGATATGTCAAACTCTATATTTCAAAAAGGCCTACAACCCCCCGGATCTGTGAATAAAAAACAAATTTTCAAAATATTTCGAGGGAAAATTGCTCTTTATTTATTAATTGATTGAACACAAAAAAATTAAGTAATTTACAATTCTTCTATGTTATGAAACACACACAAACTACTTAAGAGTATATTTTTATTATATTGTAGCGTTGAAATTAAGTCTTTGAATATCTGAAGGTGTGAAAATATGTATTGATGACGTCACGGCGACTAATCGACAATTATTAACAAAACTAACCCCAACTATCTACAGCTAGAGAATATCGAGCAAGCAAGCAAGCTAGGCAACTAAATGATTATTTTACATTAATAAATCTGTTTCCAAATATTTTCATTAAATAATTAAATTAAATAATAAATTATTTCTTCGCCACAATATGAACAAAATGCAAATATATTTTTAATTTTAATTTCTGCAATATTTATAAAGACTACCAAAAAAACGCCGTGAAATGTTTCGATAGAATTTGTTGTGCAAATAACTAAAGAGAATATTTCACTCATTTAGAATATTTTCAAATGAAAATATCCCTAATTAGCGAAATATTTAAACTCTATATAATACAGAGGACGTTCGGCTTATCTAGAAACTAAAATGAACACTATACAAATAAGTATTTGTATTTCTACTGTCTTCAAAGTTCATGCCCCCATAGTTTGTTTAAAATATATTTTCCAAGAGTTGCTCTTCGCTATCAGTATAGAAGCAAAAAACAGTAAAATACAATAATAGAGCGTTATGGTAGATCAAACTAGCGAAACCACTGGGAGGGTTCATCACTGATGAATCCCATTATTTTTATTATGCTGCATTAAGGGGGTAGTAGAAAAATTATTTTATTTAAAAGAATCATACACATACGCGTCATAAATATATATAGTTCGAATATCAATACAGTGTACAGTACTCTGGTTTTTTTTTAAAGTTTTTTCCTAAATATCCGTACGTAGAAAGCTCCTCCGAGTTGTACAGAAAGATCTAAATTCGACTCCTATTTAATGCACAGGGAAAGATTCACAGAGAAAACCCAACGTTAGACTAGACCAACCAGTGACAAGGCAAGCGTTAGCCAAAACTGCCAAGTCATTGTCCGGCTGTACTGAGGCAGTGTAAAAGTCTCCCTTCTCTATTCCGTAATTTGGATATTTCCTATTAAATAAACTCGATTTAAATCATTTATTAATAGTTTAAATTATTTAGGATTCTACATACATACATTTATTTACACTTGCCTTAAGCGCAATCACAAATAAATTCAACTAATGAAAATTATTTTTTTTTCAAATATGAATCATTAAAAAAAAAAAAATAACAACAGCAGATTTTGAGAAAATCCAACTTGTATACCCAGTTTGTTGCTATGGGTCTTATCCGCGCTGGAACGGCTTCGATTCCATAACCTTATAGGGAAGTAGCTATGAAGTTGGCCGAATTTTCCAAAAAGGGGTGCTTAAGCTGGTGAGGTGGTAGGGACTTCTTAAGCCAGATTACAATGTAAGTCTATGATATTCATGTGCTTGAAAGGCACGGAGATCCACTTTAAAATACAATAAAACATTTCTATATATGTGTAAAAAGCGAAGACTCAAGTCGATTAATATGCAACATCACTATATGCTGCAAATTCGAACAAAGTCAATCTTTATACCATAGTTTCGGCAAATTCGGCTGATTTCAGAATTTATTTTATAGGATGTTTTGAAATCGAGGCCATCCTTGTACCAATGACAGCCATAGACCGAAACTATGGTATACAGATTGGGTTTTGTTAGAATTTTTCAAAGCTGGTTTTGTGACATATTCGGTAATCTAAATCTTTGTTTTGATTATGATTTTTAATGAGAAGGTTTACCTATTTCACACAGAACAATATATAATTGGGCTTCTAGATATAGTTAAACCTGTCATTAGATTTTCCTTTCTTAACGAAACCCTGGGGTATTCGGTTCAAACCTGTGACCCTGCTTATTGTTTTTTTTTATTACTGGAACCTGTGGGTGTATGGTTAAAAACCTGTGATCGTGGTTGTGGTTTTCTTATTACTGGAACCTGTGGGTGTATGGTTAGAAACCTGTGAACGTGGTTGTGGTTTTCTTATTACTGGAACCTGTGGGTGTATGGTTAAAAACCTGTGATCGTGGTTGTGGTTTTCTTATTACTGGAATCTGTGGGTGTATGGTTAGAAACCTGTGAACGTGGTTGTGGTTTTCTTATTACTGGAACCTGTGGGTGTATGGTTAGAAACCTGTGATCGTGGTTGTGGTTTTCTTATTACTGGAATCTGTGGGTGTATGGTTAGAAACCTGTGATCGTGGTTGTGGTTTTCTTATTACTGGAACCTGTGGGTGTATGGTTAGAAACCTGTGAACGTGGTTGTGGTTTTCTTATTACTGGAACCTGTGGGTATTTGGTTAGAAATCTGTGATCGTGGTTGTGGTTTTCTTATTACTGGAACCTGTGGGTGTTTGGTTAGAAACCTGTGATCGTGGTTGTGGTTTTCTTATTAAGGGAACCTGTGGGTGTATGGTTAGAAACCAGTGATCGTGGTTGGGGTTTTCTTATTACTGGAACCTGTGGGTGTATGGTTAGAAACCTGTGATCGTGGTTGTGGTTTTCTTATTACTGGAACCTGTGGGTGTATGATTGAAAACCTGTGATCATGATTGTGGTTTTCTTATTAATTGAACCTGTGGGTATATGGTTAAATCCTGTAATCCTGGCAATGGCCTTCTTATTTAGTGGAACCTATGTTGAGATGCAACCTGTGCTATCCAGGGATTTAGCCTCTTATTACTCGCAACGCTGCTTAAAACAGACAGTTCTCTCGTCTATATAAATAACTTATATTAATTTTTTAAAAACGCGCTTCAACTTTTTATCAACTTTATTCTTCGCGAATTGAACTTCTGAAGCTTAAATTTATAGTGATAAAGAAAGTTTAAATTATAAGTAATTAATTTTCCGAAAAAATGCTGTTATTATTCTATTTGAAACAAGTCTTTGGTAAATTGGAATTTAGAGGAAAAAAAAGCGAATATATTTTCACTCTGACAATAACCGATTTATTTGTGAAATAGATATTCCAATGACCTTCATAAGCGAACTACAATGGAAGTTATTGATCTACTTATATTCGAGTGGAGAGTAACATACTTCGGGTTCGTGGAGCACCGACTACCCGGAACACATCTAGAATTTCAGGGACGTATATATAGAGCGCTGCTCTCTAGTTCTCCCGAGGTCATTCAGACATATAAACGCAATCTTTTCTGAGAATAATAATATGAGAAATAAAACGTAAATAAAAGAAAAGTTATTAAAATTAAAGATACTTCGGCCAGTAAATCTTTTTATTATTTCGACGTTTCGGCAAAAATATTTTGTCCTCGTCAGGAGCAAATAAAAAATAAAGCATTTGGCAAGGCGTTAAAAATTCTTTTTTTAAGAATAATTTCTAACGCCTTGCCAAATGCTTCAATTTTTATTTGCTCCTGACGATGACAAAATATTTTTGCCGAAACGTCGAGGTAATAAAAAGATTTACTGGCCGAATTATCTTTAATTTTAAGAACTATGAATGACAGCCAGGCAACCTCTATCTTCATGATAAAGAAAAGGATTACAGATCAAAGCTATTACAAAGGCGTGTCATGACAATGAGAAATGTTGTGAAATTTCCGGAAATGATAAACTCACGTTTATTCCTATCGGCGGCAATATCGACCTTACAACGTTCTCTGCCATTATTAGTCGAAGCCTTTATCATCAGGATGTCCTATTTAGGTTGATAGACCTATGGAGGTATTGTGTTATTTTCTGAATATAGTTCGAATAAATTATCACATTTTGTATGTAAACACGCTGCAGAGTTTTTTAAGTTATTCTAGTAAATCGATTTAGAAGATTTCTAAAGTTCATTAATCCTTTTTTGTGTTTTTTTTTATTACGCCGTATTGGTGTAGTTCTCGTTAGTGTCGTCCCTACACATTGGGTATAAAACCAATCTGATATTTAGGAGAGTATTTACTTCTACCTAGCTCTCTTGTTGTATGTTTGCAGGTTTCGATAAAGCTCCCCTAACCGACAAGAAATGATTGCACGACAAATTTCTTTTTATTGATGTTGCGACGTAATCATTCCCTTATTTTAATACCTATCGCTTTTACAGTTGTATTATTGCTGTTTGGAATATATATATATATTGACATTTACAAAACCACCTAAAAACCATGAATAAAGAAGCTCGATGTTGTAACTAGTGTTGTCAAATATCGATCTACACTTGGTGTATCAGTAAAGATTGTGTCACGTGGTCCTCTAAGCTTTTTATGTTATTTTATTGCCCAGAAACCTGTATTTTCTTTAAAAGATATTTAAAATTTAAAACACCAGTACAGGGTGAAAAAATAAATAATGAAAAAACATCCCCTGATCATGCAACTAGAACTTTGCATCTGTTAATTCAAGAAAAGGTATTTCATACAAATTCCATAAATAATTAGCGTTTAGTTAGCATTTATTGTGGTAGATTGCGCTCTGCCTTCAGTGTGACGTTTAGTTATATCAACAGTAAGGGTTATTTCATCATTTCCACATGTGATATCATTTTCTGTGATCTTAAGTTTTCAACAAGTACGATTTAGGATACGAAGTATATTCAAACATGTAAATATAATTATTTTAAAATACTAAATATCATAGGAGTGCATAAATGCATCAATTTAGAAATTTATCAATAAAATCTACTATTTATCGTAAAATTCTGGATATTTTTTCCAATTTGGATAACCAATCTATTAAGCAGGTTCTTCTAGATGCAAAGGTAAACCTTTTTCGGCAGAATAACAAATTGGAACAATACAAGTAATTTGATACTGAAGGTGTCAAAATAATATTTGATGTTGGTTATCAAGTATATTAACATTTGGATAGAGGGATGGTAAGGAGTTGAATGGTAAATGCAGATTGCTCTTCTCTGTTGGCTAGCAGATGGAATGACGGACAAATCTTGAAGAAGGTTACGGGAACGGACGTCTTATGTTGGAAGAGGAAGGAAGAGCGGAAGGAAGAGGGATTGATCCATTTGACGGTCGAGTACGCCTAGGTCGTTGTTCCTTTCCTGCGGCCTTGGACCGACAGTCGGAACTTCCCAACTGCTCGTTTGCATTTTAACGCCGGAATGTCTTCAAATGGCGCTGGTTCTTGTTGAAATGTGAAAACCATTACAATTGGTTTCTTCATCTGATTTATGTGTTTCTTTTGCGTATTCATGGAGTGTAAGAATTTACAAATTGGATTGGGTAACCGGAACGTTCTTGAGAATAAATGCCATCTTTGAACTCCATTTGTGGCTGGGAATTCATTTTTTTAAATTTAGGCCAGCATATTTTACGGTTTAAAAATTTACTGTATATATCATATATCTATATATCTGCGTCTTCCAAAAAAATATGATTTCGTATATTAATCATGTTTTGGCGTTGTGCACAGGGGCTCAAGAAAAATCTTTAAAACTGTATTCAGTTTTATCGCAAGATTTTTCAAATATATTTAATTGGGAACGCTTTCGGGTCTGGATCTTTTCCAACCTGTAATTACATTGTAACTAGAGGTTGAGAAAGAGAAAGAGCCGAAAGATCCCAAAAATATATATTCAAAAACCTTGAGTTAAATATTTATATATATTTTTTAATCAAAAAGTATATCCCATAATTATTTTGCTAATATATCCAGTTTTCTGAAAGATATGATGCATTGGGCAAGCTTTTTGAGCGGTTTTTAATATTTGCATCTAAAGATAGTCTCCACCTTCCAATACGATGAGTTCATTGGTCTCTAAGGTAACTAGGAGGACATGTTGAATCGGATCAAATTCTAAAATATTCGGATTTAATTTATTAAAATATAAAGCGTGAGGTGGAAAGCAGCAAGAATGTTTTTCTAAAAAGATTAGGGTTAGTAATAAAATTGTTCTTTTACCCATTTTTTCACACTATTTATAATTTCAGTACAATGTGGATTACTTATGTATAAAATTGGCTAAAATCGTTTTAAACCCAGTTATTGTTGTCAAGCTACAAAATTGTGATTTTGAAAATATTGATATGTAGGAAAATATCTTAAAAATTTCATCATTATTTTTATACATAGCCATAATATCAAGAAAATGTTATTTTAAAACTCAAATATTATTAAACAAAATATTACGCATTAATTTGATAAACCAAATATTTGTCAAATTTTATTACCGTGAATTTCAAGTCTATACTCAACGCGGTTGCATATTGCAGGAGTGCTCACTTTCAAAGAACAAAGATACCAGACCTAACAAAAGAATGTGGTCGCTCCCCCATTTCACCTATGTGCACAAGGCCAGACCACTCACAGCACAAAAACCATCACAAGGAAAACTAAACTAATAATTATAAGGAAACAATCAACTAACCTTAACAATACCTTGCATATATTTTATTAACAATAGGAGTTTAGCTCTTTTTACAATAGGCAATTTAAAAACAAAACTGATGTTTTTGCTATATTGAAATCGATAAGAACGCTTAGTATATAAATAGGAAGTAGAAAAATAGTTCGAGCGTTGATAATATTTAAAAAATTACAAATATACTATATTTTCGCGAAATATACTATCTTTCAATATCAACCGTTGTAAATCAACAGTCGTAATTATTGATATAAAAGGTGTTTTTAAAGCACATTCATAAAAATTAACGTGTCGGTTCAATCCTAGTTGCACATAAAATGTCCATTCAATTCCACACATATCTTTCATCGAAATTGTCTTTGAAAATATTGTGTATAGAAAATATTGTGGAGAATTTTAATTGTGTTTTACATTGTAAATCCTAAAGAATCATTTGAAATGTTCACAAACTGAAGACAAAATTTATTAGCTATATTAATTTGATTTTTTGCTGTTGTTTTTCTAAAATTCCTGAGAAGCGCAAAAATGTCGAAATTTTTATTGGCAAATGTACAATCGTGGTCCATAGAAGAAAAATTGAAGTCCTTGAATTCTAAATAATTTCTCAAGGTCTTTTTTAATATGTTTGTCCTGCTTTTTCTTCGGGGCTTTAAAAAAGGAGGAGTGCGCACTTTCTCGAATGATGTATTTACATTGAAGTTAATATATTCTTTGCAAGATGAATTGTATATCTAAATTGATCAATTATGTAATTAGTGTTATTAGTTATTCTTTCCTTGTTCCCATGATGAGGATTCATTAATAAGGAAATGTGTAAGTGGAAAAATGTCGAGAATATTAAAAAGAGAGAATCCCCGAATGTGTTTGTTGTTTCAGTCGTGTTGAGAAAATACATTCATATGAAGTATGTACCATTAATCATTTATATAAGGTGCGTCAATAAGTTCGTTAGACAGGGAATAGACGAGAGATGATGCCATATATTTGTCGTGATAATAAGGATGGAATTTTAAATACATTTGGCTAGAATCCATTAATAACGAAAGAGGGACAGGTTCTAAGTCGGGAATACCCAGCCTTCTCTGAAATCCATGTTTCTCTATGTATCACAAAGATGGTCGGTTTATCATTGGATTCCAATATTTTAACACCATAGGACATTCCATCTCCATTCAATGTTCACAACCATGTATCCTTCATATGAGAATTATGAACACAGAAGGGAATCGACAGACAAGGAACCATTGACTAGAATTCTTTATTAAATATACACGTACACTTGTATATTAAAAACCTGATCTTTTTTCTATTTTTTTTTCATCAATATATGTGAGAATTCGATTTGGATCCTGTCGACTTTCTTGTGAGATTTTCGAATAGATCCTATCGACTTTCTCTGTGAGATTACGAATTGGATCCTGTCGACTCACTATAATATTATTTCGATGTTGATCCTGTGTAAGATCCTGTTGACTCCCGTCAACTCACCTTGGGATTGATGACTTGTGGTGAATGGTGGAGGTTGATGATTGTGGTGCAGTCGTTGGTTGAATGGTGGGCCTCCACAGGGGAAAAAACGAGACAAAAACCCTGGATAGGATAGAACATAGACTTCGCGATAAAGGGAGAGAGTTGAGACTGGAGGAGGTACCTTGCCTTTCACATGATCGAAGAGAATTTTACCTTGGTTGAAGCCGGAGTTGAGCACACCTTGCTTCTAGCCTGGTCGCCTGCCTTCTGTTTAACTTCCTAGCCGAGATATTCCTCGTTAACTCTCTCGGCTTCTCATTGGATGGGATCGTCCTACGTGGTTACCTCTGATTGGTTATTAGTTGTTCATGCTTAACTGTGATTGGCTGTTGGTACATCCATTGTCGTCATGATTGCCATCTTCCAGGAAGAAGAAGGTCTTTGAACTTTAGTTTTATGGGTCCTGGGTAGTGACCTTTACTTCCTGGATGATGCAATCCTGATAATTGCTGTTCTCTCTTTTCGCGAAGCCTAACTTTTATTTCAATCTTTTGACGATACATTGCATAGATTGTGGTGGAATTACATATTGCTATATACAAATTATCACATATATATATGTTAATTCGCGAAACGCGTTCGTGGATGGCTTTTCTTAATTTATCAAGAAATTGGGTTGGCCAAATATCAGGGAACAGGCTAAATCAATGATTAGTTGATTTCTGTTCCACCAGATGGCGCTCTGCCTTCTGAGTACATGTGCTCCTGGTCAGGATATGCCTTTTTATTTTTAATATATATATAAATATATATGATAAAACAATGGAAAAAAATAAAAATAAGTGGGTCAGGTTTTGATATTAAAAATAAAAAATGTGCTCCTGGTCAGGATATGCCTTTTTTATTTTTAATATACAAGGGGGGATCAATAAATAAGGTGAATTATCTTATTTCTTAAAAATTAAAAAAGTAAAAATAATTTAAACCACAGAATATTAAAATATAACATCGAGAGACTATTTAAGGTGTTCTGTTCTTTTTTCCCACGCGCGGCGCGAGACTTATAAATAAACTAAAATGGAAGCTCCCTTGAAGGATTGCACCACGCTTGAACAACGTGCAGTTATTCGTTTCTTGAATGCAGAAGGTATTCAAACATCTCAAATATGCCAAAGAATGAAAAATATCTATGGTGAGTCTTGTTTGTCTCAAAAAAACATTTATAAATGGGTTAACGAGTTCAAAAATGGAAACCTGGAAACCTCTCTCTCGTCGAAATAGACGTCAAGACTAGGGGCCTCGGGTCGGTGACAAAGCCACAACACTAGGTTTGGCAAATAAAAGCGCGCACCTGGAGACCATGGTTTCGGGCTATGGCCCTCGTCAGTTCAGGGCGAGATTTTTTTCCCCATGATATCAACAACGGATCAAAGGAAATCTTCACAATTCGCCAAAGAGGTGTTTAGCTGATAAATTGGATAGGCCAAATCTTTGGCCAAAATATAAATGGAAATTTTGCCGGGAGGATAATGATCTATAACAATAAAAGACACCTCTCCCGTCAAAATAGGCATCAAGACTAGATGCTATGATTTCCAGGTGGGCGCTTCTCATTTTTCCAAAGCTGGCGTTATGGTTTTGTGACCTCCCGAGGCCCTAGTTTACGGCGACTCTCAATAGATGGCGTCCAGTCTTAACGTCTATTTTGACGGGAGAGGTATCCTTTATTTTTTATAGATCCTTATCCTCCCCGGTAATATTTAAGTCTTATTATATTACATATTCCAATATTAAAAACGACTATCTAACTTCATTTATGTATACTTTCATATCTAACAGCGAATACAATATTTTCCGTGGCAAAAAGACCTCCACTTAGAACTAAGAGGTCACCAAGAAGAAGAAATCCTGATTTCAAATCGGGGCAGTTGAGGTTCTGCCAAGCCTTGATCAGCAACTCATCTAAAATAGACAACTCTCATCACAAACCTGTATGTGACTCTAATACAGTACATCTTCTCTGAGTCACATCGTGTAAAGGTGCCTTGCTCGTGTCAGGGTAAAATGATAAGCCATGGTGACCAAACTCTGATGTTACTTCCTAATGATGTAAGTTTTTCAACATCGGAATCTGTCGGAATTATGTGGGGACTATTCAAAATATCATCCGGGAACTAAATTATTTTTATAAACTTGAATAAGCTCCACTAATACAACAAAACAATGGTAATCCTTGGAAGAGGATAATTTACTAAATAAATGTATTTTTGTGTAAGGAAGTTTAAGAGCTCAGATTAATGTACATTAACAAATTACAAACTCTCGAATGAATCACTCTTCATAATATTTGGATTTAAAAGGCAATAAAGACAGGTAAGAATGTTCACAAATTTCCCACAATGACATATGTTGTTGTAATCCATGTGAACTGTGAAACATTAAAGCCAACGAAAGTAGTCCGTAAGTAGTCCCAGTTTTAGAATTACGAGGTAATTTTCCCGCAGAGTACCATGGTATCGTTCAAGGCTAAGGGTTACTTCACACCAATCACATATGCAACTTTATATTTTGATCTTACACTCATAGACAAAACTTAAGGAAGTTGTAGCTTTTAGCAGAAGTATATCAGGATTCAAACAATAACTTTGAAATATATTTGATGCACAGTGACCTTTATTGAAGACACACGAGATAACCAAGTGTGAACAAAATTGCCTTTATCTCCTTAAAGAAAAAAAAACAGACGACCGGTGCATCAAACTTTCCACTTCCTTAAGTTTTGTCCCCATGAGTGTATGCTATTTAATTTATATATGAAGGCACTGTCAATTTTCTAAAACTAACGAAACATTTCTGCGCCAAAACTTCTTACAAACAGAATTCATAACTTTGAATTTTATCTCAATATTTACATAAGAGAAATGTAAATATTTTGGGGAAATTCCGGACATATTCACTTGTAGAGTTTTGACATCTCTTAGCCATAGAGTCGACGTGTGGTAGAAATCAATCTTAAAACATTTTATATTCTTTAGAGTTACATATTTAAAAAATATTAATTGTAGAGTTTTAGATATGAAATCTCTTCTTGATAGTGAATAATGGTTATTTTTGTGGGTAATATGCGTGAAATAATATTGGTTTAATATATTATTGAATTTATATTGTTTTTTATATATAATATTATATGTTATATAACTCAGAATTCATCTACATCATGAAGCGATACCAAGAAAAATAAATATTGCGATTTGAATTGGAATTATATTTTGCTATGTTACATATATATATTAGATAATAAAAAGGCATATATTGGATTTAATAAAAGATTTATTTTGCCAATATTTCGGCTGGCTAAACGCCAACCTTTATCGAGGCATTACATCTTTGTATACACAAACTCAGCGCCGCATAGTGTAACAAGTGCATAACACTATGCGGCGCTGAGTTTGTGTATACAAAGATGTAATGCCTCGATAAAGGTTGACGTTCAGCCAGCCGAAATATTGGCAAAATAAATCTTTTATTAAATCCAATATATGCCTTTTTATTATCTAATGAATTAAATATGGATTGCTCTATTTTCAAAACAATATGATGAAATAAAAATAAATGGCGCTGAATAATATAAGAAACCATTCAGCGCCATTTTTTTTCTTTCATAATTGAAACAATTACTGCCAATTACAATTACAAGACATTACTACGATAGAAAAAATACATAAGAGCGTTGAGGAGAGTAAAAATATAGATGAATACTTGCATCGAGAGTATCGATCAATTATTTATAACTATAACGACATTGAATAATATTATTTTAGATTTCAAGTATGTTTGTTAATTGAAACAGATATTTATTAAGTCAAAACGCCTACTTTTTCAAATGAACATCCAAATTAAGAATTTAAATAATTTTTATTGTGTGAATGTGTGTGCAAAGATCATATTTTATATCCTTTTATAATATTTTCTTAATTTTAAGAATTGTTTTTATATCGTCTAGCGTCGATATAGCGTCCGTAAAAATATCTTCTGGTTCTACGTTACTTTTCAATTCAATCATGAAGTCAAATATGTAGTGTATTCAGTAATAAACTGTTTTCAAACACAATAGAATTTTTTCAATCTCAAACCTAGGTATAATATGTATATACACGTTTAATATATATTGAATATTGACAACAAAATATTTTAATTAAAATATAATTTTGTCTTAATTTTTTCACTCAAATTTTGTTCAATCACAATTTTCAATGAAATTGATTTTCTATCTCAAATTCCTTCTGTGCTTATATTTCTAAATCTCCACGTTATCGGTTAATATGCGCAAATACGAACATTTACTCCGCTATAATTGAAACCTAACATCTATTTCCATCTATTGAACGTTTCAATTCTCGCAGCATCCACACATAAAGTCCGTGAATATTTCCTCAATGTTATCTCTGTCGTATTGATATGATTACATCAATACCTGTTTCTCTTTAGGATTATCATCGATATTCAGGATTGATTTTCAAGATTCTATATGCAAGAATTGTACCAAAGATGATAAAATTAAATGAAAACACTTGTCCATTGTTGATTGAGATGGGGTGTCAATGAAATAGAAAGCATATATATCCCGGAGATAAAAACAATACACCCAAGCAGAAGGAAGGGTGTTTCTAGGCATTATTTATTCATTGTATTATTCATATTTCTTTATATATTCACACATTATTGACTGTATTGACCCATCCATTGATGAGCTCTACTCATCCCCAGCAGACACCATCAAAAGTCTCAATCTCTACAAGCTTGATACACTAATATGATTGAGTGGAGATAAGAAAGAAGAAGAATGAGACTCATTGTGTCATCCGGGAGGTAAGACGGGATTCAGAATTAATTTTTAAGATTCTATATGCAAAAATTGTACCAAAGATGAGAAAATTAAATGAAAGCACGTGTTGATTGAGATGGGGTATCAATGAAATAGAGAGCATATATATCCCGGAGATTAGACCATACACCCACGCAGGAGAAAGGATGTTGCTAGGCGTTATTTACTCATTGTGTCATCCAGGAGGTAAGACGGGATGTGATCAGGCGCTGAGTAAAGTTACCTCACGGGCGCGGGATTCACCGCGGGCTGACCCCCTTCAGGGGCCGAGGTCGCTACGTTCTCAGAACGTTGGCGCCGCTTTGGGAAATCCTTAATGAGGGATTAGTCAGTGCCGACGGTTGACATTCTGTCAGACAATATGTCGAAGGTTTTAAAGGAAAACTTCAATTAGCAGAGACAAGGCCGTTACTTCACAGGTCTCATTACACACCTGCCCAAAATAGGGATTGTTCATGTAAGAGTGAGCCGATAGCTAAATATAGGGGTTTTTAACAAAGGTTTTAGTTTTAAATATCATATAATATTTTTAAATGTCTCGTTTACAGGAAATATATATTTTGTGATTTATATTTTTATATGATTGAGTATACTCCTTATTTAAATACTAATTATTTTAGTTCTTAAAATAAGAGACACTTTTCGACCAGAAAAGGTTTTATTTTCTCTAAATTTCGACAAAA
The DNA here is from genome assembly GCA_030710605.1 of Cordylochernes scorpioides. Classification (NCBI taxonomy): domain Eukaryota; kingdom Metazoa; phylum Arthropoda; class Arachnida; order Pseudoscorpiones; family Chernetidae; genus Cordylochernes; species Cordylochernes scorpioides. The sequence continues at coordinate 177,366,349 of CP092886.1, read as the reverse complement.
ACTAAAAATACAAAAAAAATCATTTGATAAGGCGTTATGAATATGTCTTTAATATTTATAACGCTTAGCTAAATGCTTTAGTTTACTTTTTTCCTGACGAGGACAAAATATTTTTTCCGAAACGTCGAGAAAATAAAACCTTTTTCTGGCCGAAGTGTCTCTTATTTTTAAGAATTATGAATGCCGGCCAGGCAACCTTTATCTTCAAGACTAATTATTTTAGTTATTGATGGTTGAAATACTAGTAATAATGCGATTCAGATAAAATAACCGAGTTTATTTTCCAAAAAGGTTATAGCGACATCAACCGCTTATCGTAATTCCCGAGGTTTCGGTGATTCCCTCCCCAGGGGCGATAGGGACTCCCCGGAGAATTAAATAAATGATAAGCAGTTGATAGCGCTATAATTTTTTCGCACAATCTCTCAGCCAACAAATGATTTATAAAAATATTTTCTTTTGGCATTCTTTCGCCTCAATATCACCGCTAACGCTAAAATGGCTTTCGTTTTTATTAAATATGATAGATGACTTTATATTAATCTATATAACAAATTAATCGAAGACAACCCTCGATTCGCTTTACGGGAACCGGAGAAAGTAACAGGTATCACAAAAAATTGGATACATTATAAAATTTTACTTTGAAAAATTCTAAAAAAATTCATCCCAAGTTTCCTCACAAACAAGCAGAAGCTGTACCAGCTCGAAAATAATGAGAGCCTATTTGAAATGGTAAAAATGGACCTGAAATTGGTGGGTAAGATAATAACAGGCGAAGAAAAATGCGTCTACGGCTATTACCCCAAAACCAAACGTCAATCCTCCGAAAGGCGAGGTCAGGATGAGCATAGACGCAAAAATTCAAAGATATTCAAATCCAAAAGCAAAGTAAATATTAAAAAAAAAAGCATCACCTTATTGTGCAACTGAAAGTTGCTGATGGCTTGCGCCCTCTAAAAAGTAATGATTGCTAATTTTTGGACAATAAGGGCATTTATTTATCACGAGTATCTTTTAAAATGCAAAACAGTTAATTAGGTAGTTTATTTTGGCATTCTAGATGTTTAAAGGAAGCAATTTGGAAAAAATACCAGAAAGTGAGAAAATTATAAATGGATTTTACTCTATGACTATGCCCACTTATACTAGAGGATGTTTTACTTTAATTTCATAATATGTGTGTGGCGTTGGAACTATGGCAATTACTCCAGTCAGAAAAACACTACACGTTTAATTCAGAAATGTAGAATATTTTGGAATTTTATGCGAAATAAACGGAATAGGCAAAAAGCCTTTTATCGAAATTATTAGCATATTTCGATGCTGAAATTATCTCTGTGACTCCTTCCAGACTTATTTCCATAACGCGTCAAAAATTCATTCGGGTAAGTCAAATATTTTGGAAAAACGAATGCGAAAAAACACGCACATTATATCGTCCTTATTTATACACATTTAAATGATACAATACTCTTAAAAATTGACTTTATTCATTACGAAACAATGAAATGTGATGACGTTTAAATGTTTTTTCCTTATTATATTTCAATGCTTATGTCTAACTATAAAATTCCGTTAATGCATAAAATGTTTTTGAAATACAAATCAGAGCAAGTGTGTGGAAAAATTAAAAGAACTATACAAACAAATAATAATGTATGTGTGTGTGCGCACAGCGTAATATTTTTACAAAGATGAGATAACAAAACAGTCATGTTTTCTTCTAATTGTAAATGGCCATTTAAAATATCCATAATTTCGACGCGGATGCGGTTTTCAGCCCATCGTCGAAGGTCACCTATGTGACGTCGACAGCTCCCACCGCCCGACGGCGACCTTCATGCCTAATGGAGGAAGATGAGTCGCGACGTCGTGGGAGTAGGCTGCTTATCCATCGATCTATTCTAGGGTCCACGCTAAGTCAGCAGGCTAGCCTCGCACTTGAAGACAAAAACCAGCTTATTCTTCCTGGGCCCATGGAATCGATAAGTTGCCGCAATGTTCCCAAGGACACACCCCACCTGTTGGCTCCGTTCTATTCGTTTTTGTTATCACCGACTCATCATAAACATAAACACAACACCGACTCATGATAAATGCAAAATCAATCGAGTTTTTATCGCTGTATCTATGCTTCGGTATTTATTCTAATTTTTAATAGCTAATTTTTATTCTTTGAAGTATTTTGGCCCTCACAAGCATTTGCTAATGGGTGTATACAAATGATCTACATTTAAATTATTGTAAATTATTCAATCCTCAGTTTTTATGTTCAATGAAAAAAGATATGTATTTATAGCCAATAAAATCAATACTACATATATAGTCAATGTCAATTTAGGTTCATAAAAAACCGATCTATTTTAACTTTGGATTCAAAAATTGCTGATTTCTTAAACTTGTAATCAAATTACACTCCTGCGGCTTTTACGTGTAAAGACGAACTGATTTTTTACTTTTACTCAACTATACCATATATTTCTAACAAAACTTGGCATAGCATTTTTGAAATAATAAAACATTCCAGCAAGCCATTTCCCTTATAATACAACTTTTTTTCTTAATATTGTTCCTTTTCTGTAGTATTTTCGCTTTTTTCTTTAAGGGCCAAAATAGGAAACCTTTTTACTTTATAAGATCAACGATTTTGTATAGTTGTAAAATTTAAAATATCAAATTGTCGAAGGCTTTATAAAATGTCAAATTATTCCAAGAGTTTTTTTTTTTTTAATGTATTTCTCTCTGATAATCGGGCATCTGAAAACCGCATTACAACCTTGCTTCTAAAATATCAAGATCCTTTGTAAATTTGTACAAATAATTTCTTTCCGTGCCTCAACACAATATTTCTAAAGATTCTTCAAGGTAGTTGGCCTCTTAGTTTTCAAGCGCTGTTTCAATAAGCGGAAAGCACCAAATAGCATCCCTTCTTCAGATATGTAGCACGTATGTAAGACAGAAGAGAGAGAGAGAGTAAGCTAATAGCTTCTATTTCTAAGCGTCTTCTTCTGAATAATTCAAGGTGAGCGCGATATGTCTCATGGCCTAACCCTGGTGTAACCTCACCTTGTCGTGCTCTCCAAAATACCATAATTTAGATTTAATTAGCTTTAAGGAAAGCCTGAATTTTATCTTAATGTACATTCTTATTAATTTTCTTCTTTGGGTCCAGCTTAGAAAAAAAAAGCTTAGTTATAGCAAATTCTACTGTAAAATATTTATGCAAAAGAATTTAGCTTTACTAAGACAGCTTTTATTACCAATAAATTCGAAATTTAAAAAGATTTTACAAGAATGAATGTCTTAATAAAGGTTGCATATATTGATTTATTGGTTGAAAAGAACCTCTTGGTAAGTTGAAGTCGTTAAGATAAACCGACTTCTTGTCGATTGCCATAGTAACCTTTAAAATTTATTACTTAACGTTTCGGCGATGCATTGTCGACCTTTTCAAGGCCGAAAGATTAATACGAAGTTGATTTTTGTTGATCTATTAAATTTTAAAAGATATATACTGAAAACGCGTAACGGGTTAATGCAAAATAAAATATAAAATATGTATAAAGTTCAAACTAGTAAAGGTATCTCAATTTTTACAAAAGTGGTACGTAGTCAAATGCTTTTCTTAGCTTAAACTATTTATACGAAAGGGGTTATAAAATCGGCCGAATTTATAAAATAAAATAAAAACTTTTTAAGCTGGTGAAGTAGCAAGGGCCAATTTTCAGGCTATATTAATATAAAGTTGCGGGAGGATGATACAAGTATATTGTATATATGTACCAAAAGAGGCGTTTACCCTTTAAATATAAATTAAGACAATACATTTTGTGCCTATTACCCCAATAAAAACTTATAGACGGTGAAAGGAATGAGCCACAATACCAGGTTTGGTAAATTCTAATAAGGGTTATAGCCCGGAACAAAAGTATACATAAAGGTGATTTTGGTCTGAATTTTCCAAAACTGGTATTGTAGGTCATTCCTTATCACCACTAGCAAAGCTTTTTACTAGGCTGATAAACTCAATGTATTGTTCTAATGCATATTTGAAAATATAGGTGCTTCTTTTGGTACATATATATATAGTAGCTATGAATTTTATATAAACATTGATAGGTATGAATCTCTTTGTCTTTAATGTTGATATGTCTTTAAGTGAGAACATCAAATCAGCTCCAATGTACAAAATACATTATAAATGGGTCAATAAATTCAACTCTCATCAAACGGGTTATCCTCGCAGTGGCTTGCTGTACCGAGAAGCTCCCTGCATATCAAATTTCAGAGCGCAAGTAAGTATTTATGACGAAGTCGCTCTTTCCAAATAATCAATTTATATTTGAATGACAAAAGAGCAACTGATAATTTTACACTTTATGAATTTAATAAAGAAACAAATTATAAATATTATTAATTATGACACCGAAAGTTGTATGATGAATCATCTCGGTACAGGTCTAGTCGGAAAAGTATTCTATTATAACTATATAGTCAGATTTACAAAAGAACAAAGCAATTTTCTACCAATAAACTTCTAAGATATTTTAATAGTTTTTTTTTTCGTCGTCATTATATTGTTTTAGAAATATGTGTAAAATAGAGTGAAACTTTATACAAATATCATACACAAATAGATATATATATATATATGGTTGGATGAATGATGCTTTTCCTTTATTCTCTGTCCTGCGCCATCTTAAGGACGAGGTGTAAGAGACGTGCTGTTAATTTTCTTGATATTTGATAGAAAATGCGAAATGCGATTGACTTATGAGATCATTATCGATTAGACTTTAAGCGTTAAATATATTGAGGCAACTCTTCTAATCAACAAATTATTATTTCACATATTTACATATTACTCAGCACCTTTCTCTCATTGCCTTTCTGTTCTTTCATGTAAATAAGTTGGTGATTGTTTTATCTAAATAAATAGCGTTTTCGTCTTCTCTTTGTATTTCCTCATTTTTCTACGTGACAATATCAAACTTTAGAGATCTTATTAACTCTTTCTCGACCTTGAAGTCTGCTCCCTCTAAGCTCACACCCTGCGTTATTCTCCAGAGATGTCATCAGTGCTATTTTGGAACGTTTAGATCACAAGTCTTCTCTGGTAAATAATTTTCATAAACGTGAGCCTATTATGTGCAATATTAATAATCATTAACAGCTACACACTAGGGGAAAGACAACTATTGGCAGTTTCATGTAACCAGTCAAATATTTTCAAGCTTCTCTTTGATTCATTGGCCGATGAGAGCTTAGACTACTTGTACTACTAGTACGACAGTTCAGCATAAAATTTGAGACATACTTGACGCAAAAATGCGTTTATATTTAAACCAAATAACTAAACTTGTTTATACTTGTATCTTTAAAATATTTAACGAGATCTATAGAACCTTTCGCAAAACCTTTTTTTTTTTTTGAAACTCAAAACACGTCGAACTTTCATTTTCAAGTACCGCGCGATTTTATGTAAGAATATAAACAAATTAGCGATAATTTTAATTGAATAACAACATGCTCCTGTCTTTAATGCGATTGGAAATATTGGAAGTACTTGGCTCATTAAACTTGCGAAACCGCTTGGAGGGTTTACTACTGATGAGCCAGGGTTTCTCACTATTTTTCAATCCCAGTAAGGACAGAAAGAAGTTTTATTTTAAATATTTATAAATTGTTTATATTCCTACATGCAGATCTCCTTAACCAAAATAGAGATAGGAGATGAGAGAATAAAGAAAAAACAATTAACAGATGAATAAAAACGGATACTATACATATAACCCAATTAAGACAAATACTGTGATAATGACGATTTTACAAATTACGAAAACAAAATTTAAACAGAGCGATATATCACTCAAAAGTAGAAGGTTGCTATTGTGAGTAGGATTTTGACCTAGAAGGGTGTGAATTGGCTGGACGAAATATATTGCAAATTTAAGTGGAATAAAAAGGCTGCAGCTCAAATCTGTTTGGAAATTCACAGAAGAGGAAAAGAGTTAGAATCATAAAACCAGATTTTATGGCAATTTTTGAAAACATTCCACGGAGTTCGTTTAGTTTGTTGCAATCTAAAAGACGTACTCGACTGTTAGGGAATTTGATCAGTGCCTGTACGGGGTTTTACCAAATCTAAGAGCTCTGGCTAGACTCCAAGTATGACCAGTAGGAATTCCTGTGATGACGTGGGACTGATCAAAGAATAATTGGAGAACAGGGAAGAAGGAGAAATGCCAAAAGTGACAAATTAGGATTGGTTTTATAAGAACAGTAGAGTTCGTTTCAATCTAACTTCAGTTTGAAAAATAAGTAAAGATTTGATAAAACGATGTGAAAGGAATGAAAATTCTGAGTAAATAAATTGGACAAACTCAATTCAAGAATGATCAAGGGTATCGTTTCCTTTTATATGCTAAATATAGATATTTATTTAGAATTATAACGTTTATTTCGGTTGTTTTTATAGCTTAATGCAAAAATAAATGACAAAACAAATATATATTAAAATAGCATGATAAAACATAAAATGGATGAACGCGTTCACGGTGAATGGATAAAATAAAAGTACAATTAAACCTGTCTATAGCGCCCCCTCTTGGGACTCACCAAAATAGGGTGCTATAGAGAGTGGGCGCTATAGACAGGTTTAACTGTATTAGATATGTATAAGGCCCATATATATATAGCCATCGCATTTATTTTATTAAAAACTTTTATTTAACCTGTTTTCATGTCGTCCTGTCCACAAATAATGCAATCAAGTTTCAATATGATTATTTATCACCTATTTTTCCTGAACACTTTGTACACTTGTTCAAACCTAATGACAATGAAAGTTTACAAAATTTCATACTTCTGGGTGGTCGGCAATGACTAATATTAATTTCTATATTTACTTTCAATTTTTGGGATCAATTTTAATATGTTTCCAGATCACGTGTAGAAGTGTAAAATTTTCTACACTCAATCAATCAAGCTAACAAGACAAGTGTACAAAATATCAAACTTCTAGATGGCCATGATGTTCATGAATAAACTATAGAATTGAATTTGTACATATACCAGAAGGATAAAATATAGGCGCAGTCGTTTGTGGCGTAATGATCTGCTGACACATTCCATAGAAATAAATGAATATATATAGTATGAGGTTAACTATATAAACAATATTGTGAGAATATTTCCAGAAAATATAATAATTTCAAATAATTATGATACAAATTTAACCAATTTAAAATTTTAAATATAACCATATTATAATATAATGTTTCGAGATGATGGTGTTCATATACAAAAAGAAGCACATTTCCTTTTATTTATGCATTAAAACAATGCAGTATATTTATCACCCCTGTTAAAAAAAAAACATTTTTGGTGGTTGGTGGTACACCGGTTTTGGCAAATTCAGACAAAAAGCCAACCTGTATACTATGGTTTCGGACTAGGGCCCTAATCAGTACAGGGATTGCTTTGATTTCATAACCTTCTACGAGAGAAGTTAGGAAATCGTACGATTTTACAAAAAGGTGCTTAAGATGGTGAAGTGGCAGTGGTTGATTTTCAATTTATGATGTAATATAAAGTTACGGAGGATGGCATTCATGTACTAAAGGTGGCCCCACTCCCTTTAGTTATGTATTAAAACTGCATTATGTTTATCACCCCAGTAAAAAATCGTATACTTAAATATAATAATATATGTAAGCATAAATATTCGTAAATTTGTAGTTAGAGAGAGAGAGAGAGAGAGAGAGAGAGAGAGAGATACTAAAAAATTAATAAATAATCAATTACTAAAAATGGTTTTTAAAATCTTTCATTAAAATGTACCAATAAGTAGAAAATAAATATTTCAGCCGCCGCTATTGGACAATTAGATCTACGGTATATTAGTCAAGATGAAAGTCCCTTGGGACGATCGTCGTATTTTGAAGGAAGAGGTTAAATATTTATTGAAACAAAAATTGATTATAAGTTTCTTCATATTAAATCATATCAAGTTAAACATTCATGATGATCAATCCCCGCCCTTTTTTTTTTTGGCTCAATAAATCTAATTGCTCAATTGCGGGAGAGCTGAAATGCGTAATTTCTCCATTTCAATGAATTTTAATAAAAGCATTTTAAAAGATCTATATTATTAATCAATTCTTTTATCTATAAGGAATATATATCGATTAATATTCTCACAGACCAATTTTCTGTAGTTTTCTTGGCCGCCTTCATAGGGATTCTTCTGATCATTTTCTTTGTCATTTGGGTTGATAATTTCACATCGGATTGTTAATGAAAGAATTATAAATTGTCAAGACCACTTTTACGGCATCTTTTCGTCGCATAAATCTTGGAAAAGTCATGTTTATGTAGTTTCTCGAGAACATTACAAAAGGTTTATCCGAGCCACCTGACGAGAGTTTTCCAAATCACTTAATAGTCATTTCTTCAGGGTAGCTTAACAAATTTGAATCACATTATAGAAAATTACACAAGGTCCATTTATTAAGTTTCAGGCATCAATCTCTAGGCAACTACCCCATCACCATCTCGATAGATTCTTCACGACAGCTTCTCTTTGATCGTATTCTAGGAATTTCAGAAATCACCTTCCCAACTATTTTTTAAAGATTCTATCTATCCAACTCATTAGATTACCTTCATGAGAGTTTCCCGGGTGATTTTTCTGGAAATTACTCGAACCATCTTCGAGGCATTTAAAAATATATTTTTCTAAGAAATTATCCAGACCATTTCCCAATAGCTTCTTTGACCGCTCTCTCTCTCTCTAGCGCAATTTTTCAGAGAACACCTAATTTCTTTGACCTCTTTCTAGACAACTTTCCAGACCCTTCATTACAGCTTTCTCGGCTCCCCTTTAGGAAACTCTTCTGACCTCTTTCGCGACAGCTCTTTAATTTAATTGATGCCACAAGACTTCATAATATAGTGGAGAAATCAAACAATATTCATTTAATATTTATAAAACATATTTTTGCCAGTCTTGGAAAACATATAAAGTAGTGCTTGGAGCATGATCAATGAATTTTTTTAAAAAAGCTTTGAAAACTGTGCTAACAGTTTTTCACTTTTTATATCATCATTAGAGGGGGGAATCCCCTTTATCAAAATTTATATTTAGAATTTCTGAAGAGAGATATTTTTATAATGGGAATACCAAAAGCTAATAAAAAATAATAGTGTAATGCTGTTTGCAACTTAAATGTTCTAATGTCTTTACTACAATTTTTGCTATTTGATAACCTGCTAACTAAACTAACTGCTAGCTATACGAAGGTAAATCTACAGTGCAGCACTCGGCTATGTCCCCTAGACACACGCCCCATAGACCTCCATCCCAGATTAGAATTTATCAGAAGACCGTCTTTCAGCACGCAGGCCGGCCGGACCACCCGGCTACTCCGTGATAACCTCCCTTCCAGAACCCGCTGCCCAACAACCTTCACATTTTCCACACGGACAGATCACTTAATTAGTGGAAGAGTTATTATATATCTTTTTGGCATCACTTTTTTTCGCATTTACAAACCATATTTTCATGGATTTATATTGATATTCATATGTGGAATTAAAATTTTGGGCTATATGAGAATATATTTTTTCATATTTTGAAAAACTCATATTGTGGTAAAATATATAGAATATTTTTGCGTTTTATATAGAAAAATTTCTTCTAAAGTCTTAAAAAGGCATTGCTTCCTATTTTGAATTAGGAATTGTTTTATGAACACTTTAAAGTCATTACCCCTCGAATCTTATGCTTTAGGCCTTCGAATTATATATGGGGAAATTCAAAAAGAGTTATCTATATAAATATTAAGTTAAGATTTAGTTTTTTGTCTACCTTATATATAATTTGTCATTGTAGAGATTACGCCAAATTTTGTCTTAATTCTTTAACTTACACGTATGAAAATTCTTATCAAAACGGTATGATGGACTCGTTAAAAACAGATCACCGATTTATCTTTTTGTCAAAAAAGGAATTCTCCGGGACAAAAATTCCTGAAGAGACATAAGGTTTATATTAAGCTGAATGCCGATTTGATTGCACTGTAAATAATTGGAATTCATATGTGGTCGGAGACATTTGTGAAATCTGATCCGATTGAGGGTTGTTTCCAATCTGCTATTTATGCACACTCAATCATGAAAGTGGAGTCATTAATCGTTGAAGATCGCAGAATATATCTCTGAAAACTGAGCTAAGAGAATAAAATATAAATATAAACTCTATGATACACATAATGGTTGATGAAAATATTCTCAGAAATTAAGTTCCAGAGGAATTCTTTGAATAGTGGTTGTTTTCCAGAAGGACGATCACTAGCAGAAGTCACAAGAGAGGTTGACCACACGCAAATAAAACGTGAAAGCTAAGTAAATAAATTTTCTCCTGAAAGTAGAATTAAATCTAACTAACCGCGACTTAGTAATCCCCCACTCCAAAGTAGGCAAGGGTCCAAGCATCAGTTGGTAAGGTCCTACCCAATTTTTTTCAATTCAAAATAGGTTTTAATGACTTATTACCCAACAAAAGGTTCCACAATTACAGGAGTTATTATATTATTCACTACAAATTAGCAGTGATAAAATCATATCCTTTTGGAGAAGAAAAAGCAGTCGATTGGTGACAAGCTCCTTCAAGACAATGCCACATCGCACAATACTGTAATGCAAAAAAGCAGCAACCTGTGCCAACTAAATATTGCTCCATTCTGCGCATATACCCCTTATTAATCATCTGGATTCTTGTTTTCATTACAATAATCATTTCTTCGGGACAGACAATTTCCTGGTGATAAGATACTCAGTTCCACAAAAAAATGGTTAAATAACAAATCTACTTATTTCTAAAAAGAAAACTTGTCTCCCTTCTATCATTCATCGATGGGACAAGGGTGTGAATGTGCATGGTGGCCATGTTGAGAAGGAGTAAGGTGTCTTCAGAGTAAAGTCTCTAACTAGGTTAGAACAAGTCTTTATTGAACCATCTCTCGTCCACAACCGTCCGTCGAAAATATTCACACCTATATATGATTTAAACCCTTTAAACACTTTCGGTCCTTCAGAAAATATTTTTTGATTTATTCTCTATATATTATTTTTATTTTATTTTCTCTTTTAATTAGTATATGTGGCAACACGTCTATTCTAGATACGTTTTTCTATTTGTTTTTATTTTCCATCTTCTTTAAAAAAAATTTGTAAAATCTGTTAAGATGGCTAAACTTGTCTTGACGACTTACCTATCTGTCAACTGTTGCGAAGTGCAAGAGGAAAGTAACCACGTTCTGTGATAGTAAATATTTAAACGCTAAGTCTATTTTCAGCCTTCTTTGTATAATGTTAGCAAATTGTTGCGCCCTTGTGAAAATGTACTCAAGTTTAAAAAAAGTAAAAATTTTAAAACTAGATTATTTAATATAATAATATAAAAACTTATATTTAATCGTATTAAATGTTCGCGAAAAAATATTATGATAGTTCTGCCTTTAGCTTTATTCTACCCTAACTCTCTTCATTAATTTATTTTTTGTTGCTGTTCCGTCTCAATGACGCGTTGGAGTCGAAGCTTCTACGTGAACGCTGTTATATAGAATTTTTTTTTCAAAAATAATACGATTAGGCATCCTAAATTTAAATTTATTCTCCTATTTTTTCTTTGTCGTTTTAATTTTTTAAATCAAATTTAAGACCCATTTTAAATTTCAGCGTTTGAACGAAATAAATTTCATCTCTAATCAAGAGAATAGCAGTTGATGGAACCGACAAGGTTTCGGCATCAGAACGAGGTCCGCCGTGGGCGACAGGAAGGTTAGCCAATCCAGCAGGCTCTTGTTTCATACCCGCCTGCCAGCCCAACCTTCTAACGTTTCCTACTTTCCATGGATTTTTAGCATCGAAAACAAAACCTTTGAAAACACTCCCCTATCATTTTTTTTAATGTTTAATTTTTATATTTTCCATGAAGTTCGAAAACTCTGACGCCCATATGAAAGACTATATTTATTGCTCAGCGCTGAGCTGTCCGCTATATACATATATACAAATAAGGTACTTACTATCAAACTCCTTTGAAAATGAAGCGATTTATAACCCGTCAAAGGATTATATGGCTATTTTTCCCCGAGGATATCACGGGATTTTGGAACAGCGACCCTTTAAATTGCTACTTCTGCAATGCTCTCATCCAAGACAATTTGGTCCATTATCTATTCCATTGCCCATTTCTACAGGAAAAGAGACTGGAAATTCGCGAAATTTCGGGGCTAACTCACTATAATGAACAATATGTATATAAAATTTTTACTATTCTCCTGCTGGATAAAACAATTGTTTATAAATATTTAAATTTTTTCAAGGCGATATTTATTAGGCGATATATTGATAAAATGAGGGAAGAAGTGCTCAACTCTACAGAAAACGGCTGATTGCTCCCCCTTCCCTCTAAATTGCTTTTCCTTCTCACTCATGTACATATATAACCTTTTAGGGGAATACCCTTGTAAGACAATAGTGTCTTAATAAAGGTTTTTGTTGTTGTTGTTGTATATACAAATAAGGTTCAAAGCGAAAACTGCTAACATATCACCAATGTATTTTAATTTTATAGATTCCCAACGATATTTGTATAAAAAAAATAGGGTTCAGCTCAAAGATGAATATTATAAACATTGTCTTCGACTTTTCAATAATTGCGTTTGGAGGCGATGATAACAACGCAAAATTAACAGATTCTATCTCCCAATACTTTATATTTGTATTTATTCTTAATTATTCTTTATAATAAAGAAAATTATTATGAAATAAATAAAGCTTCCAGGGTTAAGTTTCTTGTGTAACTTTTTATTTTCAAGCTTTCGGACTCGTCAGTCCTTCAACAGGATTATCACATTAACAACTTAATAATAAATACAATTTTTTATATACACATTATTATATACATATTTTAAATACTTATTATATATTGAGAGAAAAATAGCATCTTTATTGTGGGTAATAAACATGTCCCTTGATATGGGCGATGGAGTCTCCGAAATGTAGGAAAATATAAAAGTGCTCAATTTTGTTAAGATGAATAGCACTTCATTACAAAACTTCCAAATTCTCAAAAATAGGAAATCTCCTTATCGCCATTATTGACGAAACACTAAAGTTTCGTTGGTGACCACACCCAATTTGACTGCAGACAGATCTTAAACTCCAGACGACCATCAATCCTGGTCTAATTCTAGAACAACTTGATATGCCCGATATAATTCGCTATATCAAGTGCTGATGTTCAGAGGTCAAAGTTGCCTTCGATAATAAAATATCGCACAAGTTTGCAATTGACTTTTTGAAAACAAATAAAATATCAGATGCACGTGTTTTTAAAGTGATAAATTTCCTGAAAGGATACCTATAAAATGAAAGGGGGGGATTTTATTTTGCAATTAATTTAAACAATGAAAAAAATCGACTTTAAGAGTAATTTAGAGAGTACGATAAAACTTCAAACCATTATTACCTTGGCATAATTTATAACTCATTACTTTGACAATTACTCATCACATAATGAATTTGCCAAATAGAAGATTGCAAAAATATTTAGAGTTAAAAATCACTTTGCTTCAAAAAATACATAAAATAATAAATTTACATATATATACATATGTGGAAAAAGTATAGGGAAGAAGAAGAAGAGAGGGATAAAATGATGACAAAGGGATCATCCAACAGAAGTTTACATCTACTCTCTATATATCGCAATAAATATAAATTTGTAACCGTCGATTATTTAAAGTATAATTATAAAAGTTCATATATTTTCCTTGGTTACCTCTTTACTGATTTATCAATAAGTATCTTCATCAACTTGATCAACGAGGGTCAACAACTAGAAAGTCTATATGATTGGCTCTTTTTTATTTAGAAATTAAAAAGCATCTCCTGATCGCAAAACTTTGAGTTGCTGATGTTATGCACCTTCTATCGGAATAAATATAAAATAATCGTTGTTTTTTTTTTAATTATAAAATATGGATACCTTTTATTGATTTATCTCAAGGAAGAGTTTTTTAAACCAATATTCCTCCCACTCAATTAAAGAAAAACCAACGGGGTCAGTTAATATTTTTGCGATAGATGGCGCAAGCTATCAACAACTTTCGGTTGCATGATCAAGATGGTATTTCTCTTAAGTTACCACCTTATCCCGTTCATTTCCTCCTTTATGTTATTTTTTATTTATTTATAAACGATGGAAATGTTTTGAAAACCGATATTTCCTCATTCGAAAATAGCCCGATGTTTATTTGATATTTATTCCGATAAATGGCAATATTCATCTTGCAGACTTCTGTCGGATGATTAGAAGATACCTTATATGGGAACTCTCTCTAAAAATTGGTAAATGAAGTTGTGTAAAATATAAACATGTTTATTGAAAAATAAATAATGTCCTTGAAACTTTAACTAATACTTTAACTAATACTGAAAAAAATACTTTTACATATTCAACTTGAAATTCCTAAAAAAAACTCTATTAAAGATTTTAAAACTGTTGTTTGAATGTAAAAATGTTGTATAATTGGCACCTAAGATTTCATTACAAAATCATGAAAAAGCTACAATTCTGCTTTAAAAGTCATATTTAAATGTTTTAAGAGGTTTTCAGTTGATATTTGAAAATGTCTTCAAAGTTATAAACTATTTTTATGAGCGTATATTTATTAAAAAATAAACTTTAATAGGCGCGTTAATAGTTTATTCCGATGGCGCACTCATACATGTATTTATTTATGTGGAATTTTTAAAATTTAAACAATGAATCATATATTTCATATATTATTTACAATTATTATATATATTTTTGAAAGCATCATTTTTATTTCTGAGAGAATGTTTATATTTTGTGAACTCTTTATATTTCTGCAAAGAGTGTGTTTGTGTATCTGGAATAAACCCTGTAAGATCAGATTTACTTTGAGCACTGCCAGACTTATAAAAATCCAATATCAGTTAAAGACTTTTGATAATTTTTAGAGTTGAGTGTATAATATACAAATTAGAGTTTTAGTTTAAAGTCTTGGAGCTAGTTTTTTTCCCTCTTTTTTGAAATATTAAATACTATCAAAGAGAGAGAGAGAGAGAGATGTTATATAAGATAGCATAGAGAATTTTGTGAAGGTATTGTCTATCAAAATATACATTGATATTAACCAATAACATTGTTTTTTTTTTCAGAATATGTATAAAACTGATTTTGACCAAAATCAGGGCTGTTTTTGCGTCATTCTTATAAATTAATGTAATTTAAAAAAAAATAATAAGATATTCTTCCCTTTCTTTACCATCCATCGTTAGTGGAGTCTTTACGGCGGTGGGTGCCACCAGTGAAACTAGGTAAATTTTCAGTATAACTCTATATATTTTGTTTATTATTTTATATAAGTGATATATATATTATATCTAATCATTATTTTCACATATATCTCTAGAGATAGAAAGAGTAGCCCCATTTATTTATATTTATAATTTATTTTTTATTTATAACTATATATATAGGACACCTAGTTGTGCAGAACCAAATTGTCCTTTAGAGAGAGGTGCCCATTTACCAGAAAGGTGCTTAATAGTAAAAATGGTAATATGGAGGTTTTACTATATATATATATGGTAAGAAAATACCTTTCTCTAAAAACAATTTAGCTCTGCAACTTGGTGTCCTTTACAGAGAGGTTCTACTGTATAAGCTATGAAATAAAGAAGTTTTAATACCCTCACTTGTTGTTTTAAAGAGAGTAAAATCAATATTACACATGATAAGGTGCGTGGTTTACTTAGAGGAGCGAGCGATTGATGAAGGCCAGAGAGAAGTTGGCGGAGCGAGGACGGC
This sequence comes from Cordylochernes scorpioides, assembly GCA_030710605.1. NCBI lineage: Eukaryota > Metazoa > Arthropoda > Arachnida > Pseudoscorpiones > Chernetidae > Cordylochernes > Cordylochernes scorpioides. The sequence goes on along the minus strand of CP092886.1, from coordinate 177,350,436 downwards.
GTCTTACCTACGGGGAGCTACGGAAAGATGGGCGCGAGACGTGGTGGTCACCGCAGGGAATGGTGCAACTGCCGCCACCACCGCCACAAATATAGCAGCGCGGCGCTCGCGCGGGCCGGAGGTAGGTAGCCGTGGCGTTGCGACATCTGGACGTCCTAACTATCTTAATGTCATTTCCTGTCCCGGGGCAGAGAAAACTCCCTTAGAAAATTAGGGGAATTTCCCTATGGGGAAACTGTATTGGAACCGTAGTCAAATGACTTAACATGGAAGAAACTTTCTACGGTTTACTGCCTTGAAGAACATTTTAGAAATATTGTCTTAAATAACCCATTTCTAAAAACAACTTTAACGACACTGGGAATGATTTATTTTTTCAGAACTATATAATTTTTCCCCTGATATCTGTTGTATATACTCTTTTTTGGACGCGAGTGTGTAACACTCGGAGTGTGGAACAATAACATTCTAACTAGCTTTACGTCCTAATTGAGTGACCAATAGGTCACAAAAATAACATATATCGATTTCATAAAAGAAACTCGCATGTATTTTATACTACTGGAGGAGTCAAAGAGTCCTTAAGACGCTTTAAGAAGACATATATCTGGTTATTTATCACATTTTATTTTGAATTATAACAATTTAAAAATATCCATATAAAGTTTTACATCATTCTCATAACTTTTTTAGCGTTGCCTAATCTATGAAAGTATCCCTATATATAAAATTTAAATAATCACTATAAAACATTTCATTCTCCGTTGTAAAAAAACTTATGAAACTCTTCACTTGAAAGACACGAGATTGTTCTACTCATTTATCTCGCTGTTTCCGCTCCGACCTTCATCCGGGTTTGGTCTTCCGTTAAATACCGCTGACTCCTGGAGGAATATGAGACATAACGTGATGTTACACATCCTCACTTAGATTTCCTATCGTTTTGATTGTCGTTTTACGCAATTCAGAAAAGAAAATCAAAACCTATTTTATTGATAACTTGACAATATGCAGAAATTAAACATGAACAGAATAAGCACTTTTATAGGCGTTCGAGGATTAATAAACAAAGAATAAATAATGAGATTATTACTTTACTAATTTTTTATCGATAAATATTTTGATGCACCCTTCCCCACTAGTCAATTAATGTATTTTTTTAAGTTGAAATAAAGGTCGTTTTTGTGTTGAGATTATAAATAAATAAAATTATAAATATTTATTTTTGGAAATGATATATGTATATTGTATATGTGATAATACTCGTGGTGTGGAAAGGAATTGAAGAAACGACTCAATGAATTAAAAATAAAAGAATGGGCCGCGACTTCAGGGAGAATAAAAATGGCTCAAACCTGGTAAACAGTTATCCTTCGAATGACAAACGCGTGCCCCTCGCGGCATCTATAGAACGTCGAACGCGCGGCAAGCTGTATAGTTCGTGTACCGCGAATAGTCAGTTTGCTTTTCCGACACGTATTCTCCTCAAAGTCGCCCCGATCTCTAGTCTATTAATTATAACATATGGCCCCCGTTGAAGAAGGCTGAACATGGTTTGAGTAGACTTAAAGCTGGAGAAGCCGGGAATAGACGAAAATAATTTATAGTTGAAATTAATTAAGGTTATTGCGGACACACATAGTTTTATGGAAAGAAAATATGGTATAGTACATAAGTGAATAATATTTATAAAATGTTTAACGACACTTAAGAGTTTGAAATTTAAGGGAATGGTTGAAAATGTTAAAGTTATAAAAGACTATATACAATAATATGAATATATCTAATGTATTGTAAGGGAGACGCTATTGAGGAGTGTAAACAAGGAGAAGGGAGTCACATACTCATGGCGAATGATATTAGGGCAATTAAGACTGGGGAGATATACACTTAAAGATATTTTTCAGGCGGACATGGCAAGAGGAAACTTAGCATGGGCATTCTATGCTATAGGTGTAGAGTACGATATGAGGATGGAAATTGCGTGAGCTCAGAACTGAGGTAAACATAGGGTTACATAAAATGTTAGAATTTAGGCAAACAGAGAGAGAGAGAGAGAAAGGGTAAACTTGCTCTGGGCCATTCTACTTCATGTATGCAGTTACTTGTGTAGCGAGTCCGAGGGAAAGTCCCATGTGTAGGTGAGGAAGTCGCATGGACTTATAGCTATAATTTGGGAATATAAAATAGTTCACTCTCGAGATACAAAGGTAGAATATAGGCGAACAGAGCGAGGGGAAAATTACTTTGGGCCATTCTACTTAATTTATGCAGTTACTTGTGTAGATAGTCCGAAGGAAAAGTCCCATGTGTAGGTGAGGAAGTCGCATGGACTTATAGATAATTTGGGAAGATAAAATAGTTCACTCTCGAGATATAAAGGCAGAATATAGGCGAACAGAGCGAGGGGAAAATTACTTTCGGCCATTCTACTTAATGTATGCAGTTACTTGTGTAGATAGTCTGAGGGAAAAGTCCCGTGTGTAGGTGAGAATGTCGCATGGACTTATAGATAATTTGGGAAGATAAAATAAAGTGTTCGAGATACAAAGACAGAATATAGGCGAACATAGGGAGGGGAAACTTGCTTTGGGCCTTTCTACCTTAATTATTTATATACCAATGAACTCTTCTCTCTCTTCTCTAGTAGTGAGTCCGAGAGAAAGTTCTGTGGGTTGGTTTCGAAAATAATTTGGTAACTCCGGTATCGCAAAGTCCCGTTGTCAGGTTAGTATTTGGTAAAGAATTCCGGGGGATAAGTAGTTCAAATATTTATGATACTCTTGATTATAAGTGTAGACATGTTGCTTGCATGTGTTATTAGTCGGTTTAGTATGGATTAGAGTATGTTTGAAGTGTTTATATTGGATATTAAAAGGAATTTTGGTTAGTCTCGATCATTTACGGGCGATGAGATAAATTGTACGTTTTCTGTATAGTGTTTTAATTTGTTGACATGAATTTTATCTGTCTTACAACTTAAAGGTCGGTTGGGGCGGTTGATCCGTACAATTTGAGTGGAAATTAACTCCAGTATTAGGTCATAAGACCCTGAAAAGAAGTGTGCCAGCTTACCAGTGTCTGGGTGGGTGGTGGTATGTTTTTGACAAAACGAGATCGCCTACCTCAAAACCGGAAGCCCTATGTGTCTGGTCGAATCTTGCTTTGTTGCGTAGGTGTCGTTCGTGTGTCCTTTGATAGGCCAATTCTCTGACGTCGTCGATTTTTGTTTAGTTTTGTACATACTCTGATTGTTCTAGCGGTAAAATATCTAATAAGAGGCATGAAGGTAAAAACTCGGTTACACGGGTATGTTATTAGCCTGAAGGACCTGAGGTAGTAGTTTGGTCCAGGCCGTCTTAGGTTGTTGGAGGCGCAACAGTTTAAGTTTACCGGTAATCGTGGCGTTTAGTCGCTCACTTAATCCGTTGGCCTGAGGATTGTTGCTTGTTGTGAGAAGTTGGGCAATGTTTTGTCTGATCAAAAATCTAGGAAATTTGCGAAGGCAGGAGCTCTATCCGCCAAAAGTTGTTTAGGAGAACCAAACTGCATCACCTTTTTAATCAATTCGGTATAGGTGTTAATGCTGGTGGACCGAGATGGAAATGCACACGCGTACCGTGTAGCATGACTTACTACGATATGTAGCAATGTCTGAGAGTTTCCATATTTCGCGAATCCAGAAATAGTATATAGTGACACTAGTTCGTATGGCAGGACCACTGGGGGGGTTGTCCCAATTCTCCGCAGATAGGCCCCTTTGGCGGTTTGGCTAATTGACATATGGGACAGGCTCTTACATGTGACCTGATGTTGTTGTCATGCCGTCCCAAAAGTATAGGGCCGCGATTAGTCTGGTCGTCTGCGAAATGCCGGGGAAGTTGAAATTGCGTTGGGCTCGTTGCAGTGGGATGCCATGGAGTGATGGTGGGACAATTATTTTAGTGATACCCGGTCATTTGATGGTCATGGTGGACTTCTCGGCCTGTATTTGGATAAAATCTGTTTTCGCTTCTTTTGTAAGAGAGAGGGACTGTATGTTGTAGGAGGCTTGTTGTTGGTTTTAAAACTCATCCTGAGATATTTTTATCGTTGTGTAGTGCTTAGAGAGCCTCGGTCTATATGCTAAGCTGGTTGATCAATGCGCAGCGATCATTAAGGATCTCCACAATATTGGTATTGAGTCTCTTCAGATCAGGACGGCCAAATGCAGTGAAGCAGCTCTCATTTGAGTCTAGGGCTCCAAGGTTGATCTGAAAAACTCCTCAGAAAAGAGGACGTCATAACTTTAAAAAAGTTCATGGTATCAGTAAATGAGGCATTGTCCTACCACAGATACAGGCAGAACGAATGATCTGGTTAGCAATAATAAGGATGTATTCCTTTCTCTTATTTGTTTACATCTTAATATTTAAAAGAATTCGCTAATCAGATGACTTGGAAAGCATGTATAAAACCTTTTTTACTAAGGCAAAATGATCTATTTTCACACTCTGTCACACACATGGATATGATATACATCTACTTTAGTTTCAGGCTTGAAACTGACCCTGTCCCTTTGCCAGCTGAGACATGTTTTTGGTACAAATACTTGTATCCTCGCACGATATCATATATACGTTCCCAGGATCTCATGAAATGGAATCCGCCTCTGTAATAATGAGAGGTTCTAAGCAATAAACTTATATAGAAGTGACTTTTTGAATGTGACTATATAATGTTTTGTTTTGTAGAAAAATCAATGAATTATTAATACGTGTAGAAATCCGTTCAATTTGCGATCTTTTTCCATGAAATATTATTAAAAAGCGTGGCTTAGACTTAAAAAAAACTATGAAAATCTCTTAGCCCTTCAAATAAACCCAAAGGACTATTCTCAATCTATCGATCCTGTTGTTATTTCTTAATAATTAAAGATCTAGAGCACATCCACATATCAAAACCACTTTATTAAGTAACTCTCACACGTTCTATATATCAGTCAAAACCAAAAAAATAAAATATGCAAATATTTATACAAAAAACAAATGGTTATGTAAATCAAAGATTATCATCTTGTTTCTTCTTTTCCTTAATATGTAAATATATCTTTCTTCTTTTTATTAAATCTTTTCCAACAAATCCCCCCTTATTTAATAAAAAGTTTTTTTTTTTCTTTTTCTTCCTTCCTCCTGCTTACTCAATCAGTCCAATTCTCTCAGTTTGAATCCTTAAATTTTCAGATGGTAAAAACTTGGTTAATAAATCTGCTTCTTGCTCTTTAGAACAAACAAAACATGGGATGATCAGTCCATCCATCCTCATCTTCCAAAGAAATCTGAGGTAGTCCCAATCATTCTCCTTGATGGCCATCAACCGGAAATATCTTCTCATGTCGGCCAAAACTCCGAATTTATTTTCCCGAAATTCTATCCTTATTTCAGAGTTTCTTTTCAGCAGACTGGGTCTCCTCCCCAAATACCACCTCAAGGCGAGTCCGCCGTTTCCTCGACAGGAAGCGTCATCAAACACTGGCCGTACAGGCGTCGTTTTGGACTCGCACCCAAATACAGGGCGATCAGGAAAATGGTATCCTTTTACCTCAGGTGGAATTTCATTAACTCTATCGACGAGCCCTTCATTCAACCAATCTTTTGGATCCATATTTTTTCTTCCACCTTTGAATCAGTACCTTGTTCTACATCTAGCTTTTCTTCCACCTTTGAATCAGTACCTTGTTCTTCATCTATATTTTTCGCTTCATTTCCATCATGATCTTTTCCTTTGTTGTATTTATCGTCCTTATTCTCTGCATAATCAGTTTTATTTATGGTTTTCAAATCTTTGGATTCTGTTTCTTTATAATTATCCTTTATCTTAAATTCCGCATCTCCAGTTAGTCTTGCTTCCACCAATTTCCTCGAAGCTGGAACTCTGACAACTCTTTCCTCAATATCATCAATGGATTCAGTCTCATTATCTGAAATCCTTACTTGATCAGCGCCTTCTTTCGTAAGAGACTCTGCACTTTCCGTTTCTATAACTGACTTTTTATCAACTTGAGCCTTTTCACTTTCGCCAACTTCAACAGAATTTTTTTCAACTTCAGCCTTTTCACTTTCATCTGCTTCAATGGATTTTTTCTCAACTTCGGCCCTATGACCCTCGTCAACTTCTACAACAGACCTTTTCTCAACTTCAGTCTTATGAATTTCTTCAGCAAAGTACCTTTTCTCAATTTGAGATTTTAGTCTTTCTTCAAAATTTTCATTCTCTAAATGTGACCTGTCATTAGTCATATGTGAGGTACAAGCAGAGTCCAATTGCCACATTTGTTCATCAAAAAATGATGAGTTAAATTCTGCATTAAGTGCAAATTCTCTTTTTGAATTAGATGAATGTCCTTGAGTCTCTGATAAATTAGCCTCTTCTCTATTTTTTGGTGAAAATGGAATCCCTTTTGATCTGTTGCTATTATATCTATTTGAAGTCCTTTTGTTTTTGGGATTGTGCCAACATTGGTTTTGGAGATGGCCAGGTTTATGGCATATATAACAGGTTTTAAATATTTTCTTCTCTTGTGCTTTATAGGCATTGTTGCATTTAATATCATGTTTCTTTTTAAAGTCAAGAAGGATTTGTCTTAAATTTCCTATAGAAATATTTCTGTTCATAATTAGAGCTGTAGAAATACTAGTGTAATTATCTGGGAGTCCTTCAATTATGTATCTAACCAATTCTCTTTCAGATATGACTTTCCCGAGCTGTGATATTTGATTACATAGTCCTTGAGCTCTAGTTATATAATTGTCTATATTTTCATTGTGCTGTTTCTTTAATTTAGTAAGTTCTAAGAAAAGATTCATTGCCTTGTCTTCTGTTTCGCCTTCAAATCTTTCTCTCAATAAATTCCAAATTTGTCTGGCATTCTTTATTCCTTTGTAGATTATTGCAATCTCAGGAGATATACTTAAGATCATATATCCAAGGGTTTCGTTATTTTTTCTGCTCCAATCTTCAAAAATTTTAATGGATGTTGGATCGCTTTCATTTTTAGTTGGCATTTGATTGGCAATCACTTCAAAAAGTTGCTTTGCTTCAAGTAGCGCTTCCATTCTCATGCTCCAAATAGCATAATTTCGATCATTCAAATATTCTATTTTCGTGCTGTTAAACACGTCCATTTTGAATTATTAAATTTTATTTCAATTTCACTTTCTAAAAATAAATGCAAACTTAGTTAGAAGTTAAGCCTGTCAGAACTTACTTCTTTTTAACCACGCTCTGCAACCAATTTGTTGTTATTTCTTAATAATTGAAGATCTAGAGCACATCCACATATCAAAACCACTTTATTAAGTAACTCTCACACGTTCTATATATCAGTCAAAACCAAAAAAATAAAATATGCAAATATTTATACAAAAAACAAATGGTTATGTAAATCAAAGATTATCATCTTGTTTCTTCTTTTCCTTAATATGTAAATATATCTTTCTTCTTTTTATTAAATCTTTTCCAACAGATCCATCCATCTAACGTATTTGTAGCGGTGATTCTAATAAAACACCAGCTTTGGAAAACTCGGAAAGCCTACCTGAGGTAATCATTTAGGGCTATGGCCTCCTTCAGTCAAGGGTGATAAATTTTTGGCACATGAATATCATCCTCCCGCAACTTTATGTTGTATTCTAGTCTTAAAATCGGCCCTGCCAATTTACCAGCTTAAACACCTTTTTGGCCAAATCGATCGATTTTATAACTCTTAGCGTAGGATGTTATGAAATCGTAGCCGTCTCTGTACTTATGAGGGCCATAGCCCGAAACCATGGTATACAGGTTAGCCTTTTGTCTGAATTTTCCAAAACTGGTGTTGTGGTTCATTTTTAACACCACGATTACGATTTGTACGATTGTTTTATTGCATTTTTAAAAGGAGGGGTGCCGATTTTGGTTAATGAATATCATACTCTCTCAACTTTATTGAGTGCTCTGTAGGGGTGTGTGTATATATAGTATATATAAATTAAATATAAATATATTAAAAACAATAGCTATGCAAGTAATAAAAATATTAAGAATGTACGCTTTTCTCGTATTTTTAAACACCTTATTAATTGAAAGCATAGAGAAATTTAAGCTGACTTATTTCAAGACGCATATATATGATCATATAGGTAAAATAGGTTATACGAGGGTTACTCCGAAAGTTTTGTAATACAAGAAAAATACAACTGATAAAAATTTTATTTTTTCTCAAAATAATAACCCTTACGCTCAAAACATTTTCCCATCCTTTGAACCCAGGATAATTTTTTCCCACTCATCTTGTCTCATGTCGTCAAGAACCTTCAGTTAGAGCGGCAACATCAAGAATTGTAAATTTAATTCCACGCAAACTTTTTAAAACTTTTGTATATAAGTAACAGAGAGCAATACCAGAGCTTTATGGTGGGTGTAGAAGCAACTGAATCCGATTTTCTTTGAAAAATTCATTGTTTTTGAAAATGTGTGGCTGCGGAATTGTCATGATGGAGAAGGATACATCTGGTCCCAGTCTTTGGTCTCCTTTCTTTCAAGCTTTTGATGACTTCTGGGAGACAAATTTGTATATACCAATTGGAAGTTACTGTTTTTCCTTTCTTCAAAGTTTCTGTATCAACATGATCACTTTTATAAAAAAAGTTGCTAACATTCTTTTTCCAACACTCCTCTTACCTTTTGACGGAGGTTCTTCATTTTCAAACACCCAAACTGAAGATTGTCTTCTTGTTTTTGTATAAAATTTTGATAGATCCATGTTCCATCACCTGTCATTATATCAAACAAATGCTTTAAGGTACCTGAATCAAATTTTATCATAATTTCTTGGCACCCCCCCCCCCCCCAAGATACTCTCTGCTTTTTAAAAATCCTCAGTTAACTCAAGTGGCACCCACCTGCTGCAAAGCTTTTTCACTCTTAAATCTTCATGAAATAACTTAAAAATTGCTGCCGATCCAATATTTAGACTATGATGAATAGATTACCATCATACGTATTTTTGGAATTTTCATTAGATAATGATGTTGACGGCTTTCTGCTACACTTTTCGTCTTCAAAATCCAATTTTCCACATTTATATGCCCTAACCCATCTAAAAACTGCAATATATGATGGATATTACTTGGAAATGCCTGTGATGTATTCGTTTGAAACAGTCTTTTTTCGCACACACATTTAAACCTACTTTAAAATCGTTAAAAAATAATAATAATAATAATTACGTGGAACTACTCTCGTGTGTGAAAAGAACATCCTTAGAGAGTCAAAATCAACAAAGGAACTGGTTTTAATCAACCACAGCGGCCACGTGGCGTGGATTTTGCCACCCAAACTTCCGCCAACAATGAACTGCTAGAGTTATTTTCCACTCTGTGTGTGCAGTTACAAAAACTGGAATTCGTAGTTTTCGTAGACATTTACCTTCTCCATAGTTGTAGACTTCATTGCCCTGGAATAGAGGCCGAAGCCCAAGAGAGCTTCAAGGACATTTCGCAAGAGGCGAATACTTTCCTAGAGAATGAGTCAAACGGCTCGACAACTTCAGTATCTGTGGATCAACGATTCGTGATTATATCCATAAGGTGTACAGCACGCCTTGAGATTGGATGATGTAGGGGTAACGGGGAGTGCGACGTCTTCGTCGTGCCTCGAGAAGTAAGTTGGCGTTATGTAAGTATTTTTTTGTGGTGGAATATATATTTTAAAGCTTCTTCTTCTCTGTCCTAGTGACTATCCTTTCATTTCCATTTTTTATATTAAAATTTAAAGTCATTTTAATTAGCTGAGAATTATTTTTAAATTTTGAGGCTTATAAATATATATATATATATATATATATATATATATATATATAGCCGTGCGGCCACGCGTCGCGCGAGCTCCGCATCTTTCGCTTCTTTCATCCCTTTAAATCAACTTTACTTAAATTTAAATTATATCATCTTATTCGCCTTTACTCAAGCATCATTTTAAGCCATCTCTTGTAAAATTTCATCGATCTTTATATTTTCCCTATTTTTCATAACTTAGCAAAGTTACAAATTGTAACTTTGCATCATCGCCATGGCAACGGCCAAGCCGGTCGTTGCCTCATATTCATCTGCATCTATCACTCGGAATGCAAATTTTCCATCAAAATCGCACATCATTACCGAATCATTACCTCACCAATCAACAAATGACGAAAAAATCATAAACGTGCAAAATCAGAGAAAACGATTCACCTCTGAAGAACTCAAAAAGTTCGATGAAAATAGAAGGAAAACCTATGAAGGAAGAAGCAACTCTATTAAAGCTACAATCCAATTTAAGGCGATTCAAGACGCCACGGCGGAAGAACACCTGATCGGAATTGCCTATCTAATAGGCTTCGAAAATATACACTCCATCGGTAGAATAAATGGGCAAGCCATTGTTTCCGTCGCGAGTACAGAGCTGGCTGAATCGCTCCTAACAAAAGGGTTCAAGGTCGGAAACGAGGTAATCTATCCCTCGCCACTTTTCAGAACCTCCAAGAAGTACATTCTCTCCGGCGTCCTGTCCTTCATACAGGATAAGGACATTGAAAAGGCCCTCGAACCATACGGACACATGATTAGCATCAGGCCTATTCCCTTCCCCACTGAAAATCCACTCCTCAAGCATCTTTCCTCACTAAGGAGGGAGGTTGTCTTTAAAACCAAGGAAAATGCATCGATGCCCGCCGTCATCTCCATTAATTATATGGACCAAACATTTAAAATATTTATAGGAGAAGACGTGACCTGTTCCGGTTGCAGACGGCACGGTCACATAAGAACGCGATGCCCATTCGACCCCGAGATCAGGGAAAAAGTAACAAGATCCTTCGCTGACGCCCTATATCCGACTTCACAGCCACAGACCCCGAAACGGCCTCCAACGGAGAGAGATGTCCCCACTGCGAGAGAAATCTGGACTTCCTCGAAAAAGACACATCCCGCGACAAGCCCTGACAGAAAATCAAGACCAACCCCCCCAGGCGGAGGAAAAGCCACCCACTCGTGTTCTGAGTCGGATATCTCCACAGGGACATTTTCTCTTAGAGAAGAAACATCTCTCAGGTGCGAAGAATGGTCGATGGACTCCTCCCAGCTCCAGAATGAGTTGAAAGAATGTGAAAAAGGTGACAATCCCGAAGTAGATAAGATCATAGCAACAATTTACAGGAGAGCTAATCTCTCCAGACAGACCAAAGTCCTACAACAGCTCGAAATATATCCCGACCTGGAAACCAAGATCTCCCGCCACCTCAAGAAATGGGAAGACATCAAGTTCAAAACATTCGATGACCTTGACTTTGACCAGAGAAAAGCCATAAATGACAAAGTGGGAAGAATGAGATTAATACTAGCTATACTTAGAGAAGACTCTGCAAGCGAAAATGAAGTACCTGCGATGTTTAAGAGACCGATCGGGTGGTATCGGGAAGACAACGTCAAACAACGAGAAAACAAAAAACAAGATAGAAAAACGGTGTCAACCCCCCCGGGAGCGAAGACAACCCCTCCGCTGTGGAAGGACAAGGAGATGGACGGAGAGACTACGACAAACAGATTGACGACATCTTGATGCTTTCTCATTGTAAAAACTGCCGATTGTAATTGCCTCCTTTTTTTCAACTGAATAAAGACCGTTTTTTGCGTTTATATATATATATATATATACAAAGTGTGCTAGAAATGAAGATATTCAATCTTTTAGAAACAAGTAAAAAAATGACCACACTATTATCATCTCGCCCTATCATTTTGTTTTTAACCTTCAAACGATACAAAATTTATGATTTCATTTTTTAATTGACGACGCGTGCGCGTAATGAAAAATAATAAACATATCAAAATATTTTAGCTACGTTTGCAAATGGAACAGAGTTGCAATATTCGATTTTGTTTCCTCTTGGTATAATTCCAAAAATAAACATATAAATTGTTGATTAAAGCATAGGCTATATATGAGCAATCCATGAAATAAAAATAATTAAAACAGCAAAATGGATGGATTGGAAAAGTTCTCATTTGAGATACTAATACACTTGAGACATATTTTACTGGAATTCACTAACATCTTTCAAAAATGGCGACTAAACAAAATGGGAAATATGCTTTTTCTAGGAGTTATATCTTTAATACCTGATTTTCTCACTCTATTCTAGTTTTAAAATGTGCACTATAATTAGAGATATCTTTTAAATATACCAATTTCAAAAGCCTTAAGAATGGGGTGTATAGGAGCAATATAAAAATGAATCAGGAATTAGATGTAGATGATGGTACTATATGCAGCTTTGACAGGTTTCTTTTTAACAGAGGGTAACAATAAGTGGCAAAACCCAGTTTCAAGTTATTTGACGAGCATATAAGCACACAGTTTAAGCTTATCAGTTAAAGAATGTTGTTTATTTTTATTGGATTAACGAACTGATCTCCCACGCCTTCTGATTAGAAAAATGTGGCCATGTCTGTATATAAAGAAGGTTTATAGGTAATACTGGTAAATGGTGCAGTAATTGGAAGTTAGACATCAGCCCAAAAAAGACAGGCTATAATTTTTCCTCCACCTGACAATAAAAATTCAAGTCACAATCTATTCTAAAAGTAAATTCAAGCCCTATTGACTTGACTAACCATGTTAAATATTGTAGCAAAATATTTATTATATTTTATGTACAGATTATTAATTTTTTAATATTTATATTATTTATATTTTGCCACTCTGGAAACTTCCCTCATTGCTCATCTTGTATCTTATAAATGTTGGGTTTGTGCTTGCATTAAATAAATTGCGTGTCTTCCTGAAGTTTGTCTTTCCTAATTTTCTACAGTTACAATATCTTGGAGTTACCTTAGACCCCAAGTGGAAATTTACCATGCATGTCAAAAATACCACAAGGAAAGTAAAGATCGAAAAAATAACACTATCAAGTCTGTTTAACTACAGAAGCAAATTAGCTACACAACAAATAAAGAAGTTGTATTCTCCCGATAATAACATACGCACTCCCAGTTTGGTGTGCAAATATATTACAATCACAGACAAAAAATATAATAAACGCATTCATGAGAATCTGCCTTTGGACGAGTATAGGAGCTCCATTCAATTTATCAAACAAGATACTGAAGGAGGACTTGAACCAATCCAATTATAAATTATACCTTCAATTAAGAAATTATACCATTCATGAGAATCTGCCTTTGGACAAGTATAGGAACTCCATTCAATTTATCAAACAAGATACTGAAGGAGGACTTGAACCAACCCAAATATAAATTATACCTTCAATTAAGAAATTATACCTTCAACTGAAAAATTCATCTAATCCAACTATACAAGACATTCTTCAAAATAAATGAGATATCAATCCCCGATTCTGAGACCCAGCCCTGGGGATTAGTTCAGGAGCTCATCCCCCAACAGCTGCCCTCCTGCAAGGTCTGGGAAGGGGGCATCTCTACTCCATCAACTCGCCATGTGTAAATAGTCAGGACAAGGTGACTCGCGAACTATACTTCAATGTAACACCTGTAAACTGAGACGAAATAAATAAATAAAAATACACACACACACACGTGGACTCTTCCAAGAGTTATTGTGTTCGTAGTCTTCCAACAGGTAAATAGCATTTGTGCACGTGTTTGTAGATTGAAGCTTAAAACAAAATTTTAAAATAGGTGAATGATTATCTTGATTTGTGCACCTGTAAAAATGTTGGTATTAGTACGAATTTACTAAAATGAAAAAAAAAAAAAAAAACTCTGTAAAAGAAGGGATTTTTCTTTTTATAATATGAACACACACAATATATACATTTTTTTTCATTTCATATACACTAAGAGCTTTTGGCCCATTTTTCTAGACCTTTAGCCCTAGTAAACAAACTGAGTTTATATAACTATCATGAATGTGTATAAGACCGTTGGTCTTAATAAAGATGTGTGTGTGTTTGTATATAACTTTCATCAACAATAATAACTACCTTTTTCCGATTTATATCAAGTACAATTTCTTTTTAAATATATTATATGCGATATTTATAGAAAACATACCTTTATTTTTGTTTATAAACTATAATATATATACTTTTCAAACTTATTGATTAATATTCTGAAAATTTATAAAATAGAATTGAAATTTTCAATTTAAAAAAAATCGTTACTAAAAAAGTAAGCGTGTATGATACATTTTAAGTGAAGTATGAACTATAGTTATTCAAAAGAAGTGTGTGTCTCAACGCGTTTAAATAAAATTACCGTATTGTATACTTTCGTTTATATGTGTGTTTGCATTGGTATTGGGTGAGGATAAATATGATTCTAAATTTAAAACTAATATATTTTAACACAAAGCAATAATTGTAAAACGACGTTTGACAAGTTTTTACCGCTAATGTTTCTTTTAAACGAAAAATCGTAATTACGATTAAATTAAATTACGATTTTTTGTTCAAAAGAAACATTTGAGGTAAAATCTTGTCAAACGTCGCTTTACAATCATAAACCGCATTATATTGTATAATAAACAAAGCAATAATGTCTTCATTCGTACTAATATATTTAGAATGTCACACACACATTGACATTATTTGTCATTATGCGCGATTGAAAAATATGGTTTCTTGAATTTAAAAAAAAAATGGTTAGAAATATTTGATATTTACTGTAACACTTTGATTGTAGCAAGAAAGTGAGAGAAGGATAAAAATAAAAAGAGGTGATATATAATAGAAAATTTCACTAAATAAGTACATAATGAATGATGTTATTAGTATGATCTCTCAATATAAACCCATTTCACAGTTTAAAAGATTTCTAGCTTCACAATTTTGCCTTTATTTTTAATATATACTTTGCAATAAAACTAGTCATTTTGTGATATACTAATAGGAGCTGTCATTATCTAATGTGGAACTCTTTGGTTTGGACACAGTGGAATCATCACACAGCAAATTGAAATCTAAAGACCCCAGCCCCAAAGAATTCAAGGAAACTTTCTCTTGCATCTTCCTCAAAAGGTCATGCAGGAAATAATAAAGATAATGGCTAAGTAACTCTCTTGCAAGTTGCCAAATATCTATTTTGGTATCCACTTGAAGATATATAGAGCAATATTGGATATTTTGAAAAATTTGAAGTTACTAATAACCCTCTACCCCATTTTATCAATCATTTTCTAGGGCAGAATATGACAGATAAAAAATATTTTGAATGAATTGAATATTTTGAATTAAATCCTTGTTCTGGAGATATAACCTTATGCTGATTCTGTGATGAGCCTAGATAGAATACTAAAATGCATCTATTTGCTTTCTAAAGTGTTTTTTCTTTAATTTTAAGCTAAATTATATACAAGGTGGGGGGGTCGGTGGAAGGCTGGTTAAACCGTTTGATTTTCGACCACTTCGACCCGGGTTCGATTCCCGCATTGGACACTTTTTTCTGTTTAAAAAAAAATGTTCCAATGGCTCCCGATTCTTGTAAAAGACCAACCCCACCAGCGAGTGCAAGTAACCAAACGGGGCTCTGGCACAATTGTAAGCGCAAAGTCGAACTGCTTTTCACATGTGTAGATATGTGGTGCGCTTACAGTAAAAGCAGTCGCTAACTACCCACCATGATTATCAGCTTTGAGATAAGAAAGAAGAAGATATACAAGGTGGATCAAACGTAATTTACTTACTTTGAATGCTCAATTTTTAATGACGAGTTTTAAAAGCATTTCAACATATACATAATTCAGAAATATCTGCAGCTTTAAGATATCCAAATTAGCTTTTATTGTAAAAACAATAAAAATTGCTAGACTCTCTGAAGCTAGACATTGGAATGGCTGCAACTATATGAGCAGTTGGCAAAATTATTTTATCTAAACAATGGCAATGCTGCAAAAGCTTTGCATAAATAACTGTGTATTAAATATCTTTGTCAAGGTTTACTCAGAATCTTGTGTCAGAGATTATGTGAAAAATTTTGAAGTAAAAGGAAGTGTCTCAGACAAGGTTGAAGATAAAAGCATTTGTTCAAACCATTGCCGAGATTGAGTGCTCAATGGTTGACATTTTGGAGACAAATTTTCTTCTTAGTGCTTGCAATGTTTCAAAATGCATGTTGTACCATATGTGTGTATTTGTGGACAACAGTGTTTCACTGTTTATAAAAGGTTGTAAAGCTATATTTTTTTATAAAATTTGAATGGTACAGTAATTATTGCCAACTAAACCTGAGATTTTCCAGAAATGTTTGTAAAGGATATGCATCTCCAAAATTGGCCAGAACAAATTTTATGGCCTGACAAGCTCATTTTGTCCTTTAACAATTATTGAATATGGAGCCCCAATAATCCATTTGATTATTATGAAATTGTTTCCCTTTCAGAATATAACTACATGGTGTGGCTTCTCTGTGAATTTAGCCTTTGGACTATGATATATATCTCAGTAGCAATAACTGTCACAGGTACCTAATCATTACCTAAGGATTATATATAGAGAGCATCTAGTTATTCTTTTTTTTTTTTTTGCATCAGGAAATGGGGTATATTGAGCACAATATTCAAACATGACTGTACAGAAGTTGTAAATTCTGTCAAAAATTTTGTTAAAATTCTGTTAAATGTTTTCCCTGGAAGACAGGGTAAATGATAATGGTAAAAAGACCATAACAAAGGTTTCAAACCCTTTTGTTTCATATATAAACAGAATCGTACAATGCAGTATTAGAGCTCTAAAATTCTGTCTGTAGGACTAAATTGGTGAAACCACTGGGAGGGTTCACCACTAATAGGCAAATCCCTCCCAATATTTTTCATCACTGTAAGAATAGTAGAAGTTTGATTACTTCTAAAAGAAATTAGTGCTTCATAGTTTTATTTCCTATAAATGGTAATAATGGTGTATATATATATAATGTGCGTGTGTTGCTCTGCTGCAGTGTGTCAAAGATGGTCAAATGAGCACACAGGATCAGTAATGATATCTGTTCGACTCCTCTGCAAACAATTAACATGCTGAGAGCACCCTCCAACAGCGCTGTCAAGAAATTAGTGCTTCATAGTTTTATTTCCTATAAATGGTAATAATGGTGTATATATATATATCGTGCGTGTGTTGCTCTGCTGCAGTGTGTCAAAGATGGTCAAATGAGCACACAGGATCAGTAATGATATCTGTTCGACTCCTCTGCAAACAATTAACATGCTGAGAGTACCCTCCAACAGCGCTGTCAACGACTAGGAGCACAACTTCACTCCAGGCCAGATGAGCTCCTTCTTCCTGATTGGCCCGTCTTCTGGTGGTATGGTTGTTTTTCACCTCCTTTGGACATCATTGCAACACTGCTCTCTTCCTCCTGAACCTGTTTTTCCTAAACAGGGTATACCTCCTCTCCAGTCTTCAGGAGAAGCTTTAAACTCTTCAATGTCTCTATTACTTGAGGCTTGTCAGCAGTTCTAAGAACTAGTTCCTGGATTAGCATCACACCTTGTTTGTTGCACCATGTTCCAACTATGGTCCTCTTTCCATCCCAATCAGTATTGACGCCTTGCTGTGGTCTTGCTGTCGAGCATCTGCCCTATCACAAAAATTGTCAAGGAAAATTCTTTGCTGAATTAAGTCCTTTGATAGCCTCCCATTTCCTTTTTCTGAAAAATTTCTTTTTCTTAGCCCTCTAGACTTGGGGCCTTCTCATGTCAACCTTGCCCGGGACTATGAACTCTTCAAAACTGTTGGAGATGTCAGGATGCGTGGACTCTTCAAAACTGTTGTAGTTGTTGGGCTTCATTGCTCTGCTTACTCTTCTGTGTGCTTTGACCATCCAGTCTTGTTGCAATTCCATGAAGCGCCCAGCCCTGTTATGCCCAGTTGGATCTCCTCTGTACTACCAGACAGTCTCGTTTCATCTGGGATCATCGCTGATGATCTCATGGAGATGTTCAGAAGGGATTCTGGGGGTGGAATTTTCACCGGAAGCTTTTCACTCTTTCTCCATCCACTTGACTTGTATCAAACTACTTGTGCCACAGCCATTGTTGGGGGCGATCAGTTCACTCTAATCAACTTCAGTATTGGTCTGGATCATCACCTCTTATTCAGCACCATCTTAATCCTTTATCTATAGAGTATTCTTGAATCTTATCTTGAAAATTTTGGCCTTTTGAATGTCCTGCTATCAGTAAATTTTCTCATTTAACACTACAGATCCTTGCTTGATCTTCCCACAGATTTCTTGATTCAATCCATTTATTGTTGAGATGAGAGCTTGAATTGTTCCCCTGCCAACTTCTGGTTTCACAGGTATCCGGAATTATCTTATTGAACAGAGATCCCTGTTTCTGACACCATTTGTTGCAATACCGCTGTGTCAAGGATGGTCAAATGAGTATGCAGGATCAGTAAGGTTTTCTGTTTGACTCCTCTTTATTTACCTTTGTGCATTGTGGAGAACAAAGCATGTAACATACAGAGAGCATCATCCAACAGCAGCTGTCAACAACAGGGAGCATGACTTTGCTCCTTGTCAGATGGGCTTCTTCCTCATTGGTCACTCCACCCTCCAGTTCACAGATGGTGTGGACGGTTTTAACCTCCTTTGGACATTATCACAATAATATATTTTTGCACATGCCTTAATGCTGTTCATGTATTTTTTCTGATCAGGATGGTACAAAGATTAAATGTGAGTTCGTAAAAGGATACAGCCAAAGCTTTATTAGAGTGTCATGAAATAAAAGGAATATAATATGTGGGACTTTCCTTCAACCTCTGCTGTCAGAAAGATCCTTGGGGCTGAAGATATCACTCTTGCAAAATGTCCCACTTCACACACAGCCCATGTCCAGCCTGGACAACAGATTTGTAGGCTGCTACGCTGTTACTGAGTAATCTGCTCTGTACAATCCAGTCGTCAACAATCCCTGGCAAGCTTCAGCTGCTATCCATTTCTGGGATGTCTGTCCCAAGACACTCTAATGTCTTCTCGAGCACTCCTTGCTGTCAAACTGCTATCACCAGACTGGTGTTTTTCTTCTTGAACCCACCCTGGTCATTTTCTTGTGTGTCAGCCCTCACCAGCCTATTTGTTCTGCTGCCTGCTTATTCCACCCTGCTGTGGTGCCACCCCGACTGACATCAGTGGAACTTCCTTATTTATTCCTTTCATGGAAAGCACACGCTTTCCCTTGATCTGCTAATCATGACACCATGTTGAATCTTTCTTCCTGATATCCCCATAATACTCTATATATATGAAAAAAGGAAAAATGTCATGTGGTAATATTAAAAATCAAAAGGTATATCCTGATCACTCACATGAGCATTTTAGAAGGCAGAGCGCCATATAGTTGAATAAAAATCAACTAAATGTTTTTTTATTTTATTTCATAATATTTGGAAAACTCTTTTTCTTAATAAATAAATAAAAAAGCCAACCATATATGCCTTTCAGGCTTTTTGCCCTTTTCCCCCACTAAATGGCACTCTGCTATCTAAAATTCTCATGTGAGCAGTCAGGATATGCCATTTTATTTTTAATTTATTGTTATGCAGTTACTGTGTCAAGAATGATCAAATGAGCATGCAAGATTGATAGGGATCTCTGTTTGACTTCTCTTTATTTACCTTTGAGCATTATGGAGAACAAACAAACAACATGTAGGAAGCATCATTCAATAACTGCTGTCACCAATAGGGAGAAAAATTTCACTCTTGGTTAGCTTAGCTTCTTCCTGATCGTTCTGTCTGTTCCCCCCTTGGATTTCTTCATAGTATTGCCCTTCTTCTAAACCTGTTTAACCTAAACAGAGAAAATCTCTCCTGATTTCAGGAAGACCTTTGATCTACTGAATGTCTCTAATCACATGAGTCTTATCAGCATTCCTAAAATTTAATGCCAGGATTAGCATCAAACCTTGTTTGCATAACCACATTCCAACTGGGGCCCTTTATCCATTCTCAGTCATGGCTGACACCATTGGCTCTTGTTGTTGAGTAACCTGCCTATCATGGGATGATGGTTCTCCATGTGATGGAGATCAAAGCTCACTACTTGCTTTGTTATTGTCATTTTCTTGATTTTCCCCTTGCGCACTTCATGGATCCTTGGTCACCATTTTTGTACTGTTAGAACTTTTTGCCCTTATCATGTTCCCAAAAGCTGTTGGGGCAATTATTTTTCCAACACTTTTTTTGATGGTCTCCCATTTTCTTGTTCCTGGAGCTTTCTCTTTTCAAACCCTCTAGACTTGGGTTTCTTCTTTCCAATTTGACATTGGTCCGTGGACTCTGCAAACCTGCTGAAAACGTTGGGTAGCGAGGTAGTCTCAATCACAGCAGAACTTCCAGGTGATGGCTGTTTGCCTTCACTTTGTCAGTTTGAGGAGTGAATATGGCAGATAAAAATCCACGGCTTACCTCAGAGTGGAATGCAAACCACAGCCCCGACACCTTACATGAGACATCCTGGTGGCAGACATTGTCATTAGACTTTGCAGGAGTGCCTGATGCTACACCGGCTCCAACTTCAGTGTGCTTTGATGCTTCAGTTTCAGACAGTCTGGCCTCGTCACAGCAGTCCAACATGTGGGTCATGTTGTAGCTCACCATGATCTCTAATGATCCTGCAGAAATGGTCACAAAGATTCCCGGCGGTGGAATTTCCACTCAGCACATCATTTGGAAGACATTCTTTTTCCCATTCACTTGACTTGCATCAAACTACTCATGTCAGTCTTTGTTGGGGGCGATCAGCTCACTCTCCTTAACAACAGTATTTGTCTAGGTCATTACCTTATCCATGCTACAATCTTGATTGTCCATCTGTAGGGCATTCCCAATCTTGTAAATTTTGGCCTTTTGAATGTCCTGCTATCATGCAATTTTCTCCTTCAACACTACAAATCATTGCTTGAGCTTCCCACAGATTTCTTCACTCAATCCTTCCATTGCTGAGATGAGAGCTTGAATGAAGTCTGATTATTCTGTCACCTATTCTGGTTTTACAGGTATCAAAAATTGTTTTCACGAACAGAGATCCCTGTTTCTGACACCATTTGTTACATTGTTGCTGTGCCAAGGATGGTCATATGAACACTCAGGATCTATAGGGATCTCTTTTCTAAACTCCTCTTTATTTACCTTCATGCATAATGGAGAACAAACAAGTAATATGCAAGGAGCATCATCCAATAACCATGGTCAACAACAGGAGGCATGACTTAACTCTTGACCAGCGAGGCTTCTCTCTCTTCCTGATTTGTCCATCCATCCCCTCCCTCAGTGGTGGACGGCTTTAGCCTCATTTAAATATCATTGTAGCAATATATCTATTGATAATCCTATCATCATAAAAGAGAGAGAGTATATATATATACACTCTCTCTCTCTCTAATTTGAGTAAAATAATATAATCATATTAAACGACATTTCTTTAGACATCATTTGTTTAGGAAACTTTGACTTGGGGAGAACCAAGATTATTCAGCTAATAGTTCAATATTTTTAACTTGAAAAGTTGAAATAAAAGTGCAATGAAAAAGTTTTCTAAATTAAAACTGGGCCAGAAACTATTTCTATGCTCAAAAAGAATAGAATGTAAAGTTAGTAAGATTAATCAAAATATGTAATCATTTTCTGGATCAAACTATATTATTTAATATTTCATCTTTATTTTGCTAATTTGCATATTTAAGATTTGAAACTATTATAGTGATTCCTTCCATACCTAATTATATATCCCTATAAAATTTCATATAGTTTGATCATATATTTTAGACTTCTATTTATTTGAACTTTAAATATACTATATGTTGCCCAGTTGGAATATCATATCTAAGAAGGTGCCTTAAAGAATTGGACAGCATTTATGTAAAAATAAACTAAAATAAAATTATAATTTCTTTATTTGTCTCATTTTTTACATTTTTATTTACCCACTCACTCTCTATTTTGTAAATTAGATAAATTACTTATTTTTCAAGATTTCTTCTTCTTCTTCTTTATCTCCACTTAATCATATTAGGGTATCAAGTTGTGACCCTTGATGGTGTCTGTTTGACAACCATCATGACTGTGTGAAGTAGAATGCATCTGCTTTTGTCATTAAGACTGGGAGCACTACTCAGTGGCTGGCAGACTTAGCTCCAAAAGAAATGGTCGCCTCTAAC
Organism: Cordylochernes scorpioides; assembly: GCA_030710605.1. NCBI lineage: Eukaryota > Metazoa > Arthropoda > Arachnida > Pseudoscorpiones > Chernetidae > Cordylochernes > Cordylochernes scorpioides. The sequence goes on along the minus strand of CP092886.1, from coordinate 177,328,242 downwards.
ATGAGGAACAGACGCTATGTGCAGCCGCTCCTAACATGGAGTACAAACGCTGCTCATCCTATATCCCTGGATCAGGAGCCCTTACAGGGTACTATCAGATGGGCCAGCTGAGCCCAGGTTTTTCAATGAGCTTGTTACTGCTCCCCCTCCTTTTTCATCCGGGCTTGGGACCGGCAAAGGCGGGGTTAAACTATCAAGATTTCAATAAGCTTCATGCTTATAACCCTTCAGCCAGGTTTCTGAAAAGCTATTATGGATAAGTTATCAAAATAAATCTAATATAATTCTCTTTTAATGAATCTTTATAATTTAATAAAAAACTTAAATTGTTACTAATGCTTCGGTAACAGCGTTGTCACCATCAGACAAAAGTACTGATAGAAGTTCTAATGAATCCATTCATAACTTTTTTTCTGATGATGGTGACAACAATGTTACTGAAATGTCACACACTATTTATCTATTTGGATTTAGTCTTCTTATATATAATCCAAATTTTGATGGTGTCTGTCGGGATGAGTAGAGCACATCAATGGATAAGTCAATACAGTCAATGATGTGGTTTGGGGATGCAGGTTGAGAATTGCACTTAATACATAGTGGGAAAACCTTGCAACCATTTTGGAAAGTCATTGTCCATAGGTGACCAGACTTAATTCTGGAAATCAAAGACTGTTGTTCTCTTGGGAGGACAGAACGGGTGCTTGTCCCTCTTGCTCTGTACCAGTCATGTGCAGCATTAGATTTTCATTCATGCAAGCATTGGGTTTTGATGGTATGGAGGAGGTCTCTTTCGCCTAGTTGGGTGGTAGATTTCCTGGTTTCAGGTAGGCCAAGAGCTCCAGCCTTTGTCAGAGAGTCTGCCAGCTCATTTCCAGGAATTCCAATGTGAGCTGGAAGCCACTGAACTGTAACAGAGCTGTTGGCGGGGAGTCGGTTTACAGACTTAGCGATGCTCTTGAGAAAAGGTTCTTGACTGTAGAAGCAGCTTTGAAGGGTATAAATGGCTGCTCTTGAGTCGGAGTAGACTATTATATTGCTTGGTGAGTTTATGTTGATGTCTTTTAGAGATGTATCTATTGCAGAGAGTTCTGATTTATAAACTGAAAGGTGTCTAGGATGGGAAAGGGAGATTTTTCCAGGATCTTTTTAGACAGCAATTCCACTGCCAGGCAGTCCAGTTTCAAGTTGGCTACCGTCAGTGTAAATTGTGATGTCGAAGAGGGAGCTATTTTCCTCAATGATTTGGAGTTCAAGAGCTTTAAGTAATTCTGGCTGAGTTTCATGTTTATGGGGATTGGCTGGTAGATGAGGGAAACAGGTGAGTTTGTTGCAAGTTATGTGTGGGCGATAGGAATTTCTGTGTTCGGGATTAATTAGGAGGTCTGAAAGATTAGAGTTATGATCCATGTTGAGAGGAGTGGGGCGTTTTAGTCTTTGATTTGGGACTCAATTTCTAATAAATTTTCCTGTAAGATGTTCTTTTGGAGAGTTAATCTTTTTGGTTATGAATTTTGAAAAGCAATTTTTCTCCTTAGGTGCAGGGGAAGAAGGTTGGATTCGAGTTCAGCAATGTGATTTGGGCAGGATCCTCGAAGCCCGCTGATGATCTTAGCTGTGCTTGCTCGGATTCTGTCTATTTTGGATAGGTTAGTTTTACTTGCATTGATCCAGGCTGGTGTAGCATACCCCAAAATAGGTCTTATGAGTGCAAGGTATGTTGTGCATAAGATATTGGCATCTGCACCCCAGTTTAAGCCTGATATTTTTCAGGATTCTGAGTCTATTCTTAGCTTTGTTTATAATGGTGTCAATGTTTTTTAAAAGTGAGAGCAGGGTTAAGTGTGACACCAAGATATTTTGGGGAATCTGAATATTGGATTATTGAGTTGTTCAATGAACTATTTGGGGTCCAGTGGCAAGGTGGTTGTTGATGGTGAAGAGGCCAATTTCAGATTTACTGATGTTGAAAGATAATTGAAGTTTCTGGGTTACCTTTTGCAGATTTTTAATGGGTTTATTTAGAGAGTGTTCTGCATCAGAGAGGTTGTTTTTGGAGACCCAGATGATTATATCTGCCTTAAGGGCAATTTTAGCTGGTGGTTTGATGAAAGTGTGTACATCATTTAGGTAAATATTGAAGAGAATAGGGCTTAGGATTGACCCTTGGGTTAAACTTTGGTAAATACGAGTGGTTTTTGATTTGTTCTTGTTGAAATTAACCTGTATTGTGCATTTGGATAGAAAGTTGCTGATCCAACTCAGCATACTTCCCTCTATTCCAAGTTTATCGAGTTTGAGAATTAACTTTTCCTTTCAGACTCTGTCGAAGGCTTGAGAGAGGTTGATGAAGGCTGCTATAGTAGATTTTGTAGGTTTATGATGAAAGCTGTAGTGGATTTGTTGAATGAAGTAAAAGATTGAATCCTCTGTGCTTTGATATTTTTTGAAGGCTGATGAGGGTCTAGTAGGTTGTTGAGGTTAAGATAAAAGTTAACCTATTGCGAATCATGTATTCCATGATTTTGCAGGGAATAGAGGTCAGAGAGATAGGTCTGTAGTTGGTTGGGTGGTTCTCAGGCTTGCCTGGTTTATGGATGGGGATAATTGTGGCATGTTTCCATTCTTTCCATTCACTGAAGTGATCTGCCAACTTAGTCTTTTGTCTAGCAGTCTAGTTTGACCACCTCTGTCAATATTTCCTCTGAATTTCCATTAATATTGGATTATTAATACCCCTTAATGGGGTCATTTGAGAATGTTTGATTAATCATATTCAAAGTTTTAGTAACCAATTTTTGAATTTCAATTGCTGATCTGTGTGTGGTCTATAGTATCTCTAGAATGGTACCATTATGCATACAATTCTTTATTATATAGTATGTTATAGTCTATAAACTAAAAAAATAGCCATAATATTTTGTCTTTAGTCAGGGAATTATACCCCATTTTGTATTCCCCATATTGAAACAAGCTTTCAGAGTAATGTAAGCCACAAATCACCTTTCTTATATTATATATCTCTCTCTAAAAAAAGTAAAGGAAATATTTATGAAATTTAAGGCTGATACAACTAGTGGCTACACCTTTATTTCAGATAAATAATTTATGATATCTTCCAAATATTGGAGTTTAAAATGTGAAAATACTTGTGAAGCCTATGATGGAATCATGGGGCCAATTTTAGGTGAAATCAATGACAGTAGTTTCAAGGCAGAATCTATTTTTTAAAAACATAATTGGCCAAGAGAGAAGAAATGAACTTGTAGGGGATGGGAATGGATCGCAACTTTTTAAAAAATTTTCTTAATTGCTGTAAAAAAGATACAACTGGGAACGACCTGGTGGAAATTTGAAGATAATACCAGAGTGGGAATATAGTTGAATTTTGCAGTATTTACAAAGACAGCTCAGTTTCAGCCATGGAACATTCAACTTCAATAGTTACGCGACACATTAGTGCTCCATCTGTTATAGAAAATTTGAATATGATTCTTTTAAATAAAATATTTTTTATAAATGCCTTTACGGCAATGATAAAAATATTGGGAGGGCCTGGCTCATCAGTAGTGATACTTCCCAGCGGTTTCTCCATTTAATCTACCATGCCTAATATTTTTGTATTTTGCTGTTATATATGTTGTTATGATCTTATAACATTCTCTGGACAAATATTTTTGCAACTGGAAAAAAAGAATTAGCTAAAGTGAATAGTCAGATCTCACTAAAACATTACAAGGACCAAGATTTTATATTGTTATGCGCTTGTTATAGTTGCATTCCAAATAGCTTTAAAAGTTTTGAGGAAAAAAAAAGAAAGTATTTAAAATTATATTTTAAGTTGCGCGGGAGGTTTGTATTTATGAACCAAAATAGGCACCTCTCTTTTAAATATGCATTAGAACACAATGTTTTATGTTTATCACTCCATTTAATAACTTGAAGGTGGTTATAAAGAATGAGCCAAAACACCAGTTTTGGAAAATTCGAACAAAAGCCAACTCGTGTACCATATACAGGAGAGACTTCGATTCATAACATCCTATAAGAGGAGTTATGTATTTATCGAATTTGACAAAAAGGTTGTGGCTCATTCTTTATAACCACCTGTAAGTTTTACCCTGAAGTGATAAACATAAGGTAATGTTCTAATGTATATTTAAGGAATAGGTTCTTTTTTTTTGGTACATGAATACCATACTCCCACAACTTTATATTATATATATATACTAGTGGAGAGAGAGATGTACCTGACTTCGCCCAGGTTTTACCAGAGTGAAAGTTTGCCAAACGAATATTTGATAAAAAATACCTTTCGAGCAAACATTCCCTCTCTACTGAATTGATTATTGTAAAGATATATATTTATAAAATTCATAAAAACCGATTCAGTAGAGAGTGGATGTTTGCTCAAAAATATTTTTAATATTTTTATAAAGTTATATATAAATATTTTTATGATGCTTCTCAGTCGTTGATGGTTGCATACAAGGTTTCTAAGAAAACATTGTAGATTCTTTGTGGATACATCTTAGTGCGGTATATTTATTATAAGAGCTTTAAAGAATAGATAAATAACTATATACAGTAGATGGACTTGCCTTCATTGTTTGCCACCAGAGGGATCCAGAGGGATACGGCCACACACCTGGAGCCGACTTGCCGCGTCTGTTGTCATCGCTGTTCTCCTTGCAGCAGGTCCCGTTGTCACCAGACTGCCATGTCTTCTCGGCGCACAAACCCCCCTTCAGGCCGGCTGCTCTCTCCGCTCCTTCCTTGAATACGGCACCAGCTGGACTCTCTGTCTGCCGCCCCCTCCTCTGGAATTTGTCAATCAACACTTCCTTGTGGAGGGACCCCTGCATACCTTCTTCTCTTGGCTTGCACACTTCTTCTCTTCATATTCTTTGCTGCACCGCTTCACTATATATTGACTTTTATATATAGAGATAAAAACTACACTATGATCTTAGCCAAAAGGCCAAAAAGCGATATCTTATATATAGATACCTGGCTTTGAATGTCTTCTTGAGTGACTGTTTTGCTGTTAGAATCTTGTTCCTGCCTAATAAAAATGGTCGAGCTTCGCCAGTGGTCTGCTTTAATGAATATTCCCTGAATGAATTTTATTTTCAATCAAACTTGATACAGCAAAATTATGATCATTTTCTGTCTAAAAAATAATCATTTTTGTCCAATTCTTGATTAATTTTGATTTCTCTTGGTTAAAAATGCAACAAAAAAAACTTCCAGATTTATCTCTATGTTCTGTTGAAATATCAGCCATCCAGTTACGTATTGAGGATATATTGACTTTTATATATAGATAGAGATTCTACACTTTTTGATCTTAGCCAAAAGGCCAATAAGCGATATTTTAGATAGAGAGTTGACCTGGCTTCATCTACATTCTGCTCGAGTGAATGTTTGTCATTTGAATTTTGTTCCTGGCTACTAAAAATATGGGGAATATCCCCTGAAAGAATTTTGTTTCTAACAATCAAACATGATACAGCAATATTTCATTTTCTGACTAAAAAAATTATTTTTGCCCAGAACTTGGTTAATTTTAAATTTTCTTGGTTGAAAATGCGACAAAAAATTCTCCCTGATTTAACTCTATGTTCCATTAAAATTTCAGACAGATTAGTTACATATTGAGGACATGCATAGCCAACAAAAAAATATATATACATACATACATTGACTTTTATAGAGAGATATATATGTGTGAAAAAATATAAAAAATGGTCAGGTGTTACTATTAAAATAGAAAGTGCATATCCAAACCACTCACATGAGCATTTTAGATGGCAAAGCACCATCTAGTGGAACAAAAATCAACTAAACGATTTAGCTGCTGTCTGCACCATGCTGATGAGGGCCTACAGCCTGAAATGTGTACATGGTCAACTTTTCTGATTTATCAAGAAATTGTGAGTGGTCAGGATATGCAAATTTTGATTTTAATATGTATATATGTATCTAGAGAGGCATCTCTCCTTTTAATTATGCATCAGAACGAGGCATTATGCTTATCACCCTAGTTAAAAACTTTACTAGTGATGATGTTTATACATAAACTACTGAAAGTGGCTTGCAGCTGGCAAGCAAATCCTAACACAAAGCCGTTGACCGTGGCTTTGCTGACCGGTAAAGGTTAGTGGGAGATAATACTCATAAGCATTATTTATTTTACTTGCAGTCATAAGAGTTATCTTTGGAGATTTTTTCTTAGTTTCTCCCTGCTTTCTTAGACCATAATTTATTTCTATAAGGTCTTGTATTTACAACAGAAGATGACCACACAAAAATGTTACAATTAAATGAATAAGCTGTATGTGACGTTCCAGTAACAGCATTGTCATCCTGAGGCAAAAGTTTGCTGTTACCTAAACATCACATGCAGTTTATTTATTTGAAAGTAAATTTTTACTTTCTAATCTCTAATCCAAATTGTACCTTATCATCTTTTATTTACCATTTGGTATTTCTCTTTGTGTCATACATTTTGACTTGTATGCATGGGAGATTCTACCAATAGCTATACTACTACAGACACAGATCACAAGGTCATTGGAGAACTGAAGCCCCTCCATATTTTTATCTAGCAAGTAGACTAAAAATCATAAGGTGAAGAACAAATTCAAATAAATTAAATTTCTCGAATGACCCTAGACTCTTGTAAAGTTCAACCCAACCAGTGAGTGCAAATAACCAAACACTCTGGCAAACTTGAAAGTGAAAAAGTCAAATTGCTTTCAACAAGTGTAGATATGTGGTGCACTTACAGTAAAAGCAGTTACCACCCAACATGAGTTGGTGTACATGGGATATGTACCACCACATTACCACATGATAAAGTCTCAATTTAGCACCACTCATTTCACCCTACTTTGGTATATATCCTGCATTAAATATATATAATTAATATAGCACTATAGAGTTGGTTAACTAGAATTGAAAATCATTTTTTTTTCATAATGATGGCACACATTCTTTGTTAATTTTGACACTTCATCTACATTTTTTGTAATATTTTTCTTTTGCCTATCCATTTCAGATGCTTTTAACCCCTTTATTTAATGTCATATATGTAGTGAACAAAGTAATAAAACTGATTTAGATGTCATAACACAAAACATTTATTTATTTACAAAAAATACATCAACCAGACATTGATATTTAGAATAAGAAACTGAGGTAGAGGGAGAGGAAATAGAGATAGATACATTTTTTAATATTTATGATTTTACAGTCAAGCCTTTTATCTACAGCGTTAGTAAATCTCAAGTATACAGATATTTTTAAGGGATAAAATAAAGTCCAAATATTTTTAATAAATAAATGAGAGCTTTCAGGGCTAGATCTTATTAAAATATAATTGATATGTAAAAAATATGAATTATATAATTTTGACATATCAAGACATATACAGACTCTAAAACCTACAAAATAAAATGAGAATATATATATATAAAATTTCCATTCTCAATGAAACCTTATTAGCCATTAATAAGGTGGTGGGGCAATATATTACCCCAGTTTGAAATTAAACATTTGTTTGACTTCATTGAAGCCAAAAAATCAAAAGTATTTGGGCATCTAGCCTATTTTCTCATGCTCAAATTCCCTATGGAACCAACTTTCAACATTGCCTTTGCCTCAGTGAACTGGTGTCTTGGAGTCTTATATCACCCCACCGCTTATTTATATAAGTTTATTTTTGGCTCAAATAGTTATATTTAAAATTATTTTTACTTTTAGGTCCTTCAAACATGGATGATAAAAAAGGGATCATGGATGATGCTAAAAAGTGATATTTAGAACATCTTGAGAGCAAGATGAAATTGAAGAAAATAATGCAGTACAGAGTTTCTGATGTTACTAGGCAGAAGCTCAATAAGGCCGTGTTCTGAAAATAAATCTCAATCAACTTCCTATGTAATTAAAAGAAATGACCAAATGAATCCGCAAAATTGAAGACAAATTAACAGCCAAGTATACAAGTCAATGTGTACCATATCATATTCTTCCAAAAGTGTTAAAATAGCAAGAGAATTAAGAAAACACAGAATCATAACATAATGTGTGTGTATATATATATATAGGTGAAACTGGTAAACATAAAGACAGAATAGAAGAACACAATTGATGCATTAATATAAAGGCATAAAAATCCTTCATATTTGAACACAGAAAACACAGGCCATACATTGAAAAGAACCAAAACACTTTACACAAATATAAACAATAAGCACAAAAGGTTAATTCTCGAAGCCATGATATCCATAAAGCAATAGCATTAATAGACACTTAGAGATTCCAGAAGTTTATAATAGATTTGTACATAGTCCCAATATAAATAATTTTTATTTTAACAAAACAACCATTGATAGAAAAAAATATTTTATCAGTTATACTATCATTTGAAAGCTACTTTAAAATTTTATTTGGCTCAAATTTTATAATAAAGAAAAACATTAATTATATTACTTCAAAATACATATACTATATGCAAATTTACTAAAGTTACTATAATCAATTTAAAATTGTAAACATTACAAGATATAGATATGAGTTAAAGATTAAGATTTAATTTATCATATACTCTTGTAGAAGAGTTTGTGATGCCCTAAAGCTTGAGAAAAATATTAAATAAAACAAGAAACTCATTCTTGGAAGCCATTTTTCTATTATTTGTGCTTTTTATGGTTGCCCAAAATCACTGTTTATTGTGTGAAGAAGCAGTTTAATGAGGCTGACAAATAACAAAGAGGGATTGGCTACAAGGGGAAAGCACTCATAATGATTGCACAAAGAGGCAAAGAATTTGTCGAAAATGTCAAAGAGCAGATTGATGGAAATCCTAGGAAGAATATGAGGGCCATGGCCACGGAAATGGACATTGGCTCTATGACAATTGTCAGAACTATCCCTGAGGACCTTGGTCTCAAGTCCTATGCAATTCGAAAAGGGCAATTACTGACTAAAAAATGAAGGATAACAGAAAAGGAAAGGTTGCTGCCCTCCTCAACAACATGACACATGACTCTTGTGGTATGATGTTCTTCTCTAATGAAAAGAACTTTGACGTGAACCAGAAGGATATTCTTAGGAATGACATTTGGTCTGTAAAGACCCTTTGTGATGGTCCTTGGCATTATCAGCAGTGAAGGTGATGTTATGTCTCCCCATTTCTTTGAGAATATCTTTACGATGAATTCTCACACCAAAATCAATGTCCTGAACACCATTGTGAAGCCTTGGAAGTACATGGTAGCCTCAGGAAGGAAGTATTTCTTCCAACAGGACAGCTCCAGCCCACAAGGCATAAAAGACACAATCCTGGCTGATACTTAACATCCCCAGTCACTGGAGTCCTGCTATTTGACCCTTTAACTTTCCAGACTGCAACACCCTAGACTACTGTATGGGGCGTTGTTGAGAGAGATGTCAACAAAGCTCTCCACAAAACCATCCGGTCTGTCAAGAGAGCGGTTCACACGGTAATGACCCAAATGGACGAGGTCATTGTCCCCAAGCCTGTTCTTCATTCCGCACTCACCTCGACTATTGTAGTTGATAATAGAAACTAATTTAAATAAAATAAAACTAATCCTTTTTATCTACTACTGTGCCAAGTTTCATTTCAATTTTGTTATTTATACTTTTTGGGAGTATTTTTAGTTTGTGCGCTTTTTAGATAATTGAAGCTTTATTGTGAAAAATTGGCTAGACATACAATGTTCAATGTATTGTCCATCGCTAGCCACTACTTTTTCCCATCTTTCTGGCAATTGATGGATCTTATCCTGGAAAAAGGCCGGCTCTTTGGCTGCTATCCATTCATCTATCCATTTTTCATCGTAATTTAAGTGCTGGTCATTCAGGCCATGTTGCATTGATTAGAAGAGATAATAAACAGAAGGAGCAATTTCTGGGCTATAGAGCGGGTGGGGTAGGACTTCCCATTTGAGTGTTTCTAAGTATGTTTTAATGGGTGATGCAGCATGTGGCCAAGCATGTTGCAAAATAACTGTCGTGTCTATTGGCATATTTCAGCCGTTTTGCTTGCAATGCTCAGCTCAAACACATTAATTGTCTTTGGTAGACCTCCCCTGTGATCCTTTCGTTTGGTTGCAGCAGCTCATAATATACCACTCCTAGCTGTTCCACCAAATACACAGCATAATCTTCTTGCCATGAATATTTGGCTTGGCCGTTGATGATGAGGCACGGCCAGGGTATCCATATGTTGCCCGACGTTTTGGATTATCGTAATGGACCCACTTTTCATCGCCAGTTACAATTCTATGCAAAAACCCCTTTCTTTGGAGTGGTGGAGCAGTTGTTCACCTTTGAAAAAAAAAAAGGCGTTTGACATCTCTTGGCTTCAGTTCATAGGCACCCAATTTCCGACCTTTCGGATCATTCCCAATTCTGTTAAGCGATTAAAAATGGCTGGTTGAGTGACTTCAAGTGTTTTGCGACTTCCTTTTGCATTAGTTTTGAATAATCATCGAGCCTTGCCTCTAATTCTTAATCCTCAAACTTTGATGCGGCTCCAGGTCTTTCTTAGTCTTCCAAATCAAAATTGCCTCTTTTAAACCATGCAAACCATTTCTGACACGTTCGTTCAGCTATAGCATGATCATCATAAACTATGATGACTCTCAGCAGCTTTTTTATTCATATAGAAGTAAAGAAGTAAAACTCCCCGCAAAAACATTATTTGGTACAACAGTTGACATTTTAAGGAGCAAACAGAAACTAGGTTGCTTATACTTCAGAGAAATGACAGTTACTGAAAAGGAAGCCTTAAGATGATGCTTCAAAATAATGGTCTTACCAGATGAAAGAATGCATTAAAAAAATAGTAGCGCCATCTTCATCAAAACTGCACGAACTTATTTATACTTCTAATAAAATAAATTTTATTTGAAATTCTATTGTGGTTATTCCCAATATTACATGATTCACACACACTCTGTATATATATTTAGAGAAGAAAGCTTAAAACCAGCTAAAATAATAAGAGAATAAAAATTGCGTGAATAAATAATAAAATAGTGAACTATAAAATTACCCTATTATGAAGAAAATGATATTTAAATACTTCTACTTTTCTATTCTGATTTCTTTTGAAATTTTCCAAAATAAATATAATTCTTCCATCCTTTTGAACAATATGAACAGATTCAACAGGCTTTTGTACTTTCATAATATGGATCAGAGTATCAAATTTGTCATTCAGCATAGTTTATCATCATAGATTGCTTCAATTTATGGAGTGATCAGTTTCGATTATCTAATCTCATTAATTTTTTAAAATTAAAAATCAAAGACACTGTAAACTCAATCTCTCTAGTATCATTTTCTAAAGTGAACATGTATTTATAAAATTATAACATCAAGATATTACTACAATGGAGTCCAAAGGAGGCTAAAACTATCTGCCATATGTGAACCAGGGAGGGGGCATCGGACCAATCAGAAGAAACTCAGCTGGCTGGAATGAAGTCATGGTCACCGTTATTGAAGACAACTGTTATTTATGCCCCCTGTATGTTAATTGCTTTGTTCTCCATAATGTACTAAAGTAAATAAAGAAGAGAAGAACAGAGATCCTTACTCATCTTGCATTCTGATCTGCCAATCCTTGACCTAACAGTGGCGTAACAATTGGTGTCAAAAATGAGGATTACTGTTCATGAGGACAATTTTGGATACCCGTGAAACCAGAAAATGGAGACTGAACAATCAGAACTCATTCAAGCTCTCCTCTCATCAATGAAGGGTTTGAGTAAAGAAATCTTTGGGAAGATTGAGCAATGATCTGCAGTGTTGAACATTCAAAAGGTTGAACTACTCAAGATGAAGAACACCCTATGAATGAAGGATCAAAATGGTGGCATGTATAAGGTAATGATCTAGACTGGTACAGTAGTTGCTTCCACCTCTGGGATTCCTTCTTAACATCGCAAGAAATTCGGTGATCATGGTAAGCTGCAATACAATGGTGTGACAGACTGATCTGATGAGGCTAGACTGTCTGGGACTACAGTGGCAATTCAACTGGGCAAATCGGAGCTGGATGCACCATGGAAGTGACAAGACTGGATGGTTGAAGAACATTGAAGTTGAAGCTGGAAGAGTATTGGCGCTCCAGGAAAGCTCAATGACAATGTCTGTGAACAAGGCATCCCATGTAATGTGTCAGTGCTGCCAGCTCCAACAGCCATCACTTGGAGACAGGTCAGCTGTAATTGAAGTAACCTCACTGCCTGAAGCTTCCATCAGGTTTTCAGAGCACAGTCTAGTGCAAAATTGATGAGAAAAACCCAATTCTAGAGGGTTCGAAAAGGGAACAAGAAAATGCGAGGCCAAATGAAAACACTGGAAAATAGAAAGCCCCTACAATCTCTGGGGAACTGCCAAGAAAAAAAATGTGCTGGACAGGCACGGGAAGCAGAGCATGAGTCAGGAAGACACTTCCATGGTAAAAAAATGACCTGAAGTGCTGTCACAAGCAGAAATGATGGGAGCGCAATTTGTTACAAAAATGGTGACCGAGAATCCAGGATGTGCGCAAGGATAAACTCAAGATAATATCAATAACATCGCAAGCAGTGGCTATAATTGCCATAATGTGAAGAGCCATTGTTATTATAGGCTGGGAGTTTGGCAACCAGAAGAGCCAATTGCATCAGCATTGACTGAGAGTGGAAAGAGGGCCAGAGTTGTACCTGGTGCAATAAACAAAGGTGCAACGCAAGACTTGTGGTTGGAGACATTCGGGAGTTTAAAGGTCCTCCTGAAGACTGTTGAGGAGATTTGCTCTGTTTGGGACAAACAGCTTTTTAGGAGAAGAGTAGTGTTAAGACAGTATCCAAAAGGACCTGACTGCCACATGAGAATCAGGGAGGGGGTGGACAAACTAATCAAGAAGTAGCCCAGCTGGTCGGGAGTGAAGTAATTTTCGCTGTTGTTGACAGCGGCTGTTGAATGATGTTCCTTGTGTATATTACTTGTTCTCCATAATTCCTAAAGGTAAATAAAGAAGTCAAACTGAGAAATTTACTGATACCACGTGCTCATTTGGCCATTCTTGAAAAAGCAGAGACACAATATGATATACCAGAAAGTATTCTTTACAGGCCCTAGGTCGACTTACAAATCCATTTTCCCAGAAAAATAATATCTATTAGTTTTATAATCAGCAAAAAAAATTTCATTTGTAACAAAGTTAAAGAAAAAAGCTCATTGTGAGAGAGAAACAACTTCATAAATCTCCATAAAACAATAAAAAGAAGCAACAATGAGGTATGTACAAGATGGAAAGGGGGGATAGCTAGGTAGAAAAAAAGTGTGAATTGGCATCCAAGCTGTTAGAATATTTTAAATACTGTAATGTCAGATGATATCCAACATCTGTTCTGATACCAAAATATTTTATATTAGATGGCACCTGGTTGAGGCAGGTTAATGAGCTTTTGAATTAAAAAATATCCAGATTAGAATTGAGATACCTTGCCAGTTTTATTATAAAAGTGAACTAATTTGACACTAATTGAAAAAGAAATGAAACAAGATTTGGGTGGTATTCTATATAGAATTTGTCTTATAGAAATTTGAAAATAAAGAATAATTAGATATTGATATCATATTTATTATCTATTTCTCATATTAATCACATATAATCTATTTGAAAATGAGCCATGGAAATGAAACCACTTCTCACTCTACAATAATCCAATTTTAGCAATATTGAAAATTTTTGGAAATTTCAGAAATGGTGCACCTGAATGGGTGCACAATGAAAGACATATCCGCTTTGAATGTTGGGTATAGAAGGTAATTACAATTTAATTGATTAAAACTGAAAAATTTTCCTTGGCACACTCCATGGAGAATCCATGTTTTTTAGAAATATATATTTTAATGAGTGCTTTTGTTTGTGAAACTTCAAGTTGATATTAAATGGGCATTAAAATTTGAAAATTATAGATAAATATCATAATTAATAGGATGAAAGTATCAAAATGATAGTGTTAATTCATGTTAAATATAGGTATGATACGTAAAAACTAAAGACAGTATAAAATTTTAAAAAGTGATAATCAAATTTCAAAATATGAAATATTCCTTTGAATTCTAATTTTAAAACTCATGTAAATTATAGTTTAAAGGAATCTCTAAATTCATTTAATAAATAAAGGAACTAATTTTTAAAAAACATGGATTAATAAAAATAATTTAACTATATGCCAATATTATGTCTCAAAATTTTCTGAAAAAAAAGCTATTTTCAAGATAAGAGTGAAAGCTCAACAAATCTGTTAATGTGATATTTTTTTTGAAGATAATTCTTATAAATAGGAATTAGTCACACACATTTCCAAGAATAATTTACACACATTTTAAAAATTTCATTAGTTTACTTGGAAATACATATTTACTTTACAGCATTTCAAATTTATTTTTACTCACCCTTAGTACTTCATAGAAATCAAGGGCTAGCCCTGAAAGCCTTGAGAAAGATATATATTACCTTTAAAATATTTATGAAATATTGATAAATTGTTAAAATATACACCACTGAAACAACAACTTCACAATAAAATGGAAGCAACCTTGTTCTTCATCTGCACTAATCATTTCCACTACCTAAACATATTAACAGATGGCTTTTCTGAATCTTTACCTTCCATTAAAATATTTTGACCACCTATCTCTACCATGGGATGGCACATAACAATATTTTTTCTGAAATCATGAAATTATACCAATTCCATTCTTTTCAAGATTCTGTTTGCATTTCTGTATTAATTCTGCTAAATAAAAACATAAGTACTTTTCACAAAAAGTCAAATTGCTGAAAAATGAAGGGAGGCTGAAATGAAGTGTTCTCATTTTCTGAAGGATGCTCTGTTTGAACTTTTAGAGGCCCTTTTTTGTTATCTTTTTTCCCTTGGCTCATGATGAATGCCTCATTGGATTTAGTTGAATCATGGGAGTTTGTGGTCATTTTCTGCAAATTTGCTGGAAGAAAATTAGTCGCAGAATTAGTCTGGAAGGAACGTCTAGGTGTGATTTTCATTCTTCCTCTTCTTGGTGTTTGAACAAGAGGTTTGTAATTTGTGGATGTAGATGGCTCAATTAAAATAACATCATCATCATCAAAAGTCATTTTAGGTTTTTCAGAATTTTTTGATGGTTGGCAGGAAGTAGGTGTTTTCTCTACAACTGTTTTGTTATTAACAGTTCTTTGAGTGGAAGTAATAGTCGAGGTTGGAAGTGGCCTTGGGCTAATAGTTATGGATGGTTCACTTTTTTTCACTATTCCATTGTTAGTTTCTTGTGGCGATACAATTGTGCAACTTATAGTAGTGCCAGGTGGAAGACGATAGTTTAAAAATGTCATATTTGGCACAGCAGCTTTGGTTTTTAAATTTTCATTTGTAAGTTCTTTAGCCTTTTCTAAATCATTGCTTTGCGATATTTGAGGGGCATATGTGGAACTTGAAGAATTAGCATGTTTTGAAATGCTACTTTGTGAAGAGGAATTAGATGTGCTTTCGCTCTTAAGGGCATCCCCTTTATTTTTGACTAGACATGCTACTGCTTTTTTTGCAGAAGGGCTGTTATCTGCAGTTTTTCTTTTTTTATCTAATTTATTTGAACTCATTTGATTTGTTTCTGTTGGAACATATGCTTGCAATGAACGAGTTGAATATCCATCTTTGCTATCAGAGATTGTATATTTGAAAGATGGGGAATCATGAATATCTTTGCAATGCTCAATTAAATTTGTAAGAGATTTGAAAAAGGTTTTATACCCACCAACACATTTTAGACACTGGTACAGTTTTTCATTGGAGAACAATATAAAAATTTCCCCATTCCCACTTTTACAAATGTAAAAGTAAAAAAAACATTGTTTACCATGAGTATTTGAAAAATGACGTTTGATATCAGAATACAATTCAAATTCTTTATGACAATGATAGCATCTGAAAAGTTTTTCAAAATATTTTATATTAGTAGAATTCAAAATTAAATTTATATCATCTGTTTTAAGGGTTTTTTCTGAAACCTTTTCTCCATGACAATCTGTCTCCAGAGAGAGACACAAAGGTTTATTTGAATTTTCATCTTCACTATCTTGGTGCTTTCTTTGTATTACTTTTCTTAACTTATTTATGACTTTAAATGGTGAATTGAGAGTAGTGTCTGCCTGATGTTCAATTTTGTTATGAGCTTCAAAATGTGAATAATTACTAAATTCTTTGCTACAAATAGCACACTTTTTAAAAGGAGGGATTTCAGAACCAATTAATTTATTAATATGGACAATACTGCCATGGTTTTTTATACTGTGAATTTTCATTGCCTCTGAAACATCTGGTGCTATATTACAGCTTAAGCAAACAAATGTTTCTTCTTCTACAACTTTTAATTGTTTGTATTTGAGAGAGTACATAATATATTTAAATGGTTCCTTCCTTTTCACTGAATGGCAATTATGGGTCTGATAGTGGTTTTTGGCCTCTAGCCAAGTATAATGTTCCATTTGACATGTGTAGCAAATAAATCTGGTGAGGGATTTTTCATCTAAAATTTCGCCATCTTGTGACAGTATTAAAACCTTACAAGAATGGTCGCTATGTTTATCGTCAAAGTGGATTTCAAAATCATAATAGCTTACGTAGGAATTTTTGCAGAACGCACATTTATAAACATACTTAATATCTTTACCTATTTCCATTTTGTTTTGATATCGAACGAGAATACATTAAGAAGTAAAAACAATTTGTTAGCACTTGGATTTTTATTGTTTTTAAGAAAATTCTGTCAGAAAACTCTAAGATAATATTTAATGCAATAATAAAATATTTTTGTATAAAAATTAATACACAGATAGAAAAAAATTATCAACGTATTTTAGGAATAATTATTATTTTAAATAGCCGTTTCGCGTGTTTTCAATGCCCTCGGGGAAATCAGGGTGTTGCATAGGTCAGCTAATTTTGCAGAAATTTACATTTATCTCTCTTTCTTCAATTTATTATTGTATTCTGTCAACCAAGAATATACAGCTTTTGACACAGCTAGGTGTTTTTCATATGATGAAGTTGCTATGAGTGCATCATTGATATATAGCATATTATCCCATCTACTACAATCAATATTCTATCCATCATCGATTAGAAATAACAAGGAGCATTCATCAATTCAAATGGCATTCTCTTAAACCTAAAAAGTCTATGTGTATTTATTGTCAGCAATGGTTGGGATCTTTTTTTCTGATTCCAGTTGTAGAAAATCATTGCTAAAGTCCAAACAAGAAATATATTTTTCTTGGCCAAAGAGGAGAATAAATCTTGCTTAGTAGGAAGCGGATATGCGGCTGTGTCCAGATATTTATTTGAAGGTTACTTCAAAATATATATATATCATAGCTTATTCTGAGTTTATTATCTTTATTGGGCACTACTATCACTGGAGTTTCCCACTTGCTGCTCTACAATCGATATATGTATCCATTATTTATAAACACTACCTTTTCCAAAGAATTTGTGACTGAATTCAAATGATAAAAGGGAGAGGTTGAGCTTTATAAAAATGGATTTTACTAGCTCACATTTAAAGATAATGCGAATCCCTTTTTATTACCTCTGTGGCATTCCTGAATAAGACTATTTCTCTCCAAAGTTCTTCCATATTATTTTTCAATATTGTTTACAGCAAAATATAAAATCCTGGAACTCCACTTTAACATGATTTCAACAAAAATTAATATTCTGTTCAAATAATAAATATTTCTCTACAATATTTTCCTCAACTTTATTTTTTTAAATATATATTATATGGGCCAATTGTGACATGCGTCTATATGCAAATCAAATTCCTTATCAATTCTTCATTTTCTTGACCTACTATTAGATGTTATAATAAAAAAAGTTTACACAAGAAACTTAGTCCTGGAAGCTTTATTCATTTTATAATACTATTAGATGTTTTATTATGAATTTGAATGTTCGTTTTAATTCCTACAGATAGGCGCAAAGTGCTCCTTTTTTATATAGGTGAACAGATAGCCTCGCTAAATATGCATAATTTTCTGCCTGTTCCTGATTAAATAATTTATAATTTCGTTCTGCCCCTTCATTGTCACTTCCTCATCTCTAGCCAAAAGAATGTATCGCTCAGACAAAATTAATTTTGGTTCCTTTTGACTCATCACACACACACACACAGACCACACACAATCTTTTCACGCAAATATTCTTTCAGAAAGCCTCCAAAATCACACTTCAATGTCAACTGTTTAATTTCATCTATAAATTCGGAAACATCGTTTTATTTAATTGGATTCTCTTAAAGAAAATAAACCTCTGAACAACCATTATTGAACATTTAGAAGAAAAATGTCTTTTTAGAATTTCGGCCGATTCTTCAAGTTTTATTTCAAGCTGAATTGGGAATATTTCAAAAATTCTAAAACTTTAGAGCCAATAAAGGTTAACAAAATACAGATGCTTTGTATTTCTACCCCCTCCCCTCTACATTTTTGCGAAATAAAAAATTGTTCTAGTCTTTCAATAAATGGTTCAAAATTTCCCCTCCCTTCTGAAATTATTTTACAATTTTCATGAAAAAGATCAAACTCTATGTAAATTTATAGAATTTATTTAATTCGAGGCTCTTTTTGAAACAAGCACATTGGAAAAAAATTAAACATTTCTTTAACACATTTCAACATACTTTAAAGTACTTCTTTGGGTAATTATTCTTAGATCCACGTCGCCAAATGGCAGTATTATGGAGTCAAAATATACCAAGATATTTTTATTCTCATTTATATAAATTTATATTCAAATGGCATTCTCTTAAACCTAAAAAGTCTATGTGTATTTATTGTCAGCAATGGTTGGGATCTTTTTTCTGATTCCAGTTGTAGAAAATCATTGCTAAAGTCCAAACAAGAAATATATTTTTCTTGGCCAAAGAGGAGAATAAATCTTGCTTAGTAGGAAGCGGATATGCGGCTGTGTCCAGATATTTATTTGAAGGTGTTACACAGACTTTGACTTTAATCATCGTAGATGCTGACGTCACCACTATGACGTAACTTCCAACTTCTACCTTCAAACCTTGCTGTTATTGTTTACCGCTAACTTGTCTTAACAATATGTAATGGAACAAGTCGTTCCTTAAATAAATATATATTTGTTTATATCTAAAGGGATGTCCTCGTAACTACAACATACGTGAGTACCATAACAACTAGAAATCTTCATAAAGCATAACCGTATTTTGCTAAGCCTATATCAATTTGGTAGCAGAGCGTGGTTTGGGCGCGCGAATTGGACTAACCGCCAATTGATCCATTTAAATCAAAAAGATATTAAATAATTGGACTAACCGCCAATTTAGAAAGAAAAAGTTGAATAAAAATGGATACACATAACTTGGCAAAAATCGAACAGTTAACAGAAAACAACTATACCACGTGGTCCATGAAAATGGAAGCATTTCTAGATTCAAAAGATCTCTTCGAGGACGTAATTGTTAATGACGAGCCAGACTTTACAAAAAATAAACTAGAATATGATATTTGGAAGAAAAAGAATCGGGAAGCATACAGCCTAATAATATTGTCACTTTCGGATGACTTAACAATCATCTTTCGAGGCGATAAAAGAGCCAAAAGAATTTGGTACAACATAAAGAAAAGGTTTGAAGGATCTCTAGAAAATAAAAGGATAGACCTAATGTTGGATCTAGCCAGACTAAAATTGAACCCAAATGAAAATGTCAACATGTATATTGTACGAGCACAGAAACTGGCACAAGAGATCACCCAGCTAGGAAAGACTGTAACAGAAAGAGAACTTGTACGATACATTGTTGAAGGACTCACACCTAACTTTGACACGATCGCAGCAGCACTGTCAATAAACAGAGAAATCTCCTTACCAGACTTGAGACAAACTCTACTGGATTTCGAGAAGAAAAGGCAGGACAGAAACAAAAATCCTGAAAATGCTTTCAGATCATCAGGCAACCAATTCAAAGAAAAGTCATGCTTCATTTGCAAAAGAAAAGGACATTTCAAGAAAGACTGTTGGTTCAACCCTAACAACAAAGGAAATCAAAAGAATACAACAAACAAAAATAACATGGCCAGTACAAGGAACTACCATAAAGGACCAAAACAAAACAAAGACACAGCCAGATCAGCAATCCAAGAACGAACGGAGGAACCATCCCAACGAAGAGACTCCACTTCAGAATACGCACTACATGTAATCACAAGGGAGGAACGCCCGACAACTCAGGACGTGTGGATAATTGATTCTGCGTGCACAAGCCACATGACTTCCCATGGTGATTGGATCGAGCACAAGACGGAGGAGAGAAGAAGCATACAAGTGGCAGAAGAAGGGAGGCACATCGAATCTACCTCATCGGGATTAATCCAAGCTACTGTACAAGGTAAGGACAAACTTAACAACGCTGTAACCCTGCATAATGTCCTCCATGTACCACACCTGAAAGGAAATCTAATGTCCATTCCAAGCGTAGTAAGAAGAGGGAACTCTGTTCTTTTGAACTCTGAAGGAGCATACATATACTCTTCTGATGACAAGCTAATAGGAACAGGCAACTTTGATGGTAACATGTACACATTGAACCTATCACGTTCATCTGAAGCAACTCATGTTCCAAATGAACATTGTTTGATTTCAAAGGACAATTCTAGGACTGCATGGCACAGAAGGTTAGGGCATCCTAGCGACAACAAATTAGACCTGATTTTGAAGAACAATCTTCTAAAAGGCTTGAACTCTATAAATGGTACCCTTGATCAATGTGATGCTTGCTCATTGGGAAAAATGACCAAAGTACCCTATGTTCACACAGATAGCAATCAGGAAAGCTACCCCTTTGAAGCCATTTATGTCGATCTCTGTGGTCCAATGAGAATAAACTCCTTGGGCGGAAGTAAATATTTCTTGACCATCGTAGATGGATTTTCTAGGAGAATACTTGTAGAATTTCTCAAAGATAAACTCTCAGCAGCAGAAGTTTTGAAGAAGTTTATTGTAAAGAGAGAAAACGAGCTGAACTCAAAACTAAAACGACTTAGAACAGATAACGGAACAGAATTTATCAATAAAAACCTTGAAACCTTCATAGAATCCAGAGGAATTAAACATGAACTAACTACACCGTACACCCCAAGAAGCAATGGGAGAGTTGAAAGAGCTAACAGAACACTATTAGACAAAGGCCGAACACTTCTGGCAGACTCCCAATTACGCCTACACTTCTGGGCAGAAGCTGTGAATACAGCTGCATATCTGTACAATCTAACTCCCACAACCAATGACCCAGACACTACCCCTATGGAAAAATGGAAAGGTAAAAAGCCATCCGTCTCTCACATCATGAGATTTGGTTGTGAAGTCTTCTATAAACTCGAGAATCATCAAAGACACAAACTAGAAGCTAAATCTAAGAGAGGAATATTTGTAGGCTATTCAAGATGCAGAAGAGCTTATCGAGTATTTGATATCACAGCGAGAGTCATTCTCGAAACCGCAGACATTCACTTCAGAGAGAACAAAAATGTCATCTTGGAAGAAAAACAAAGTGATAATAATACGGACACTGACACATATTTCTTCATTCAGGAGGATGAACAACTGGACAATCATGTTCTATCAGATGTTGATATTGAAGAGCCAGCACCAGATACCATGATCAACAGACAGACAGAGTCAAGTGAATCAGACAGACCACAAAGAACTCGAACAATACCTAAAAGATTCGATGACTACGTTCTGGCTACTACGAATGAAACCATTCCGAAAGACTATGAAGAAGCCATCGCATGCGAAGACAAGAAACATTGGGAGAACGCAATGCTTGAGGAAATACAGAACATGTACTCGCATCAAGTATGGGAACTGGTACCTAGACCTGTAAACGCTAAAGTTGTCAAAAGTAAATGGGTGTTCAAAATATCTAAAGACCAAGAAAACGAAAACAAAACTTACAAAGCTAGACTTGTTGCAATGGGATACAACCAAATTCCAGGAAGAGATTACAACGAAAGTTTCAGCCCTGTAATTAAAAATGCCACCCTCAGGACTATTTTGTCAATGGCAGCAACAAAAGATTCAGTCATTAAACTATTTGATGTGAAAGCAGCCTATCTAAATGGAAACATTGAAAACACAATATTCATGGAACAACCTGCTGGATTTGTCCAAGACAGAAACAAAGTTTGCAAACTCAACAAAAGTATTTACGGTCTACCTCAATCCGGAAGATCGTGGTATGAGAAATTCAGTCAAGTACTTCATGACTGTGGACTGGAAAAACTTAAATCTGATCCTTGCCTATTTAAATGTAAAAATGAAGATAAATACTTCTATGTAGGGATATATGTTGATGACTTTATCACTGTCTCAGATTCTGAAGATACCTCAAACAGATTCATCAATAAATTGAGACATCACCTGGAAATAAAGGATGTAACATGTAAAGGCATGTTTTTGGGAATCAAGATCATACAAGACAAGGAGGGAATTTCGCTACAGCAAAGCCACTATGTACAACAAATATTGCAGAAATATGGAATGGAAACTTGTAAGGAAGTTCCAACACCAGGTTCCAAAGAAATCAATTTGGACAATCATATTGAAGATGACAATTGTGATCAGCACACTTACCAAGAAGCCCTTGGAATGCTAATGTTTCTAGCTGTTAACACCAGACCCGACATCGCTTACATCACTAGCAAACTTTCACAGTACTCCAGACAACCAAAACAGATGCACTGGACAGCAATCAAAAGAGTTATGAGATACCTACGAGGAACAATTGACCTAGGAGTGAAATTTGAAAGAGGGAAGACTGGAATCCTGAAGTCCTACGCCGATGCCAGCTGGTCGACCACTCATGACGGAAAATCCTACGGCGGATATGTATTGAAGCTCGGCGAAGCAACTATAGACTGGAAAAGTAGTAAACAACCACTCGTCGCCCTCTCCACAATGGAAGCGGAAATGATAGCTGCTTGTGAAAGCTGCTGTCAAATCAAGTGGATAATAAACCTGTTACGAGAGCTGGAAGAATGGAATTTCATGGAAAAACCAACTGCGATCTATACAGACAGCCAGTCATTGATCAACTGGATCTCCAGCCCTAAACAAAGCAGTCGCTGTAGACATATCAACAGAAAGTACCACTTCTTGAGAGACTGTTATGAATCCAGAGACATCTGCCTTCTGTACAAGCCATCTCAGGACCTGGAGGCGGATATCTTCACAAAGGACCTATCCCGAGACCAGATGAAGAAACACCTGGAGAGCCTCAACATCGTGGGAATAAAGCCAGTTACACAGACTTTGACTTTAATCATCGTAGATGCTGACGTCACCACTATGACGTAACTTCCAACTTCTACCTTCAAACCTTGCTGTTATTGTTTACCGCTAACTTGTCTTAACAATATGTAATGGAACAAGTCGTTCCTTAAATAAATATATATTTGTTTATATCTAAAGGGATGTCCTCGTAACTACAACATACGTGAGTACCATAACAACTAGAAATCTTCATAAAGCATAACCGTATTTTGCTAAGCCTATATCAGAAGGTTACTTCAATATATATATATATATATATATATATATCACAGCTTATTCTGAGTTTATTATCTTTATTGGGCACTACTATCACTGGAGTTTCCCACTTGCTGCTCTACAGTCGATATATGTATCCATTATTTATAAACACTACCTTTTATAAACACATATGGCGATTATGGATTGCTCTATTTTCAAAACGATTTATATAAATGTTACACAAAAAGAAAAAAAATCATACCCATGAGAACCAACATGACTGATTTCCTTTCCAAAAAAATAAGAAATAAATAAAGACAATGACAATTTAAACAATTCTATTGATTCTTCTAATCAAGTGTTACAAGGGTGGAAAAATATATATAATAAAATAGTAAATAAAGGGTATATAAAATGTAGGGGAATTAATATAGTTGTGTATGTGTACAAATTTCTTCAGGAAGGAAGGCTTCCCCACCTTGAGAGAGTCCTCCTCCAGAAAAGGAGGAGGTCTTCTTGAACAGTCCTCAGTTTCCACCGAGGAAGTACCTATAGGTGCGCATCTTGGCAGACGCCAGGATGGCCAGGGCGGCATCGTCGTGGCCTCGAAGACCCAGCCCTGCAGGTCAGGGGGCCGCCTGATTATGGATGAGATGAGAGGCCTGATGTTGCGGGAGGGCTAGTACGGTGACCAGCGACAGGTCGCTGGACCCACAGGCGACGCAGAACTGTTGTGCTCAGGCTGGATGGGGCAGGGCGTGCAGAGCCAGCCTTACTGCCATATCCGCGTTGTGCCATGAGAAGGCGCAGCGCTGGAGCGACGATGTTGATGGGTAGATTTATATGTTCCTCCCACCTTCTAGATGGAGGTCACCACGGCGAACTGTTCCTCACTGCGGATGAGCAGGAGGATGTCGTAGGCGAAGGCGAAGACATTGCGGCCCGAGCGCTTGCTCAAGGCTATGTAGGAGAGGGCTTGTGGCGAGGCTGAACATTGCGGCGCTGATGATGCAGCCCTGTCGCATCCTCTCGGAAGCTGGAAGGGTTTAGTGTGGAGGCCTCCATGTCCGTCTGGCATAGAGGAGAAGAAACCACCAAATGAAGACAGGTTGCAGCCGCAGCGAGACCATCAGGGATACCAAGAAACCGCGGTTTAGGATGTCGATCGAGGTCTGTGGAAATGATGATCAGCGGCGAGCTGGTCCTCGCAGCTGTGTTGCTACCTCGTCAGAAGGGGACCTACCGGAACTGTGTAGGTCTGGCACTGAGGTACCAGAACTGGAAGATGGGGCCGCAGACGCCAGAGGAGGGATCCTGTAGTCCGCCTGGGGAGCGAGATAGGCCTGTAGCCGCAGAGCCCAGGGCCGCAGTGAGACTTGGGAACCAGGTAGATGGTGCTGCCCGCGTCGATGTAGGAAAAATCGGGCCGAGTTGGGAGGCCTCGTAGACGCGCTTGAGAACGTTGCCTAAGAAGTTTTCATAGGCCATGTAGAACTCGCAGGACAAGTCGTCCCATCTGGGATAAATAAAGATGGTGACCATTTTTTTTTGCTAATTACACAGATTAAACAATAAAAAAGAAGTAGAAATCTGACTATATTACAGTGGTAATGATTAATCTACAATACTAGTTTTAGCAAATTCATATAAAAACTAATCTCTATGTCTCTGGCTATGGCCATCATGATTACAAGGAAAGCTTCTACTTCATTTCACCTAAGGAGTATTTTCATTGAAGCTGACAACTTTTGTAGCTCTAGGAAGCTGATTTAATTATACATATATATTTAAAACAAAATTGGCATATCCTGGCCACTCACATGAGCATTTTAGGTGACAGAGCGCCAACTATTGGAACAAAAATTAACTAAATGTTGAATCAGCTTGTTCTATGATATTTGGCAAACCCAATTCCTCGAAAAATAAAGAAAAGTCAACCAGTATGCGGGATGTTGGCTCTCATCAGTTAGTTGGGACTACCTCATGACCAAAAATTTGATCCTAGAGGTTTTCAGAGAAATCAAGAAATTGGTATTTAGGGTCAAGTTTTCGCTTTTCATGTGAAAGATAATAAAAAATAGAAAAATTGCAAGTGTTGATATCAAAATTTTTATATTAAGCTGGTAAGTTTCAGGGCCGATTTCCAGGCTAGAAAACAACATAAAGTAGCGGGAGTATGTTAGTCATGTTTTTCGAAAAAGAAACCTCTCCCTTTATCACTACCTCAAGTTTTTTACTAGGGTGATAAACATAATGCATTGTTCTAAATCATTTTTCACGTATATTCAAATATCAAGAAAAGATATATAAATTCAAGTATAATTTATCATATATTAGGATAATGATTATTACAATTGTTTAAACTTTTAGATATTTGTTTCTCTCTCTTGATTTTATATAGGTTCTAGAAATATTTATAGGAATATAAATCATAAACCATAATTTTGATTTTTTAAAGCACAGGCGCTTTTCCATTGAATAAAATAATCCTCTAACAAATATAAGTTTTAAAATTATATATATATTTTCTGTGTGTGTGTTTTTCTATAAACGCATTTTATTTACTTTATATATAATTTCGCTTCTTGTTATACCTTTTTGGGTATTTTATTATTTTTTTTTATAGAGAAAAGCGTGCTGCTGATATATACATTTATATTATTCTCTTTTTGATATTTCTTATCACAAATACTTTTAAAAATCGTTTTTTTTCTTTCAATTCTCTCTCTCTCTCTAAAAAAAAAAAAAAAAAGAACTATATTTGACAAACACGCCATTTCTGGCGCCATTGTCAACAAACCCCCATTCTTTCATTCCAATAAATACATTCTTTATCAAAAATAAAAAAGTAAGTGTCATGTATATTTTTTATATTTAAAAAGAGGTTTCATTAATATTTTTAAAAGTTGTATAATTTTCTTTTAGTCACTTATATGTAGGGTTCAAGTTTCTCGGCCAAAGTTTTTATAAACTCAACATATGCATTTCTTAAATTTTCAGATAAAAGGCCTGAGGCTAGCTCAACTGACACATTTACAGTCTTCCCCACACTTTGCGACTTCTATTGTAAGGTTACCACTTATGAACATAGAAACATCAAGATATACATGTATAAATATATTTATATTTATTTATATAATAAATATTCTAGAATAAAGAAATGGGCTACTCAAATTACTAACCATATTTAAAATTTCTACATACACATACATATATATCTTGATGTTTATATATATATATAAATAAATCAAAAGGACATCAAATAAAAAAATAATGGAAGGAAGAAAGACAATTGATAATATGTAAGCTATATATATTTATTTTTACATCCAATGATGATTTTTCTACACACAATTATAATATTCACATTAAAAAATGATGTTGGCCTAGGTAAATTATCTTAAAAAAACTAAACTATAAAAAAATGTATAACCCTTACTCTCTATTAATGACTTAAGAAACAATTAAAAAAAAATTACTTACATTTTACAGTTCCTCCCCTTGCGGGGAGCCCATGGCCAAAGCCCCAGTTGTGCTCCCTTCCATGATCATTTCCAAACTGACTTTTCTCTCCCAGGGTGACCAAAAAAAAAAAAAATCTTCATCAGATCACCCTCTGTGATAGGTCGAAAAAAAAAAAACCTAGATGAAATATATATAATATATTGTTTTGAAAATAGAGCAATCCATACTTAATTCATTAGATAATAAAAGGCATATATTGGATTTAATAAAATAGGCAAAATAAATATTTTATTAAATCCAATATATGCCTTTTATTATCTAATATATAATATATATATATACTGAAATAAAATATGAAAATTATATTTCCATTACAAATTATTTAGATAATTGATGAGAATTATTTAAATCAATATATTCTAATTAGGAAAAGAATACAATTCCCATGAATCATAAAACCAATTTGTAAAATGATTTTAAAATTATCTAATAAATAATTCAGATGAATTATTTAAAATCTACTCCTACTATTAAACAAAAAATTGCCTAGGCCAACATAAAAAAAAATATTTACATAAAGGAACAAAATAAGGCATGCATAAGAAAAATTGGATGGTGCCATTGGACGTCCCTCAGGCCATTAAAGGTTCTTCCCAGGATGTAGGGGGATCAGTCACTGGACACTCTTTCAGGCCACACGATAAATCAGCGCATGATGTGCCAGTGGTCTGCAGAATCCGGTCAAAGGATATCCTGCACATCCAACATCCAGCCAAGAACCTTGTTTCCTCAAATTTACACTTATAATGTTTTCACTGTTGGGTCTGAGTCCAGAATGGACCCAACATATATATAGGATGCATATAAAAAAATTAATATTCATAACAAACCATTTAAAACTATAATAAATATAACAAAGATATATTAATTGCATTTTAATGTAGTAATTCATTTTGATATCAGTGTATTATTTAGTATAAAACATGTAAACACAAGGTAATAAGACCAAATCAAAATAAATAAATTGCGTTGACGTTTCGGTAGCAGTGTTATTACAGAAATGTCATACTGTTATTTTTTTAATTTGGTCTCTTATTACCTTTTGTTTATAATCTATAATACAAATTGAGCCATATCAGCATAATATGTAGTTGTTAAAGGGTAATAGTGATATTCTACTGTATTTTAGATATGAAAATTATAATTACATTTTTTTGACAAGATTTATATATTCAACTTGTGTCCTACAAACAGGTAGTCAATATAGTATATCTGCATTGCTATGGCCCTAAAGTTTAAAAACAACTTTATTTCACAGCTAAAATATGATGACTCTTTCAACTATAATCTTTGCAGTCTTTATTTTGAGCAATTGATAATACCAATGCTATAATGGCATTAATATTAAGGTAAATTTCATATATATATATATGTATTTTTTTTTAAATGCTGGAGAAATTGTTTTTTTTCTTCATTGGAGACAATGGATTCTTGCCCATGTTGGGATCAGGGGTAATGAGATGGCAAATGAATTAGCAAAGGAAGTTGAGCCAAAGGAAAGAACAAATGTCAGTATTTGACGCTGATGCTTTGGCAAAGTACAAGATAATTCAACTCAAAATAAACTCTGAGAGATGAATTACAAAAACAATAAGAAGACTCTGAACGAAACACTATAAAGAAATGACAATACATCCAGATGGCACAAAAACCTACAGGAATGCAACAATTGTCCTGGTGTGGAACTAACACCTACCCACATATTCTCATGCCCAGCAATGGCCACAGCCTTGCAGAAAATTGACATGAACCCAGAGCAGCAGCTTTACACACCCAAGATAGAGGACATTGCGCTCGCTGTGATAGAGATGCATGTAGACATCTGAGGCTCTTCATTGTACACAACAGCAACAAGAAAAAATGTCTAACGCGAGATTTGATCCCGGGTCATGGCTGTCGAAAGTTGATGGCTTTTAAAACTTTTAATGCACAAATTACACTGGTCAATAACATTTTTGCCCAAGAGAACCTGATGGTGTATCTAGTGTAACTTCTCATGCTGAACTCAAAAATCTAATCAGAAATTTTTCATCACCCATGGTTTTTGCGTGACAGCCTTTTTTTGGTATTGGGATAAATACAGAAAAAGGAAAAAAATAATATGTAAGCATTTTTGCATAAACCTTATTACATTACACGGGTTTATCAAAAATTATTTTTCTTTGTCCCAAAAGAAACAGCATCTTATCTAAATTTAACTCTTTGTTCCGATTCCAAATATACCATTAGTTTTTTTCTATCACGCAAGATTTTTGAGATACACCTACTTGAAATTTGGAAATGTTTTCAATATATGAACGAAATATATTTATTTTATTGAAAAGTAGTGACAGTGGATTTTCTTCTATACTTTGCCTGTGGTACATCCCTCTTGAGTGTCCAGAAGTAGTCAGCAAGCATACCGGGACTCTATTTACCTTGGTACCGCTTCTCCATGCTTGATATATCTTGATGAAACCTCTCACCATGCTCATCGCTAACTGCACCAAGATTGTCTGGAAAGAAGTCCAGATGTGAATGCAGGAAATGGATCTTGAGAGACATGTTACATCCCAGTGCCTTGTAAGAAAGCAACAGATAATTAACTATGTCTCGGTAATTTTCAACCTTGACACTTCCTAAGAAGTTCTTGCAAACATTTCTAAAGGAATTACATGCTGCTGCTTCAAACTATTTTGAAAATTTCCATCCTGCAGCAATTCTCGAATCTGAGGTCCAACGAAAATGCCTTCTTTAATTTTCGCATCACTTATGCTAGAACATTTTTGTTTTAGGTAGGCAAATCCACTGGCATTTCGATCCATTGCCTTGACAAAGTTCTTCATTAATCCCAGTTTAATATGTAATGGTGGTGAGTAAATATTTTCTGAATCGATCAGGGGAGGATTTACAATATTTTTATATCCTGGAGTAAAGATTTCACGGTTTGGCCAGCTTTTTTTAAAGTAATGCCTTTCCCTATCTCTGCTATCCCACTCACACAGAAAACAAAGTTTTGTACATCCAAGCTGTAATCCACGCAAGAGAGCAATGACTTTCAAATCGCTGCATATTTTCCAACCGTATCTTTCATATTCTATCTTTTTCAAAGGCAGTTTCATGTTTTCGTAAGTCTCTTTCATGTTGGATGCATGTGCTATTGGCACTGATGGGAACTTATTTCCTTTGTGAAGGAGAACAGCTTTCAAACTAATTTTTGAAGAATCAACGAATAAACGCCACTCTTCTGTATCATGGTCATGACCAAGCACTTCCATTAGACTAACAACATAATTGCAATATACTAAATCATTCTCCTGTGAAAAGAAGTCTTGAGATTCATCTTGACGCTTGCGGAAAAAGCATATTTTTGTGCCTTTATGCAGCAGATTCCAGCCTTTTAACCTAGGAGCCTAAAAGTTCACTCTGTTTTTTGGATAAATCTAAATCACGTACGAGGTCATTCAAATCTCCTTGGGTTAACAAATGAGGTTCAGATGAAGCACCTGCTTCAAAATTTGTCATCCGACTGTTGCTCTCATCTATCTGAATCATCGTCACTAAATGTAACATTTTCAGGAGGCTGTGGCACAGGTAAAATATCACTATGAGGAACCGGTCTCATCGCAGAAGGCAAATCTGAATATTCAACTGTATGTCTTGATTTGGATGTAATACCAGTAGTCTTTGTCAAACAAAAATAACAGTCTGAAGAATGGTCTTTAGGTTTCCTCCATTTCATTGGAACCGCAAAAGGCATATGACGTTCACCTTTAATCCACTCTGTAAGACGTCGAGCACAAATTTCACAACAATGATGAGGAGCCTAAGTCTTATCTTGGTCACCGACTTTACAGCCAAAATAAAGTTGATAGCACTTTTTGATGAGCGGTGCAAAGTTTCACCTTTGAACTTTGAAAGTTAATTCCCCACAAATGTAACAGAAAATATCAGGAATACTAATGCAACGCCTCGGCATATTGACACAGTCTAGTGCTCACGATTTATAAAAGCAAATCGATAGAGAAGAATAAATTGATAGCTTCAAATGAAGATTACTAGTTCATGATGGTCCATTCTATTGGAACCTTCTTACCCAAATATATATTGTATGGTTTTTTGATGCATCTATTCTCTTGTGTATATAGTTGGCCCACACACACACAAAGCTAATCTTTTTTTTTCTTCATGTGAGAGGAAGCAGATTGGCTCAAATTCTGAAATTTTGGTAGGACAAGTGTTCTGGTGCCCACATGCAATTCTTGAAAAACTGCTTTGATTAGTTTAGCCCACAGTCACCTATAGTAGTTGGGCACATTATAGGATTGGTCTGATACGGACTTGATATGTTTTACGGAGAATACCTCTATCTGTCCCCATTCATTTCTGATTTCCATTTAAGAATATTTAGTCACTTTTTGCTCTGGTATGAGGTCTGAAGCTTAGTGCAGGGTACAGAGTTATTTCCAGATTTTTGTGCGTTAGGGAAAGTTCTATTAGGCTTTTATTATATTTGATATTTGGAGTATTTTTCTCCAAGGTAAGAGAGAGGTTGTTTACTTTATTATTATTATTTTTTGCTTATCCCTAGTACACGTGGTACAGGCCATGATAATCATGGTAGGTTGTTAGCGACTGCTTTTTATTGTAAGCGCACCACATGTCTACACATGTGAAAGCAGTTCGACTTTGCATTTACAAATGTGCCAGAGCCCCGTTTGGTTACTTGCACTCGCTTGTGGGGTTGGACTTTTGCAAGAATCGGGGGCCATTGGAGCATTTTTTTTAAACAGAAAAAAGTGTCCAATGCGGGAATCGAACCCGGGTCGTAGTGGTCGAAAACCAAACGGTTTAACCAGCCTTCCACCGACCCCCCTTTTACTTTATAAATATCCTTAATTAAGATTTATTTGCTAGATTTTGGTGTTCATTCTGAATCTTGGTATTTTTTTTGTATTCTGCAATTTTAGAGCCCCTGTCATTAAGTAGATGCAGCATAATAAGGGGCTATGAATGAAACCCCTAAGGGAGCCCCTGAAGTTAACCTGGAAGGGTCTTAGGATTCCACTCATCACAGTGCTGTATGTAACAAGTTTAATATGTCAGAATATTTGAATCTTCAATTTCTGATGAACAGCATTAGCATCGCCTAATGCATCTAAATGTAGTAATAAATATGTTCTATTTATTAGTTTCAAATTAGAAAAAGTATAGAAACGTCTCTTGATCACACACATTATAGTATCTAAAAGAGCATACGGTGTCAAGACCAAATCCAAATTTATAAATTGTGAACGACATTTTATTTACAATGGTGTTACCAAAATGTCACAAAAAATTTATTAATTTGGATTTGGTCTTGTCCCCTTATACATTTTTATGTAATCCAAATTATATTTTATTATTTTCATATCAAAAAGAAATCTTGTACATAAAATAAATCCTGTATATTTTGAATAAATTAATTGTATTTATATGCACAGACCTGGATGATCATTAAAAAGGAGAGAATGATCACCTGCACCACACCTATCACTTAAAATTTCCAGAATAAAGAAACCCTCATATTCAGATGAAAATATGAATTATTGCCAATTGGAAAAAAATTTGGTCTTTAAAATAATTGATTCTGTGGAACCCTTTTTTTCCAGTGTGCCCCCCTCCCCCAGGAAAAGTACTCTATAAATTACTCATGTTTTAAAATTAAAAATAATTTTGCTTAGGAACAAAACAATACATATTAATATTTTAAAGGGCTATACTAATGCTAGATCTGTACAGTAATATTTTCTAGCTTTTAAATAGAAACAGTTTTGTGTTAACCATTGTTTCAATTTTAAGGTAAAAAGACTACATCCAAATGAATAAATTATGCATACTGTTTCAATTACAGAATTGTTGCCAAAATGTCACATAATTTATTCATTTGGATGTGGTCTTTTATCTTAATTTTTAATATATAACCCAATTTGTACCTCATCATTTTTCAATCTCTTTAATGTTCTAGAAAAAAGTTTTTAGTTTTTTTGCTTAGCTTCAAAGCATACAACTAATTTTCATCATATTCCAATATGCAGCAGGCTCCACTATAAAGTTTTGTAGCTTGAAAACATTTTTGGGTACAAAAGAAAGGAGACAATTAGGCAAATAAACAACTTTTATTGACATTCAGTCAATGAACGATACATAGGGAGAAAACACAAAAGCACACATGCTGTAATACATATATACAGGGTCAAAAAGGCTCACTTAATAGTGTAGACTCTTCCATCTAATGTGGAGTCCCCCCCCCCTCATTATTACCCTAATTTTCAAAATATGAAAAACTTTATTGTGATGAATATTCAATATTTTAATCCAATTTTGCTTTAGAAAAACTCTTAACTGTTTCTTATCTTTGTGTCCAGGATATTTCTGTCATAAGTGGAGAGACTGTGGATGTGCCTAGTTGAAATAACTGAAGATTCGGTAACATTCTGTAAACTAGATTAATCAAAATCTTGTATTGTACTTCATATCTAATGCATCAGATACACACTCTTCTGTTTCTTTAGCCAAATTATTCTAATATTTCCTGTGTCAACTAATTAAGATATTCTAAATAAAATTTGGAGAAATAAGAAATATTTTAAACTGTGCCTGGATAATAAAAATTGTTAATTTCTGCTAACTTGCCCCCAACCCTCCCATTGTCAGTTGCCATACAAAACTGGTCCACAAAGAGTTGAACTTTACTAAAAAATTTGAAAAAATAATACAATTCTTTTGAAGAAGCCATTTGCCCTTTCACTATCCATATCAAAAGCTTTGCCTCACCACAGTATTGGAGAATATTCAAACACCTAATTTGAAGAGTGGACAGTATGACAGAGAAAATGGCCTGATGTGGAAGTCATTATAAGTATATTATTGGTAAGAATATATTGTTACACAACTGCCTTGTCAAGCAAGGAGAAATAAGCATGCAGATTTGGTAGAGATCTCTTTCGACTCCTCTTTATTTACTTCCTGCATTCATGGAGAACAAGCAAATAACATGCAGAGATCATCATCCAGCAGCTGCCATAAAAAATAGGGAGGATTACCTTTTCCCTTCTTCACTTATCTGTCCATCCCCATCAACTTTTTCTTGGGTGAACACATGTGGTTAAACTGACTCTGCTTGCCACCACGGCATTACCGAAGCTTTCTCGTCATAACATTCCTCTCCTCCGAAAAAAAAACTGTTTGTCCAAAACAGGGTAAACCTCTTCTCCAGTCTTCAGTAGGACCTTTAAACTCCTGGATGTCTCTAATTACATGAAACTTGTCTGCAGTCCTAAAACATAACCCAGGGTTAGCATCGCATCTTGTTTGTTGCACCACGTTTCAACTCGGGCTCTCATTCCACTCTCAGTCAGTGCTGACACCATTGGCTCTTCTCGTTATCGAGTGACTGACATATCACATGATGGTGACCATAGTTCACCCCTTTAGATGATCATCTGAGGCCTGGTTTTCTCCTTGTACACCTCCTGTAGCCTCCATTGCCATTTCTGTATCGGCAGAAACTCTATAGTGCACCCTTGTAGCTTCTGCTTATAGCAGTGCTGTAGATCATCTTTCTTTGCTGTGGTAGTTTTCCCAACCCATGATATCCATCTCATGCCTGTCCATATTCATTTATGTCAGGCTCCCTGAGATTGTTGAGGCAAATTCTTTGCTGTATTAAGTCCTCTGTCAGCAGTTGCAGCAGTCCTTCATCCATCGTATTGCAACTCACCATGATCGCCTATTTTCTTGCGGAGATGTTCTGAAGGGATCCTGGGGGTGGAATTTCCGCAAAGCATATCATCTGGAAGGTACTCTTTTTCCATCAGCTTGACTTGCTTCAAACTACTCATGCCACAGCCATGGTCTGGGGATATCAGTTCGCTCTCTTCTGCTACACAACTGTATGGATCATTTCCTTCTCCAGAGTAGCCATTCCAGTGAGATCTACCACAACATATTCATATATGATCCTTAGAGCATTATCTATCTTCAAAGCTCGACCTCTTCAGCGTCCTTCCATTGAGCAACCTTCTCATTCAAAACTGCATATCGCTGCTTGATCTTCCCACAAATTTCTCAGCTGAATCCTTTTTTGCTAAGAAAAGAGCTTGAATGAGGTCTGATTGTTCTGCCATCATTTTCTGCTTTGACTGCTATCCAGAATTGTCTTCACTAACAGAGATCTCCACTTCTAACACCATTTGTATCACTGCTACTGCTTTGTCAAGGATGACCAAATGAGCATGCAGGATCAGTAAGGATCTCTATTCGACTCTTCTCTATTTACCTTCATGCATTCACAGAGAACAAAGCAAGTACTATGCAGAAAGTATCATCCAATAGCCGACATTAACAATGGTGAGGACAATTTCACTCTTGGCCTTCAGCTGGGTTTCTACCTATTTGACTGGTCCATCTGCCCCTCAACTATTCTTCAATTAACATATGTGGCTAAAATGACCCTGCTTGCCCCCACCATTTTGTTGAAGCTTACTGTTTCTAACAGAATTATTTTAAAGATATTGTACAATATTCTAATTCAATATTTTTTATAGGTGTCTTTTCTTTGATGGAATTTTAGTAATGAAAGCTAGCAACATATTTTAAATAAGCATTCTACTTGTTTTGAAAATTTAACACCCTACAACAATCTCACAACCTATTTTCAGCATGATGGTGCACCTGTCGATATGGGTTTATGAGGTTCCCACCATAATATTCCCCTCAAATAACTTTTCATTTTTATAACATTTAAAAAAGGACATATTGGTGGAGAATTTTAGTACTTCAACAGTGTCATACTCTGCATGGCTACAAATAACTTCTTCAGTTTATAATTTTTTATTATTATATTATTATGTTTCTCTCTGCTATGTCAAGGATGACCAAATAGGCACATTAGATTGGTAAGGCACATTAGATTGGTAAGGATCTCAGTTGAACTCCTTCAAAGCGGATAACATGCAAAGAGTATCATTTAATAGCCTCCTACAACAGCAGGGACGATGACTTTACTGCTGGTCAGCTGGGCTACTTCTTTCATTGTTGGTCCATTTACCCCCCTCAGCTATTCTTGGGGTACACACATGTGGTGTGGACGATTTTAGCCTCCCTTTGGACATCGTTGAAACACTACTCTCCCCCAAAAAAGCTATTTGTACCATACAAGGCAAATCTCCTCTCTAGTCTTTAAGAGGAGCTTAAATCCTGAATGTCCCAGTTTACATGAGGCTTGTCTGCAGTTCTAAAACATAATGCCAGAATTATTTTCGCACTTTGGTTGTTGCACCACATACCAACTTGGGCCCTTTTTCCACTCTCAATCAGTGTCAACGCCTTGCTGTGGTCTTCCTCTCAAACAACCAGCCTATCACAAGGTTGTGATTTACTACAAAATGGTGACCATAGTTC
Organism: Cordylochernes scorpioides; assembly: GCA_030710605.1. Lineage (NCBI taxonomy): Eukaryota > Metazoa > Arthropoda > Arachnida > Pseudoscorpiones > Chernetidae > Cordylochernes > Cordylochernes scorpioides. The sequence continues at coordinate 177,291,646 of CP092886.1, read as the reverse complement.
ACCCCTTTCATTGATGTCATCTATGGCCTGGTTTTCTCCATTATTGCCGTTTCTGTATCAGTGGAAACGTCTATAATGCACCCTCTTTGTTTCTGCCACCAGCCATTTTCCTTCACCATTGAATTGTCTTCCACACTTGTAATCCCTACATTCTGCCTGTTCAGCACATCACCCTTATCAAGCTCTCAAAGGCTGTTAGGGTGATCCATTTTCCTTTGTAAGGTGTCTGTTGGACTCTCATTTTCTTGTTCTTGGATTTTTTTCTTTTCAAACTTTCTAGACTTGGGTTTCTTCATTCCATTTTCGGACTGGACAATGGACTGCAAAAGCAGCATGGTAATCACAATTACAGCAAAATATCTAATGCTCCCCTGGCTCTAATTATGGTGTGCTTTGAACATTCAGTATTGTTGCACTTTCATGAAGTGCCCAGCTCTTCCACAGCCAGTTGGATCTCTTCTGAAGTCCCAGACAGTTTGCCTTGTCCCAGCAGTCTGAGACACCATTGTATTGCAACTTACCATGATCGCTGATGATCTCTCGATTTTCAGAAGAGATCCTGGGGGTGTAATTTCCACACAGCACAACATTTGGAGTTCACTTTTTCTCCAACCACTTGACTTGAATCAAAATATTTGTGCTCTAATTGATATTACGACACTCTCTGCCCCAAGTTTCAATCAGGTTTGCAGGGTTCATGGTACAGTGAGAAAGCGGTGAAAAGAGACCCAAGTCTAGAGAGTTTGAAAAAAGGCCCCAGTAACAAGAAAATGGGAGACCAACAGGGACTACTTTTACTGTAAAAAGGACCGCCCTGGCAACCTTTGAGAGCTTGATAAGCATGAATATTTTCTGGAAAGACATGATTGGGGAGCATAAGTCAAGATGACACTCTCACAGTAAAGAAAGATCACCTACCATGCCGCCTTGGGCAGAAACAATGGGAGCACAGTATCAGGGTTGCTATTGAAAAAAAAATGGCAACCAAGGATCCATTATGTGTTCAAGGAGAAAATCAAGATATTAATGATAACATCACAAGCAGTAAGTTATGGTCGACATCATGTAGGGTCTATCTTCCAGTGATAATCCTATCACTCAACAACCAAAAGAGCCATTGGTATCAGCACTGACGCTAATCCTGGCATTATATTTTAGGACAGGTGACAATACCCATGTGGTTGGAGACATTTGGGAGTTTTAAAGGTCCCCCTGAAGACTGGAAAGATTTGCCCCGTCTGAGTTAAACAATTTTATGAGGAGGGTAATGTTGCAATGATGTCTAAAGGAGGCTTAAACTGTCTACCACATGTAAACCGGGAGGAGGGGTGGGAGATGGACAAATCAGGAAGAAGCCCAGCTTGCCAGAAGTGAATTCGTGCACCCTCTTGTTGATCACAGTTGTTCGATTTGTTTTCCATAATGCTCAAATATATGTAATTAAAAAAGAGTGAGCAAAATCCCTAGCCATCCCAAGTGTTCATTTGACCATCCTTGGCAAATCAGCGGTGCAACAATATATTGAGACTTCTTAAGGTATAAAATTGATTAACTAAGAGTACACTTGTGGACAAAACTTAAAGAAGTGGAAAATCTATGATGTTGCCAGTAGTCTGTTTTTAAAAGTGAAAAGTAGGCAATTTTTCCCAAAAAATTAAGGTCACATCTCTCATCAAAATAGACGTCAAAGCTAGATGCGATCAATTTGTTCACACTAAAGGTCACCGAGTATCCAATATCTTTCACAGTTATTGTCTGAATCCCAATATGCATGCTAAAAGGGACAACTTCTTTATTTTTTTCCATGAGTAATTATACAAAGGTTTTGAAAATAAAATATATATTGTATACATATATATAATGACTGAAATATTATTGGCCCTCCAAAGGAATATTTGGTCTTCAACAGGTTATAAAGATTATTTGGTCTTTAATAGATTATGAAGCTTCAATTCAAATTGACTTTTTTTGGGGTGTGGGGAGCAGTCAGTTGACCAGTAATTAGTGACTAAAATGTCTTTTTGAATGTCTAATATTGTTTGACATTGCTATTAGAGTAGAACCTCCCTGTAGAGGACACCTAGTTGCAGAGCCAGTGTCCTTTAAGAGTGGTGTCCTCTTACTGTAAAGTTGCTTATCAGCAAAAATGGTGATTTTGACAATAAAACTTTCCTCTAGGGAGAGTGTTTTTTCATCGAGATTCTACTGTACAATAAAAACCTTTAAAGTTAAATAAAATTCTATGTTGGTCCTTTAAAGGTCAAAGATGGGCTTATATGGTCTTGTTCTTGGCTTAAACTTTCATTTTTTTAGATTGGAGATAGCTTCAGCCAAATAATAAAGTTGAGCTTTTCTCTGAATCTTTCCTTAAGAATTACTCCTACAAATGAAGTTTCAGGACTATAATCTCTACCTATATATACCTGGAATTAAATACCCTGTAAAATTCATACACATCTTTTTCATTGATGTAGCCAACTAAATTTTTTCATATAAAATAGTTATTTAACTTTCCATGCTTTTGAATTCTTTATGCAGAGAGCATTTTTAACCAATGATCTTTAATATTAGCAAAGGCTGGTTGCTTTTTCATTTCACACACGCACACTATGAACGATGATTTCCTTTCAGCAATCATCAAATCATCTTTAATTATTTTTATCTCAATTTTCTTACAAATTTAACGTTTTTTATGTCCAGGATGTTTTATGCCATATCTGAAGATTCTGTGGTGACAAAGCGCTGAAGCTTCAGTAACATTTGGTAAATGTGCCTTAATGCCTAACATCTCTGGTACCTATTTCGTTACCCTAAACTACTCAACAATTGTTTTTTTTTTTTCAACTCAATGAAAATCTTACTTTTCATCAATTGAAATTTAAAAAATATTTTAAACTTATCCTAATCATTGAAAATCTGTTAATTTATGCATGTCACTAATCACCTATAAATCTCTTTGTTTCATATAAACTGTTTGACCCACCATCTGTTCATCTATCTGGCAATAGTACATGAATAGTTTTAAGAATCCTTAGTTATATATCATTTTACAATAGGAGGAATCGCCATTGCTAAGAAGAGACAAAAACTGTAACAGTATTTTTATTGAAGAGATATAAGCTTGCCGAGCTTTCTGACACTACTGTCCTTCAAAAGGCTATAATACAAAACAAGAAACTAGAGGAAAAATTATATATATACACACATGTAGTTATTTTTTTTTGTATAAGTAGACATTTATTATTATTAATTTCAGTGCAACAATTTTTTGCATGCAAATTTGTTGTGGATTGAAAAGATGTATAGATAAAAGGAATCCAGAAAGGCAGAAAATATGTGTTTTCCTGGATGCACTTTTTATCATTGGTGTTTAAAATCTACAGAAGGAGAGTTAGCATAACTGTATGTCATTTATGATTTGAGAAAAGAGCAACATAAACATTAACAGTGTATTAATGGTATTCTATATATAATAAACAGTTAAACCTGTCTATAGCGCCCCCTCTAAATAGCGCCTTCCTCTCTATAGCACCTGATTTCAAATACATAGTACGATGCGATTTACATTGAAAGTAACCTGTCTATAGCACCCCCTCTCTATTGCACCCTATTTTGGTGAGTCCCAAGAGGGGGCGTTATAGACAGGTTTAACTGTATATATTTTTTATTATCCCATTGTATAATATACAAGGTCATGGAGACTATATTCATTGATCAAATTCACAATCCTGATAGGGTTGGAATACACGTCCTATCTTGAGGCTCCCATGCATTCCAAGAGGTGGTCCGGTGAGACCTCTCTGGTCTTGCAGATGGTGCATTGTGGGAAGGTCTTTACACCATCCTGGAAGAGGAGCGGTCTTGTATGGCCAGTTTTGAGCCTGAAGGTATAGGTTGCTTCTTGTCGGTTCATTCCACATTCTAGAATAGCTCCAGGCTTTTGGTTCAGGTACCAATGATGGGATGTCGACTCCTGTATTTTTGTTTCTATGTTTCTTTTTTGTGTGCATTTGAAGAGGTCAAAATCAAGGTCTAAGTTTGGCTTGCTGCTGATTTTGCAATTTCATCCGCTGTGTCATTGCCTTTCAGTCCTATGTGGGACGGGATCCATTGGAAGGTGACTTGTGTGTTCCTGTGGAGCTTGTCTAAATTCAGAGCTAACTTCCTCAGGGACATTTTAGAGCTGGTGTAACAATTTTTTATGGCTTGTATAGCTGACAGCGAGTCTGTAAAGAAAATAAGTTTATGTGGGGTTTCCTTATCAATGTGTTCTAGGGCTAGGTTGATAGCTTGCAGTTCAGCATTGAACACAGCTCCCAAATTTTCTGGTGACCTTGATTTCCTGATTTTGGTTTCTGTCTTGTATGAGCACACCTTCCCTGCACTCCCATCTAACAGTCTGGATCCATCAGTGTAAATTTTTATATAGTCTGTTCCATATTGATTTACCCTTTCAAGTGCTAGGGACTTGAGTATATGTGGGTATATATAATATACCACATGTAAATAGTGTATATAGAGTGATCTATTTTAAGTCAATTTCCAGCTTAATATTTGCTATACATACAATACTGATTGAGTAAACTAATTTCCGAAGTTATCACAAATGATTTCTTCTTTTTCTTGTCATAAAAAATGTTGAGTCTTTGGTACTGAATCTTTTGATGGTATTTGATGGATACAAGTAGAAATAATCAATCAATAAGCTGATGCAGTCAATGATGAGGTTACTGTAGTCATTTAGGAATTACATATGAAATATAAAGGGAATGACTGTCACTATACTTTAAGGTCATTGTCAGTAGATGACCAGACTTAACTCTTGAAATCTTAGACTTCTGTTGCTTTGATAGGATCTGTTTGAGGCCAATACCCATTCCTGCTGATATTGAGCCTTGATGGAATGGAGGAGTTCATTTTCATCCAGAAGAATAGTGCATGATTTGGTTTTTGGGATGAGCAAGAGCTCCAGGTATGATTAGAGAGTCTGCCAGTTCATTTTCGGAAATTCCAACAAGTGCATGAAGCTATTGTAGTGACAGCTATTAGCTGGGATTTGTTTATAGATTTGAAATGCACTTGAGAAGGGGTTTTTAGCCGGAAAAATAGGTTTGAAGCAAGCAAATCGTTGCTCTTGATTCAGAGTAAGTAATTATTGTCAGGTATTTAAATAATCTTTGGTAATGTGAAAGGGTAATGTATGCTTAGCATACTTAAAAACAACAAAGAAAAAGAATATTAACAATAAGTAAATAAAAATGTGTGGTCAAAATAATTAAAGATATCATATATATATGACATTTTGAAAATAGAGCAATCCATATTTAAATCATTAGATAATAAAAAGGCATATATTGGATTGAATAAAATATTTATTTGCCAATATTGCCATTATTGCCAATATACGAGGTTTATACAAAAATGTAATGCCTTGATAAAGGTTGGCCTTCAGCCAACCGAAATATTGGCAAATAAATATTTTATTCAATCCAATATATGCCTTTTTATTACCTAATATATATAATATCTATTACATCTCTTAACTATAATTCAAATGTTTACACAGGAAACTTCAATAGAGTTCTGACCACAGCCCAGCACACAATTATATTGTCATGGTCTAATCTGAATCACTGTCAGCTTGTATAGTGGAAAGTTTTTGTTCTTCTCTTTGAATCTGGTGTAGAGACCACTTGAGGCACTGTTAGGTTCCTCAGGGACCTCCGTCAGTGTTTTGATGAGGCTTAGCTCCTCAACTGTTACAGGTCTTATGTAGTACAAATGTCTCCAGATAATCTCATTCTAATAGAAACTTAGTGCTGTTAATAACTGGAGAGTTGCCTTCCTTGCTTGTTGCTAGCTCCATTATCTTGAAATCTCCTAGAATTTTTCTAATGAGTGAGTACCTCTTTTTGAGCATCTTCAGGCTATGCAGTTTTGAGTAATCTAGGTATTTTGTTGGGGATGTCTAAACATCAAATGAACAGGAGTTTTCCCTGTACTGGATTGTAGCATATTCTGGTAAATTAATTTGAAAATGCTGCTTTGAAAGTTACAATACCCCTTTCTGCCATCCCCCCATTGGATGTTGGGTAAAATAAAAGAGTAGTGCGTTTTTCTTTATTGGTCTCAAAGAATTTTCTATTCCTTTCAAAACAAATTGGGGTCTTAGTTGTTTGAGAGATTCCAAATGTTGAAAACATGTGCCTCAAAAGCCCGAATATGTGTCATAAAAGACTTTGTAGAAATAAGTTCTTCAACTTACATCTACCTACTCCAGCATCTATTGCAACTAGGAAATAAACTTTTCTCATAGGAACAGCCATTTCCACTTGCTGATACTACCATGGAATATTAGGCTTTGTCTGAAGATGAATTGGCACCCTTTGAAGTACCACACTCTGGTACTGACACGTGACAGAATCACACTCAATATTTCGATATTTTTGCCTAATGTATTTCCAGTAGACCTGGTTTCTATCTAGAGCTTTCATTTCCACTATTCTTAGATGTTGTGGCTTTAATCATTTGCATTTTATCTCATTCAGCTTGAGGAATCAATGGAATTTACAAAGAAAAAGCAATCTATACACACTAATACTCATCTTTTTTTTTTGTTTTAATAAGACTGACTTCTGTTCACTTTGTAAGGCCATCTCTAATTCCTAGTCTATTACTCTTTAAAAAAAGACATCTTTTCTAGCCCCATATTAGCACCCTATTTGTATGAATAAATTCTATTGATTCTTCAAAATGGTAGATATCAACATCATGTTTGATGTTTGAAGCACTGTTTGACAATTGGTTTAAAACATCAGCATTGCCAATTTCAGTATCTATTTTATACCAAATTGTAAACATGTGTAAAATATTTTAGAATTCTCACTATATTGTAAGCATAGGTGATTCTCTTTGCATGGAAGCCTTCTTGTTGCCAAAAAGTACAATGATTGATAATCTGTAACCATATGAAATTTTCTTCAATACAAGTAGAAGTTGAATTTACTCACTGTGAATTTGACTATCTCTTTTTTTGAGTTGGAACAAATTCTTCTTGACAAGGATCAACACTCACAACTTGATTTCCATTGTTTTCATGTCCCACAATAGTTCCTAGGGGTCAGTGGCAGGGTGGTCTAAACTGTTGGTTTTTGGCCATTACAACACAGGATTGAATCCCACATTGAGCACTTTTTATATTTAAAAAAAAAAAATGCTCCAATTGCCCCTGATTCTTGCAAAAGTCCAGCCCCACACTGAGGGCAAGTAATAAAACGGGGCTCAGACACATTTGTAAGTGTAAAAGTCTAACTGCTTTTCACATGTGTAGCAATGTAGTGCACTTACAGTAAAAGCAGTTGCTAACTTCTACTCATGATTATCATGACCTGTACCACATGTACTAGGGATAATGATAATGAAAAATAGTTCCTAATCTTTAATTGCTATAGTCACACAGGTGACAAGGATAGTAAGGTCTAGATTAAAAGTAATAAGGATTTAATTAGTCTTCAAATTCTTCCCTATCTTAAAAGCTTAACATATCTTTTAATCTAATGTCACAAATTCAGCAATTTATATAAGGGAGAAAGAATTGTTGAGAGCTTTGGTAGGAACTGACTAATATCAGATAAATTCCAAAAATGACTACCTTATTTACAAATAATAGAAAGGAATTAATTAGAGATCTTGTTTCGCTTCTACCAATGAAGACACTCAATAGAATTCGTGCGAGTTCATTCGATGATTATAAATACTAAATGATAAACTTCATATACCAGATATTGACCCTAAACATAATTGAGGGGATTGTTTAGTGTGCGATGACCTCAAAATGCAGGGTGGTAGGAAAAAAAAACTTGTCATTATAGAATCTGTACCATAAAACCCTTGGGAACTGTTTAGAAAAATATCATACTTTGCAGGCATATAAATGAAAAAAACGTCAGTATTGATGCTTATTTTTAAGTAATATTTGTTAAATCATGTTTAATTTAACAAATTCAGCCCAAAAGGTCTTTATATTTTAAAGCATTGTGTCTAAATAGGCATAAGTTCAAGATCTGTATTTACTGTATTCATTGTGTAATGGCTATTTACATTTACATTTTAGGCCTAATACACCCTATGCACCTAATGCATGTGATGTTTTACAGGTACATTGGGACAGCTGACACTCTAAACCCACTGATAAATAGGAAAAAGTTATGGGACAAGATCCTAATAGATGCGAATTCATATCGGCTGCCAGCACTTTTATATATATATATTTCAGAAATCGAGGATACAAATTTGTGTCCTTCGGTGGTCAAGCCTAGTAGATAAGGATGCGAATTAACATCCATCGGGGCAAAGTGTTAATAATATCTTCTTTCTTATCTCCACTCAATCATATTAGGGTATCAAGCTTGTTTGACAACCATCATGACTGTGTGAAGTAGAATGCATCTGCCTTTGTCATTAAGACTGGGAGCGCTACTCAGTGGCAGGCCTACTTAGCTCCAAAAGAAATGGCAGCCTCTGACATGAGGAACAGACGATGTACAGCCACTCCTAATATGGAGTACAAATGCTGCTCATCCTGTATCCCTGGATTAGGAGCCCTTACAGGGTACTATCAGCTGGCCAGCTGAGCCCAGGTTTTTTAGCGAGCTTGTTACTGCTCCCCCTCCTCCTTTTTCATCCGGGCTTGGGACCGGCAAAGGGAGAGTTGAGTTAATCATATTAAGGTGTCAAGTCTGTGGATCTTGATAATGTCTGTTGGGAATGATGTAGTTGATGGATGAGCCAGTGTAGTTTAAGATATGGTTGGGGCTTGCAAGTTGAGAGCTACACTTTGTACATAATGGGAAACCTTGCAACCACCATGGTAGGTGTCTTCCCTTGGAAGACAGACTTGATGCTTGTCTCTTTTGCTCTGTTCCGGACTGTCAAAGGCTTTAGAGAGTTCTATGGAGGTTGCTATAGTTGATTGCATTGGTTTATGGTGGAAGTTGTCCTAAACTGGTTGTATATATGGTTCTCAAGCTTACTTGGCTAATGGTTGAGCATAATTGTAGTATATTTTCAATCTTTAGGCAAGGTGGTGGAACTCCAATTGTTTTTGAATATGTTTAAAATTTTAGTTTCCATGAGAGCTGAGGTTTTTCAACAAAGGTCCAGTGATGCTATCTGAACTGGGAGTTTTATAGAATTGAGGTGATTAAAAGCTTCAAGTACATGCTCTTGAAAAGGTTTGCTGAATTGTGACGGGATTGAGATTTTGCATGGCTTTTGGTGAGCCTAGATTTCCTGCCTTTTTTAATCCTGCAAATCAAAATTAAGTTTTGCATTTGAGCTGTGATGGTGGTAAAGAGGTTTGCTCTACTCTATGTCTGTAATTATAAGGGAATTATCCTTGAAAGTATTTGAGTTTTAATTTGATATTTGCAGCAAGGTGTTTGTAATTTTTTATGAGCAGGGTATTGTTGTTTTCAATGTCTAGATGAATTTGATTCCCATCTTTCCAATTTCATATTCAAAATATTCATTATATCTTTGTATCTTAGAATGTGTAGAATTTTATAGGTTTTCTGGAGTATATTTTGTTTGGCAGAAGTTCTTCCATTTGTCTCCGATTAAAGTTTACTGAGAACTATTGATGTGTTCTATATGAACTCCTGAAGGCTTTCTTATAGTTCCAGAAGAGTCTTTAAGATGTTTTGGACATGGGATGGAGGTGTAGATTCCTGTTTTTTTTTTTTTTTTTTCATTTCAGGAGACGGTTGCTTTCAATGCTCTTCAAGGTATAATTTTTTTTATGAACATTGGCATAAATTGTAAGGTGATGGTGAGATCTAGAGTATTTGTGGAGTTTATAGGAGTGAGAGATGTAGATAGGATCATGGGACAAGAGATTGTCACCATCAATAAAGGTGTTGAGATTAAAGCCTCCTTTGTTGGTAAAAGAACAGCCTCAAGATTGATGCTTGCTCCTAAAGTTACCGAGGATGAGTATATTAGGGTCCTGTAGGTGTACAATCAGGTCCAGTTCAAGACCTACCATTGGGTAGAATGATAAATGGTCACAATTGTTATGGACTTTTGATTTGACAGTTGGATTTTAAATGCTTTTGTCCAGTGTGGACTAATGAAGGAGTGACAAAGAAGTCTTTGATGAGGGTTAAAAGCCCCCCCCCCCCCCCCACCTCATTCGCTGAAGACCTGTCAATTCTCATATTTTGAAGCCCTTTACCTTAAAAAGGTTATAGGTTTTGCTTGGTTTCTTATATTAGCCCCTTTGAAATCTACCAATCATAATATATTTTCAAGCTTGACCTTGTTCTTATTTGTAGTCACGCCATTCATGTTGTACTGTAGAAATTCAATTTGGCATGGGGGGATGTGGGCCCTTTTCATCAACTCCAAATGCGGCTATGATTATTCTATATTACAGCCGATGCAGCATAGAAGGGAGATTTGACCATCCTCATGATAGAATTCATCGCCTTAAGTAGAATTCATTGGCCTTTTTGTCATTAAAACTGTGAGCACTCCAGTATTAATGCTGGACAGAGTTGTTGCCCTGTATCTGAGGAGTATTTCTCTTTCTTTGACATGCTTTGACAATAATCTGTTTAATATCAAGTTTTTAACTCTTTTATCTATAGGCTTTGTACATAAGATCAACTAATTCATTTGTGGCTGGGTATTCAAATATAGCATTGTCTTAGACCATGACATAGGAATATCCATAAGTCTCAAAAATGTCAAAGGTATTTGATAAAGCATTCAGTAGTGGGGGCATTTCAAGCTATTTTCAATTCTACCCATTTGGATTTTGCATCAACAACTTTAAAAAGATAATCCCTAAATGGTCCAGCATATAATCTACAGTAGAACCTTAGAAAAATAAGGTAACACTACCATAACCAAATACATTTATTATATATTCATCATCCCAATTTTTTTCAGGTTCATCCTCGAGATATTCAGGCACCTTTTAAAGATTTATTTTTAGCATACAATTCATACTACATATTCTCTCAACCCTTATTATAATATCACTTGGGACACACCAAGATTTTATGTTATTGCTATGTTCTTATAATCATTGTTGAAACAATTGAGACTTTGGACATTACATTTATTAAGGTTAGACCATGTGTGTGTGCGTGCTATTATAAAATGGCTGTTATAATGAGGTCACTATATAATAACTATTTTAGATTTGGAAAATTTTTAGAAGGAAATATGAATTGAAAAGTAGAGAGGAATTAAAAATAGCAGAGTGTATGGTTAAAAATAACTTTATATATAATGTTTATTATATTACTACAGTGTAAACTATAACACCCTCTTTTATAGCAGAGACTTGGTTCTTAATTCTGAAGTGCTAAGTTTCAAATTTTAATTGTTTTAACCATGATTATAACAAAATCTTGGTCCCAAGTAATGCTGTTATGTCGAGGCTTAATTGTATATAAAAAGTTTTGTTTGCATAATAATCTTATTTTAAGGCTTTTTAATTTATGAAACTATTGTTTTATTACCATGTGAAAGTATACAGATTTTTTTCATATAAAATGTACATGTATAATATACACATTTTATAGACAAAATGTACTTCTGATAGATTGAGGGTTAGAAGATTGTAATTTGCAAAGGGTTAAGTCAAAGTTATCAATTCAATATTGGTGAATATATTATATTTTTATTTGTGCTTTGTATTATTGCACACATTGTATGTTTATTAATTAGTTTTCGCTTCTATCAAAAATAATTTTCTCTTAATAATATATCACAATACAATTGTTCAAAAAGACCCAATGATTATATTATATATAACAATATTTTTCTGTTTGTTTCAGTCTACTTCACCAGGGAGTTTGAAATCATCATACGCTTCTTTCTCATCATGCTTCTTTAGCCACCCTGACTTGAGAAGCTTGCCTACCTCTCTGGTTCCACAGACCTTTGCCTTTGTCAAGCTGCTCTATCAATGAAGCAATTTTAAGAATTTCTTTTAAAAGGTGAGGGATTATGGATTTTTTTACAATAATATCAGTAGGTAGCACATCGTGTGATGTGATAGAAAAATAATGAAATATTACCAAGTGAATTATGTATGTCTTTTAGCAGCAGCATTTATTTCATTATCAGGCCTGAGCTCAGATTGGTCTTATGATTGTTTTCAAAGTATCACAAAATTTCATTTTATGTTACATTTTATTGCCTATATTCATGCCATGCCAATTTCACATATGTGTGTATAAAACTATATAAATATAAAAATATATGTAGTAATCCCGATGTGGAATGTACTGGGCAGTCGTGGTCGTGGGTGCGTGATGGGATTCCCGCACTGGGACAGCAAGAGACAGAGGCAGGTCTAGATGGTAACTCCCAGAGGTAGAGGTAGACCACGGACGAAGGCAGACAGACCACGGGCGCCACGGATGCCCAAAGCCTACATCGCGGATAGAAGGGGGGTGAGAGATCCCACCGACCGTATAGCGGCGTCGCTCTGAAAACAACTTACTGAACAACTAACTTTTGTCTGGTCTACCTTTACCTCTTTGTTTTATTTGTCATTTCCATTGTTATACAAGGTCGATACATATTTTATATAGATATGGGGTTATAATAAATATTATAAGAAGGTTGTGATCTATCTAACTCAAAATATACTACATATATATTTAGTTTTTATAAGATACAGTAGAGAGATCCTCTATCTAAAGGACACCTAGACGTAGAGCCAAAGTGCCATAGAGAGAGGTGTTCTCTTAATGAGGAGCAGTTATATGGAAAAATGGTAATTTTGGTAATGAACATTTTCTTTCGTAAAAAAAGTGTCTGCTGACAGGAGTGACTATTCACAGAGGTTCTGCTCGTATATATTGTAAGGTAACAACAGTAAAATTACATTGAAATATGTAAAAAAAATTTAGTTTGGTCAAGCATTTTTTTGTTGTTTGCATCCATCAAGTCAAGTTAAAAACTTTTGGTGACTATATTGACAAATATTCTCTAATTTATCTGTTAGTGACCATCACTTGCAGCTCATCTATTGATATTCAGGGATTTTCTTGACCCCTTCTTGCCAGCTCATTGCAGGTCTTCCTCTCTTCTTCTATCAATTTTTCCTATCATAAACATCTTTTCTAAACCATTTTCTCTCTTTATGTCCGAAGTGACTAAGTAAGTGATTGTTTGCATATAATTTAAATATGATTCTACCAATTTTTGTTTGTACAATGTATGCATTTAGCAGTCACAATAATTAATTGAGTCTATTAATTCCACTACCTAGCAACTCCGCCTTTGCCATTCCCAAGCCCAGATGAAAAAGGAGGAGGGGGAGCAATAACAAGCTCACTAAAAAACCTGGACTCAGCTGGCCCAGCTGTTAGTACCCTGTAAGGACTCCTGATCCAGGGATACAGGATGAGCAGCATTGTACTCCATGTTAGGAGCTGCAGCACATGGTGTCTGTTCCTCATGTCAGAGGCAGTCATTTCTTTTGGAGCAAGTCGGTCTACCACTGAGTAGTGCTCCCAGTCTTAATGACAAAAGCAGACACATTCTACTTCATTCAGTCATGATGGTTGTCAAATATCCCTGCTATGCTGCATCTGCAATCGTGCATCTGGAGTTTAGCAGAGGGCTTCATTCGAATAATTCCCTACAAACTCCAAATGCCAAATTGAATGTTCTTCTCCTCTGTACCATCAAGACCCAATGCCTGCGGGAATGGAAATCTAATGCCGCACCTGACTGGTACAGAGCAGGAGGGACAAGCATCGGTTCTGTCCTCCCAAGTGAACAACAGTCTTTGATTTTCAGACTTAAGTCTGGTCGTATACGGACAATGACTTTCCAGAATGGTTGCAAGGTTTCCCACTATGTGCTAAGTTCAATTCTCAACCTGCAACCCAAAACACATTATTGACTGTATTTACTCATCCATTGATGAGCTCTACTCATCCCCATCAGACACACAAAAGTCTAAAGCTCTACAAGCTTGATACCTTGATACCCTTAGCACATAAAATAAGCTGTTATATCATTATAGACAACCATTATAGACAACATTTAGTGTATACTCAGTTTAATGTAGCTCTGTGTAACTGTGTAGCTCTGTAAAACTGTGTTAATAGTGGTGGTGTTGTCTGTTCAAGTCTTCACACCTGTTCTATGAGTTGTAAACATCTAGCTTTCTCTCAACACCTCTTTAGCATTAAGGAAGAGCTCCTTGATGTTTGATCGAATGCAGTATAAAATGTGTTGTGGTAAGGCTGGATTTGTGAGGCATTTGATGCAGAGTGTAAAAATTTCCTCACCACCCTTAAATGTTAAAAATCTCAGATGTCCTGTTCTAAACTATGTAATCCTGATGTAATCGCTGCATGAGAGATTAGACCTCAAAAGTTCTGTTTTTTTGCTGATGTACTAAATATGATCTTTTTCTTCACAGAGAGGTTGTCTCTGAACTGGTGTTGGTAGTCTGTATCATTGAATAAGTGGTTGTTATTCCTTATTTTAGTGCACTTGATTTGGTTAATGCATCAGCCTTTTTATATCCTAGAATATCTATGAGTGGTACCTATTGGAAGGTGATGGTGCTTTGTTTATTTTTTTTTTTTGATGTTTTAGAGTTTTGGCTAATTATTTGAAAAGGGGATCTGGCTTGTGAATCAGTTCTTGAAGCTATCGATAGAAGGTTGAGCAACTGTGAAGATGGAGAAATTTGGCAAGTTTTAATTGGCTATAGCTTGAAATGCCATGCGTTGATGGCTGCTAACTCGGCTCTAAAGATATAATGGCCAGAAATGTTTGATAATCTCAATTCTTCCACCTCACTTAAAATTTAAGATGTAGTAAACTGCTAGGTGTGAAAATTTTATCAGTATCTGGTTTGGTGTTTTCAATTATTTGAAGGATCATTGATCTAAGAACACTGATAGACAAAACTTAAGGAATTTGTACCTTATAGCATATATATATATCCGGATTCAGAAAATATCTCTCAGTTATTTTCTGAATCCCGATATATATATGCTATAAGGTACAACTTCCTTAAGTTTTGTCTATCAGTGGAATTTGTGTAGAGGTGTCATTTTTGGATTGGTCTAGTTCAAGATTGTTGTTGAATATAAGGTGTGGCTAAGTTTTGTGGAGGGCATGTAGATTTTGCAGTAGCTATTTCGGTGAAAATTAGTATAGTTGTTGTGTGTTTGTGGCTCTGTTTATGGAGGATAGTTTTTGAGTCTGTTTAGTGGCCTCCACCTTATAAATTTATTACTTCTATGGTATTTTGGAGAATATTGATTCTTTTGTAGATGAATTTTGTATGGAGTTCTTGTCATCTTGTTGAAAAGAGATAAAAGGGTAACTTCAAATTAAGATATTTTAGTCGCGTGGGCAGAAATTGCAGGTGTTACAGAGACACTGACTTATATTCTCTGTTAGTATTGTCCAGACTGGACGGACATATTCCAGAATGGCCTTAATTAAAGTCAGGAATGTGGTTCTCATAACACTTGCATCAGCACTCCACTCTGTTTTTGAGATTCTCTTTGGGATATTGAGTCTTTGCTTTCAGAACAATGTTGTGAATGTGGTGAGCCGAGGTGATGGAGAGTCAAGAGCTGTCCCAAGATATTTTGAGTTGGCCTTATATTTCAAGGGTTAGTTGTCAAAGTTGACTTGAAGGTTCTTTTCAAGGTGATTATTATTATTGAAAATTAAATGACTTTTGTTGTTGTTTTTTATCCCCTTGTGCCATGATAAATTCCATGAGTCCATGCTCCTAGAGCTGTTTGATGATGAGCCGCTGTCTTTCCCAAAGGTCTTGTTTAGTGCATCTAATGCAAGCCAAAATGTGTTCTGGAGCTGCAGGTGCCAAGCTACATTTTGAGCAAGTAGGGTAGATTTTGTTATTATTTTCCATCTTCAATTGCTTGAGATGGCCTTTTCTAAATCTTGTTAGTGTTGTTTGGTGCTGTTTATTTCTGAGGTGTAGAGCTCTCCTGAGTCCACTCCACTGTACCAGCTGTGCTTAGATGGGATCCTCTAGTTCTTGTTTATTTTTGATTTGGCAACTCTATTTATTTATTTAAAAATAAAATTACTATTCCATAGCAAGGATTCTCTTGTGACTTTTTTGCTCATTAGTCAGCAGTTTCATTGCCTTCAACGACGGTGTGTGAAGGTATCCATTAAAGAATAGAATTTTTGAGGGCTTTGAGAGTTTTTGGAGATAACCAATTATGTTCCTGCTAACTTTATCCCCGTGTGACTCAAGTGTTGTTTGGCATTTCACTATCAGTACATATCCAGATATCTCGATATTAGGTTTGGTTTAGAATTTTATTGAGCTCATTTTGAGCACTATTTAGATTATTATTGGAGTGCCAAATGATTGTCACATATCAGTGTATGATGTAATTTCTGACTTTGGTAAAACTAGACTATCCAGAAATAAAAAAAAATCGACTAGGATGGAGCTTTGAAGACCTTGATTTAAACCCATTGTGTATATCTTTTAGACATTCAATTTTTCCATCATTCAGTAATGGTTCTTTTTGTAAAGAAATATTACCAAAATTCATCCTAAAACCCTGCCTTCTACAGCTAAATCATCCCGTTTGAGAATATATTTATCCCTCTAAACTCTGTCAAAAGCTTGGCTTAAGTCAATAAATGCAGCAATTGTTGAAATTGCAGGTTTCTTTTGGAAGCTGCCATTTTTTTCATAAAGTATAGGATTTGATCTGTTGTTTCATGGGATTTTTGTAGGCTGCTTTGTTTGTAGAAAGTAATGTTTTATTTAAATGATGTATTAATATGTTGAAGATTATTAGTTCCATGATTTTGCAAGGGATGGATGTGCGAAGATGGGTCTGAATCTATTAAGAATATTTTATTTTATTCCAGGTTTGTGAACAAGGACAAAAATTGCATACTCCCATTCTTTTGGCAGAGTGCATTTAGACTAAATGAGGTTTAAAGTGTTGAGAAGTTCTTTTGTTACAGGGGGGGATTGAGATTTTTATTCATCTGTTTTTTGATGCCATCAGCACCTGGTGACCTGTTAGGTTCTATTTTGTTTATTGCATTTAGGAGTTTATGTTTTTGGAAGGGCAGAGAAAAGATATATGATGTTTATTAGTTGATTTGGAAGAGTTTCTACGATGTGAATGTCTGGCAATGAATTTGCAAATTTATCAGCAATCTCTGTGCTGCTTGTTTTAATGTTGCCCAGTGTGTCTCTGAAAGATGTTGTAGATGTGGTGTTTTGAATGTCTTTATCAAGTGTTATGAGTAAAATCCATATTTTTGGAGTCTGTTGTCTTATGGTCAAGGTTTTGGCAGATTTTTATCCAATTTCTTTCTGTTTTATATTATTTGATTGCAATTTAATCTTTGCAGCAAGTTGGTTATAGGAAGGTCTAAGAGATGTGTTAATTCCATTTAATATTTGGGCCAGAATTTTGTTTCTTTCATGTATCTCAGGTTGGAGGTGTGTAGTTTTGTCTAGCCTCTGGAAATATTTTTCGCATATATATAAATGCCAATTTTGTTTTTAATATCAACACCTGACCATTTTTCTATTTTGTTCTCGTCTTTTCAAATGAAATAATTCGCAAATTTGGCCTTAAATACCCATTTTTAGATTTCTCAGAAAGCCTTTGGGACCAAATTTTTGGTTGTAGAGGTACAGTCTGCACCACCTTGTCAAGAGCCAACAGCCCGAAACGTGTACTTGTTTGACTTTTCTTGATTTATCAAGAAAATGGGTTGACCAAATATCTTTGGAACAAGCCAAATCATCGTTTAGTGGATTTTTGTTCCACTAGATGGCGCTCTGCCATCTAAAATGCTCATGTGAGCAGTCAGGAAATGCCAATTTTGTTTTTAATACATATATCTATATTAAAGTATATACATGTTTTCCAAAATTTCTACCTTTCTTCAAGAGGAAGAATATATGTGTTCATGTTTGCAATTGTCTGTTGATCAAAAAGGAAGCCATCCCTACCAGTTCACTTTTGAAATACCAGTAGTCTTTCCATTGAGGAATAATTTTTGTAGAGGGCTAAGCTTGGTTAGTAAGGGAAGATTGTTACATCCCACATTTTTCATTATACAACTTGAGAACTTGTTGATGATATCTGATAAACAATGGAAAGATCTAGAGTATCTATTGCTACATGTATGTGGGGCCTGAGGAGATTTTAATATTTATTGTTATATAGGAATTTATACTAAGAATGATGCCTTTGTTGTCAGCAAAATTGCATCCCCAGTTTAGATGGTTGCCATTGAAATCTCAACTAATAAACGTAGTTACTGATTGTATGACATATTGTTTATGGTCGGGTCCTGGTTTTTTGGTGGATGTTAAACAGTAAAATTGTAAAGGATTTGCAATCTTCATCCAAGTTGATGCCTTGTATTTCTGTAGAGTTTGTATTAAAGTGAGTAGGATTCATTCACTGTGGTAGTCAATTCTTTGTAAGCAAGCCTCCTCCTATCTATTTGAGGATGTTCCTTTAGAACTTTGAAACCAGTACCTTTTAAACCTTTCCGGTCAGCAAGCCACTGTCAGTGGCTTTGTACTGAGTTTAGCTACCCTGCCCCAAGCTACTCTCAGTGGCTTCTGTGTGAACAAGGGGTGAGAGAGGCTGGCACCGATGTTGTGTTTCCTAGAAATCTCATGGGATCTTGCTGAATCATCCTCCATTCCCTCTCACCTCGATTTGTTACTTATTTTGTTTGCATTTTTTCACTTTTTCAAATGTCGTTTCTACTTCATCTGGTCGCTCTGAATTTCCATTTTTAGATTATTCTTCAACTGAATGTGTTCTTTAAGATTCTAATGCTGATATTAGTTCCCAAGCTACTGAAATGTACGTATTTGAAGAGTCTAGCTCATCTCGAACGCTAAACGTTTTCATATTTCACAGATAGATTCTACCCAAATTTCAGCCATATTTAAGAACTTTCTATAATTCAGGTTCGGTTGGTCTTAGAGACCTAATGCTTCAGCCAATTCTTTTATCAATGTTGCTATTGAGCATTCATCAAATAGAAGAATATTCTGATTACCTTTTTTGCCATTCATCTTTATTGGTGTTTCACCTTATTTCAGGTTTTGAGATATATACCCTTTTAGATTTGGCTCTGAAGTTGGAAGCAAGAAGTGTAGCTCTTATCCAAGGTGAAAATGATGAACCACGCAATAAAGTGTCATGTTGGCACCTGCATAAATCAATCTCACACATCCTTTGGCTTTTGAAATGAAACAATTTACAATTTCCCAGTAGTCACATATCAATTTTGATTTTAACATGATGCACATGCTAGTGCTGTGGTAATTACTTGCTTTTGATTTTGTAGTTACAAATAAAGTGCCTCATTTCTAGTTCCCTTTTGCTGTTGATGCTACAGCGAAGTTACATTGCTAACTATAAAAGCAGTTGGTTTACTCCGATTGGTGACATCTTTTTGCTTATCTCCACTCAATCATTTTGAAGCATAAAGTCTGTGTATTGTGAGTTTTTGGGAGTGTCTTCTGGAAACTAGTGGAGCTTATTGATGAAGGAGCTGATGTAGGCAATGATGTTATTAGCAACTGCATGTTGAAAGGTATACATTTTTTACATAGTGATAAAACCTTGTGACTACTCAGAAAGGATAATATCAGACCTAACTTAAGTTTGGAGTCAAGGACTGTTGTTCCCTTGAGAGAACTAGAGTTGATGCTTGTACCAGTAATTTGGTGTGAAAGATAACCATTCTTATTTGCATTTTGTGCGATGATTGTATTGAGTGGGTCTCTTTTATCTTTAGAGTGATAGAATGTCTGGTGCTTCAAGATGGCCAAGAGCTCTAGATTTGGCCAGAGTCTAACAGTTCATTTCCAGGTGTCCCAACATGACTTGGAAGCCAATGAATATACTGTGGCAGAAAAATTGGATGGGTGTTGGTTTATTGATTAGGCAATGTTCTTGAGAAAAGGTTCTTGGCTGGAAAAGCAGGCTTAAAAGATGTAAATGGTTGCTCTAGAGTGATAATAGATTATTATTTTACTAGATGAATTTGGTTTTGATATTTTTGAGAGCAGTATCCATTATTGTACATTCTGACTTGTAAACTGAAAGGGTGGGAAAGAGATATTTTTAAAAGATACATTATATTTTATTGTTGTAAATAGCATTATCACTATCTGAAGGCCAGTTTCAAGTTTGCTACCATCATATAAATGTTGATGTCAAAGAGGGAGCTACTTTCTCAATGATCTGGAGATCAAGAGCTTTGAGCATTTATTGCTGGGTTTCATGTCTGTGAGATGAAGTATACATCTGAGTTTTTTTGTTAATTCTATGTGAGGGATATAAAGGTTTGTGTTTAGGAATAATTTTGTTCTCTAAAATATTATAATTGTGGTCCATGTTGCGAAGATTAGGTTGAGTTTTTGATTTGGGTTCCAATTATATATAAATAAATTTCCTATAAGGTATTCTTTGGGAGAATTAATATTTAGAATATGAATTTTTGTGATAAAATACTTCTTTTTCTGAAGTCTAGTGGTAGAAGATTAGTCTTTAGTTCGTCTCAATCTGATTTGGGTAAGATCCGCAAAGTCTTCTATTATTTTTGACAGTGCTGTGCTGGGCAGACTTGAATTTTGTCAATTTTGATTTGGTTGCTTTTACTTGCATTGAACCAGGCTGAGGCATCATATTCAAAAATAAGCTTTATTAATGTGAGGTATGTTGTGTGTAAGAAATTAGTAGTTGCATCTCAGTTTAGGTCCAATATTTTTTGAGAATCTGAAGTCTATTTTTAAATTTGTGTAGCATGGTGTTGATGTGTTTATATTGTTACACCAGGTTGCGGCTTGGCAGACTCTTCAGCCATGATTCTCTCCTGTGCTGGGTCTTGCATCTTACCAGAGCGTGTTTCAACCATCCTACAAATTTATATAAGGGAATAATGAGATAAGTCTACTTTAAGTAGCCTCCAGAATCCTTTATTTATCTTCTCACATCAAAGAGAGCAGTGAAGTCACACGTGTACCTAAATACAAATGATGATAATCTAAAAATAATCTGTTTTAAATAAATATCATAGAATATAAAAATAAATAAATATATAATTTAAATTTCAAATAAATTAAAAATAATATAAGAAATACGCCATTAATCATGATGTAACACTTCCCCCTCTCCAGAGGTCGTCACGTCCTCGTGATTGACCTCATCAATTCTTTCAAAATAGGGTTTGATTCTTGAGACATGGACAATCAATGGGTCTTGGCCAGGATTATCTTTTGGTTCAATTAAGTAATTTACGTTGGACAGCTTCTTTAATATTTTATATGGGCCAAAATATTTTCTCAGTAGTTTCTCACACTTTCCTATTTTCCTAATTGGTGTCCAAACTGCTACTAATTCTCCTGGTTCGTAGCTTCTTTCCATGTGTTTCTTGTCATAGTTCTTTTTCATTCTTTCTTGAGTCTTTATTGTGTTGTTAATAACTAATTTTCTTGTTCTGTTTATTTTGTCTAAGTGATGTTTTATGTATTCATCATAATCATCCTTGTCAATGTCCACCGAGATATTCCTGTCGTCCAAAAGAGACGTGGGTTCTCTTCCAAACATCAGGAAAAAGGGAGAATATCCTGTGGTTTCCTGAATTGTAGTATTGTAAGCGTGAGTGATGAATGGGAGTATTTCGTCCCAATTCTTCTGATCAGTGTTCACATACATACTGAGCATATTGATCAATGTTCTATTTAACCGCTCTGTCAATCCATTATTCTGGGGATGATAGCTCGTTGTGAAGCAATGTTTAATCTTGCACGTTTTCATCACCTCTTTCATTAAATTACTGGTAAATTGAGAGCCTCTGTCACTAATAAGATATTGTGGGGCTCCGTGCCGGAGAAAAATATCCTCTACTAGAAATTTTGAAACTTCTTTCACTGTTGCTTCCGAGATTGCTTTTGTTTCTGCATATCTAGTGTAGTAGTCCGTCAGCACGATTATCCATTTTTTTCTGTTTTTCGTAGATGGCAATGGACCAACAAAGTCAATTACAATTCTTTCGAAAGGAAAGTTGGCTGGGGGAATGGGCTGTAGTAGTCCAGAAGGTAATTGGTTTGAGCCTTTTCTACTTTGGCAAAGGTGACACGTCTTAACGAACTCTGAGACATCCTTTAGCATGGATGGCCAAAAGTATTTACTCTTTATTCGGTACATGGTTCTGGCGACACCCAGATGGCCATTCGACATATGATTGTGATATTCCTTCATAATTTCTCTCTTTTTCTTCTCTGGAACCACAAGCAACCACGCCCTGCCTTCAGGGTTCGGGTTTTTCTTAAAGAGGCATCCATCTTCTACTTTAAAGTTTTGCGCAATTGATCGCCTGCTTCCATTAAGGTTTTTCTTAACACTTTCGATAAACTTATCCTCTTCGTCTGTTATTTGATTTAAAAATAGCCTTTCAAAATCCTCATCCCAATCAGTTTCTGGTAAGGGTCCCCTAGATAAGCCATCGGCGTCCAGATGCTTCTTTCCTGATTTATGTATTATATCGAAGTCATATTCTTGAATTTTCAATGCCCATCTTGCCAATCGACCTGTTGGATCCTTCAAGTTTTTGAGCCAGCATAAGGCGTGATGGTCTGTTACTATTTTAAAGTGTCTTCCATAAAGGTAGGGTCGTAATTTTGACATTGACCAGACAACGGCCAGACATTCTTTTTCAGTGGTTGAATAATTTTGCTCCGCTTTACTTAGGGTACGACTCAAATATGAGATCACCTTCTCTTCACCACCGATGTCTTGGACAAGTGTTGCACCTATGCCGATGTTGGACGCATCAGTATGAACATAAGTAGGTGCATTTGGATTGAAGTGACCTAAAATTGGTGGACTTAATAGTGCTGTTTTTAGGGTTTGAAACGCTTCCTCTTGTCTTTCTGTCCAGGTAAATGATACACTTTTTTTTATAAAGGTTGGTCAAAGGGTCAGCAATTTTTGAGAAGTCTTTGATAAATTTTCTATAATATGAACACATTCCCAAAAAGGATTGTACTTCTTTGACCTTTTTGGGCCGAGGAAAATTTCTGACAGCTTTGATGTTATGTTCCGCGGGTTTTATACCATGTTTGCTCGTTATATAGCCGAGAATCTCCAATTCTTCAAAAGCAAATCGGCATTATTTGTCGTTTAACCTTAAATTAGATTCACGAAACATCTAAAAACAGCTTCAAGTCTTTTGAGGTGCGTTGGAAAATCCGGGCTATATATGATAACATCATCAAGATAACACAAACAAATTTGCCATCTCAGGTTTCCAAGCATATTCTCCATATTTCTCTCAAAGGTAGCAGGCGCGTTACAAAGTCCAAAAGGCATCACGTTGAATTCATATAATCCATGCGCTGTAGTGAAAGCTGTTTTCTCTTTGTCTCTTTCTTCGACTTCAACTTGTCAATATCCAGATCTGAGGTCTATTGCTGAGAAGTGTGTAGATCCTTGGAGAGTATCCATAACTTCGTCTATTCTAGGGATCGGATAGACATCTTTCACTGTCACATTATTCAGTTTTCTGTAGTCCACACAAAATCTGTATTTACCATCTCGCTTCTTGACCAATATTACTGGAAAAGACCAGGGGCTAGAAGATGGCCTAATTATGCCTTCTGTAAGCATCTCGTCAATTTGCTCTTTTATAATATCTCGTTCTTTAGCACTTACCCGGTAAGGCTTGTGTTTAATTGGCTTTGCGTCTTCTGTGTCTATCCGATGTTTTGCCAAATTGGTTCTCCCTAATCTCGACGAAAAAAGATCTCCATACCTTTCTAAAACTTGTTTTAACTCCTTCTGTTCCTTCGATGAAAGATTTTCGTTTATTTGGAATCTAGGTTCTTCGTTCTCTTCTACCTCTCTTTCTCGACTCACATTTATTTTCGCTGGACTACTTCCAAAAGCCAATGTTTGGTTTTTCATTATTTTTAACGGTCGAGGATACGGATTAGTTATCCAGATTTGTGTTTCCCTATTTATAACATTGATCAAGCTTCTTGCTAGACGAAGTCCATTTGTTTGAAACATTTTGCTGCTCTCCTCGATAATATATTCTCCATCCTCTGTTTCTACCAATGCCTTGATCAATTTAATGGAACATTCCGGTACAATGGAATCCTTGGCACTCTTTATTTTCAACATTTCAAAATTGATTTCGTCATGATTATTCGTCAAATCGTATTTTATAGTTTCTTGCTTACAATCTATTTTTGCGTTCATTTTCTTAAGGAAATCTCTCCCAAGAATTAATGTCCGTAAATGCGTTTTCAATATCACAAAGTTGTGTGATAATGTTTCGTCATCAATTTTTATATTTAAAAATATACTTCCTACCATGTCCAATTTTTTTCCATCGGGTCCTGCACAAATTT
Source organism: Cordylochernes scorpioides (assembly GCA_030710605.1). Classification (NCBI taxonomy): domain Eukaryota; kingdom Metazoa; phylum Arthropoda; class Arachnida; order Pseudoscorpiones; family Chernetidae; genus Cordylochernes; species Cordylochernes scorpioides. The sequence goes on along the minus strand of CP092886.1, from coordinate 177,267,186 downwards.
TTGCGAGTTTATTTATACTATGGCCTGTATCGAGGGCCGTTCTGAGGTCGACCACTGAGAGGTCAGCACCTGTATCAACCAAAGCTTCAAAAGTCCCTATCTTGTCCACATTAATTTTTAATTTGTATTTAGGGTCCAACTTCTTGATTCCGTTTATGGTCGACTTGCTTTGATTGACAGATTCAGGCGCGACGCTTAGTTTAAATCTTCCAACACGGAATATCTATTCCGGGTAGGAATATTTGTCTGTGTGCTATGACATACATCAGCATAAAGCCGAGGTCCTGATTTCTCTGATATTTCATTCATTTGGCATTTCTCTTCGACCTTCTCTTGGGTATCTGCTGGATCCTCTTCTAGGATTCTTATAAACTTAACCCTACAATAACGGGCCATGTGCCCTGGCTTGTTACATTTAAAGCAGATTGGTCTTCCATCTTCCGTCCTATTTTTGCTCACTTCTTGGCTTTTATTGTAGGTGTTTCTCTGAAGGTTTGGTTTCGGCACAAAGTTAGGATTATAAGGACGTCTAGGGGTAGAGGGCTGGGGGAAGTTGTTTCGATACTGTCTGGGAGTAGGAGGGGAGTCGTTCTTGTAATTATTGGAAACAGGGGCTTGGGGCCTGGAAGTGGTCTGGTAGTTTCGTGCGGCAGTCGGCGGCACGTGCCTCGATTGTTTTTGGGGTCTAGAATAGCGTGGACCGTTATATAGGTTTTTGGATTTCTCCACACGTTCCCGATACTTCTTTTCAAAATAATCCATTTTCTTGCACACGACAAGAAGGTCATCGGTCGTTTTAGGAGGGTTCAGGTAGAGCGCGAATGAGTACTCTTTTTTCAGTCCTCCAATAACATGTTCAATTTTTGTTTCTTCTTCCATTGCGGGGTCAACCTTGTTGCACAACACTAGAATGTCTTCCGCGAACCTGATTGCTGGTTCATTCCAGTGTTGCATTCTGTTGAGCTTCATTCTAAGTTCTTCTTTATTCGCGTCCAAAGAAAAATCCTGAATGAGGCGGATTTTAATATTTTCCCAGCTCGTGAAACTAGCTTTGTGTAAATTCAACCAGGTTTTAGCGCTTCCCGTCATGTTCATGGCGGCATAACGAGAGATAATGTAGTCTGCCCAATGGTACAGGAAGCCAATTTCTTAAAGAGATTCAATCCATGGGCGAGGGTCTTCCGTTCCATCATACTTGGGGATGTCGATGTTGGGATTTAGGACAACTGGGTCGGAACTAGCATCTCTACCAATTGTTACACCAGGTTGCGGCTTGGCAGACTCTTCAGCCATGATTCTCTCCTGTGCTGGGTCTTGCATCTTACCAGAGCGTGTTTCAACCATCCTACAAATTTATATAAGGGAATAATGAGATAAGTCTACTTTAAGTAGCCTCCAGAATCCTTTATTTATCTTCTCACATCAAAGAGAGCAGTGAAGTCACACGTGTACCTAAATACAAATGATGATAATCTAAAAATAATCTGTTTTAAATAAATATCATAGAATATAAAAATAAATAAATATATAATTTAAATTTCAAATAAATTAAAAATAATATAAGAAATACGCCATTAATCATGATGTAACAATATAAAAGACAGAGAAGGATATTTAGTGATATCAAGATATCTTGGAAAACATGTACATTTGATTGCTGAGTTATTCAGAAACATTTTAGAGTCAAGTGGTGAAGATGACTGTTAATGGTGAAGAAGCCAATTTCAGATTTTCTGATGTTAATAGATAGTTTCAGCTTCAGTTATTTACCTTTTGAAAATTCCATACACTTGTTCAGAGTATTTTCTGCATTTGAGAGTTTGGTTTTGGAGATTAAGATTGTCATCTTCACTGAGAACAATTTTATTTAGTTTGCTTAAATCCTATAATTAAGATTCCAACTTTCAGTGTTTCACATATAAGCAGAATTGTTCAATACAGCATTAGAGCTATAAAAAACGTTTTGTTGGATTAAATTAGGGAAACCACTGGGAGGGTTCACCACTTATTAGCCAAGCCCTTCAAATATTTTTCTCACAGTAAAGACAGAAGAAAATATCTATTGTATGGAAGGGAAAAATTTATGGTTAATGGTTTTAATTATTATTTATCTAGGTGTGTATTGAGAAAAATATTGGGGCTAAAGATTGTTCCTTGGGGTAAGCCTTGTTAATGGTGAACAGTTTGTGAAATGTTTTTTTTTTTTTAATATTTAATATGCCCTGTATGGTGTGTTTGGATTGGTTTTGAATCTAACACAGCATGCTTTCTTCTATATCCCAAGTTTGGAAAGTTTTGAATTAATTTTTTTCCAGACTGTCAAAGGTTTGAGAGTGGTTGAAGAAGGCTGCTATAGTTGATTGTGATGCATTATAATGAAAATTATCCTGTACTTGCTGAAAAATAAAAGATTGAGTTCTCTATATGCTTCAGTATTTATATATTTATATATATATTTTTTTTTAAATTAAGATAAAAAATGTTTATCCATTGAGGATCATGTTTACAATGATTTTGCAGTGGTTAGAAGTACAAGAGATGGGTCTGTATTTGACTGGGTGGCTCTCAAGCTTTTCTAGATTGTGGAAGGGGATAATAGTGGCAGTTTTCATTTTTTAGGCAAGGAGAAGGAGCTACAATTGATATTAAGTTTAAACTACTAGTTGGTTATGGAAACATGCTGAGATTTTAAACATGGTTTCATTTATGGTGTCTGCACTGGGTACTTTTATACAGTTGAGGTAATTTAGGGCTTTGTCAAATTAATGTTTTTAAGAACGTTCTCTAAAATGTGGCTGGGTTTGGAATTGCAAGGCTTGAAGTGGAAATGTAATAATCTGTAAAGAGGTTTGCAATACTGTATTTGTCTTTTAAGGGGATTTTCATAATTAACCTTGAAAGTATTTGTTCTGTTTGAAAAGGGAGTGTCTTGATTAAGAGTAGGTAGCAGTCTCCATAATTTTTAAATTAATTTTTGGGTGTATTGAAGAGCAGAGTTCAATCCACCTTATTCTGTTTGATTGCTGGGCTTTGAGAGTTTAATTTTAGCAAGTTGATTGCAATCTTTCTCTTTGATTAGAAGATTATTGTTGTTTTAAATCTCTAGGTAAATTTGATCCCTAGCTTTTATTTTATCTTTTAAAATTTGTTTCTCTATGTCCTGGGAGGTAGAAAAATCTAGTACCTATGGGAATATTTTGTTTTGGAAAATTTAGAACTTCAGATTTCTAGTTCTTCTAAGTTTCTTTCAAGGAGGAATGAAGGGAGTTTTCAGAGAAGACTAACTATAGTGATATTTTCTAATTAAAATCCTCAATTTCCTGAGGACTCTTGGAAGTGGAATGGAGGTAGATATTTCTGTTATTACAGAGAAAGATGGTCACTTCCAATGCTTTTCAAGATGCTATTTTCAGTAAATTGTTGCATAAATGGAGAGGTGATGGTATAGTGTTTGTGAATTTACATAGTGAGATATATATGTAGGACCATTATAAATAATTGTGAGGTTGTTATTGTTAAAATGGCAATTCTCTCGGATTTCATGATATAATTGTTTTGACCAGTGACCTGTTACTCTGTGGTGTGTTGCGGTGTATATATGGATGGAATATCGTTGTTAGTTAGTTAGTTGTGTTATCTTACCATGACCAGTTCAATAAAATCCTCCGGTGTTCAGTGCCCTCTCCTATCTTCCTCCTTTTTTTCAACAGGTTATGGGCCCAGGATTACTTTAAAGAAATTGTAGCATCAATAAAGTATTCAAAATGTCAAGCCTTTATCAAATAGAAAAATTAAATTCTGAAAATTTTGAAACATGGAAGATGCAAATGAAAATGATTCTTATCCATTCCGACCTTTGGGAATATGCAAATAGCATAAGAATCAAGCCTGAAACCGAAGTAGAATCCAACGAATGGGAGAAGAACGACCAGAAGGTGCTGGCTACTATAGTCCTAAGTTTGAGCCCTCCAGAAATAATACATGTTAAAAAATGCGCAACTTCTGCAGAAGCATGGAAAAATTTAAATAAAGTGCATCAACCAAAAGGGCCTGCAACTAAGGTTTTCCTTACGAAACAGTTGATCCTCTTGAAGATGAATCCTAATGAAAGGCTGCAGGACTACCTTAACAAGTTTACCAGTTTGGCTGACAGGCTGGGTGAAATGGATGCTCAAGTCCCAGAGGACTTCCTTTCTATCCTTTTATTATGTAGCCTTCCAGAGAGTTATGAAGGATTTAGAACAGCGATAGAAACTAGGGACGAACTGCCTAGCTTTGAGGCTTTAAAAGTGAAAATGCTGGAGGAGGAAATTAGGCAAACTCAATTGAACGGCACAACTAATACCGAACAAGCTTTCCTTGGAAATCCAGAAAGAAAGAATTTGCCCAGCACATCAAAACCAAAGCCAAAGGGATTCCCATTTAGCTGCCACTTCTGTGGAAAAAAGGGGCATAAAGCTGCCGACTGCAGAAAAAGAAAGTCCAGGAACCCTAAAAATGAAATGGTTGCGTCTTTTGGGACAAAATATTTGAGCAAACTTGGCGCAAATGAATGGTGTCTGGATAGTGGCGCAACTGCCCACATGTGCAGCTCAAGAGACTCATTCGATCATTTTGAGGAGACTGCACCAGTGAAAATTACACTGGCCAATGGTGGATTCATTGAAGCTCTGGGAAAGGGGAAGGTAAAATTGGAATGTTCGGGTAAAAACGGACCTGTAACCTTATCCTTGGAAGACGTATTATTTGTTCCTGAATTAAATGGCAATTTGTTTTCCATCAGTAGGTGTACGGGCAAATATAATATTGTAAATTTCAAGTACAGAAAGGCTGAAATAGTGAATTTGCATACAAAAATGTGCATACAGGCCTATGAAAGGAATGGACTTTACATCTTAAGTCAAATCAATTGTCCTAAGGCATTAGCGACAAGAGAAATTTGCATAGCTGGAGAGAAAAATTACGAAAAATGGCATAGTAGATTTGGCCATTTAAATTTGCAAGATCTCAAAAAGCTAAAAATGCAAAATATTGTTTACGGCCTGCCAAATTTTGATGTTAAAAATTTTACCTGTGAAGTTTGTTTGAAAGGTAAACAAACAAGGCTACCTTTTCAGAAAGAGTCTTTTACAAGATCAAGGGAACCACTGGAGCTGGTTCATACTGACATTTGTGGTCCCATGAGAACAAAATCATTGGGTGGCGCCCTTTATTTTTCAACATTTATTGATGACTTCTCAGGATTTATCTTCACATTTATAATGAAATCGAGAAGTGAAGTATTCAAAGGATTTAGAATATTCAAAAATTATGCTGAGAAACAAACCGGAAAAAGGTTGAAATGTATTAGAAATGATAATGCGCCTGAATACCTTAGCAAAGAATTCAAAGATTACCTAGAAGGAGAAGGTATAGGACGTCAGCTCTCTGTCGAATATACACCTCAACAGAACGGTGTCGCTGAGAGAGCGAATAGAACTCTAGTAGATATGACAAGGTGCTTTATGATTGAAGGTAATTTACCTGAAACTTTATGGGCTGAACTAATACACACGGCAACTTATATCAGAAATAGATGCCCGAGAAATAACGATTGTAAAACTCCGCATGAGCTATTTACCAAAAGAAAACCTGTAGTTTCTCATTTAAAAATTATAGGAAGTAAATCGTTTGCCGTGAATAATAGGCCAAATAGATCAAAGTTCGCACCTCGTAGTGAGGAATACAAATTGATAGGCTATTTCACAGAATCTAAGGCATACAGACTTTGGAAGCCTGGTACACGTACAATTATAAAAAGTAGAGATGTATGTTTTATTGAACCAGAATTATCAAGAATTCGGAATGAAGTCATTGAAATTGATGTTAGTCCACAAAAAGATCCTTTTGTCAAGGAAATTCCTCTAGTTGAAGAAAAGGGAAGCACGTCTGAAGTGAAATCACGAACTGAAATTGAAAGTGAATCGGATCTAGAGATGTCTGATTTAGTGGACGAGCCGTCAGAAAGTGAAGTGGTCATTTCAAGAAGAGGAAGAGGACGACCAAGATACATTAGAACAGGAAAACCTGGCCGACCAAGAAAGGAGTACCCTACAGCCAATTTGTCAACGCAAGAACTTCTAGAGGCGAAATACTTGCCAGATCCAAAAGACGCAGAGGAAGCGCTGTCAGGAAGGGATTCTTATTTTTGGAAGAAAGCAATGGAGGAAGAGTTTGATTCCTTGATTGAGAACAAAACTTGGGAATTGGTTGATCCCCCAAAGAATCGAAACATCATAGGAACCAAATGGGTATTCAAAACGAAATGCAATAGTGATGGTTCTGTTGAGCGCCATAAGGCTCGCCTAGTAGCAAAAGGCTATTCACAGCAGTACGGAATAGACTACGAGGAAACTTTTGCCCCAGTAGTGCGCCAAAGTACTATTAGAATGTTTTTAGCCTTGGCTGTTGAATACAACTTGATACTCCATCAGATGGACGTTCAATCTGCTTATTTGAATGGAGAAATTAAAGAAGAAATTTTCATGACACAGCCGGAAAACTTCGTCTCAAGAAAATATCCAGAGAGGGTATGTCGACTCAAGAAGGCCATTTATGGGTTAAAACAAGCTGGAATAGTTTGGCATGAAGGGCTTGACACTGAATTAAAGAATTTGGGACTGAAGCAACTTCAATCTGACAATTGTGTCTATATCAAGCATGATGAAGGTATTCTCCTGGTGGCAATCTATGTTGATGATCTGATAATTGCGGCTGAAAGAGAAGACACGTTGAAATCCTTTAAGGAAAGTATGAAAAGGATATTCAAAATAAAGGATCTTGGAGGGATAAATTGTTGCCTGGGTATAAGGATACAAATGAAAGAGGATGGTTCAATATCCATAGATCAAGAGAGATATATTGAAGAACTTCTGGCGAAATATAGGATGAAAGAGGCAAAGCCTATTTCTACACCCATGGACTCGAACTCCAAGTTAACAAAAATTTCATCTATAGAAGGTGAGAATGAGCCAGTGAAAAAGGTAGAATACCAATCACTGATTGGATCATTGATATATCTCTCAGTGTCGACAAGGCCCGATATAGCCTATGCAGTTAGTGCTTTGGGACAGTTCAGTAATGATCCTAGGAGACAGCACTGGAATGCTGCCAAGCGTGTCCTCCGCTATTTGAAAGGCACCTCATGTTTGAGGATTACCTACAGGAAATCTAATGAGGCTCTTCATGGTTATGCCGACGCTGATTGGGGTGGAAACCTCGTGGATAGAAAATCTCATACGGGAATTGTTTACTTTTTGGCAAGAGGTCCAATAGCCTGGGAATCGAAGAAGCAGCAGACTGTCACTCTTTCGAGCACAGAATCTGAGTACATCGCACTTTGTGAAGCAGGAAAGGAGGCAGTCTACCTTAGAGCGCTGTTGGACGAGATGGGATTTGGTGAATTGCTGAATGGACCGACTGTTCTGAAGACGGATAACCAGGGTGCTCAACAGCTGGCGAGGAATCCGGTTTATCATGCCAGAACTAAGCATATTGACATCAAATGGCAGTTCATCAGAAGCATTTGCAGCGATGGACTTGTCGAGGTCGTCCACACACCAACCCAGGAAAATGTTGCCGACATCCTTACTAAGAGCCTACCAAGGTGTTTGTATGAAAAACACGTCACTGGATTTGGAATGTAGAAATCTGATGAATTGAGAGGAAGTGTTAAAATGGCAATTCTCTCGGATTTCATGATATAATTGTTTTGACCAGTGACCTGTTACTCTGTGGTGTGTTGCGGTGTATATATGGATGGAATATCGTTGTTAGTTAGTTAGTTGTGTTATCTTACCGTGACCGGTTCAATAAAATCCTCCGGTGTTCAGTGCCCTCTCCTATCTTCCTCCTTTTTTTCAACAGTTATCATCAATGAAGGCCCCGAATTTAGAGTCTTATTGTTGGTGGGAGAACAGCCCCAAGATTGATGCTTGTAGTTGAAGCCACCAAGAATGATTATATTTGGTTCCAGTAGGTGTAAAATTCAGGTTCAGTTCAGGCCCTGCTTTTGGGATAGATGATAGTTAAAAATTAAAAGTTAAAAATTGTTATGGGGGTTTAATTTAGTGGATGTGTTTTAAAAGCCTGTAGTTCAGTGTCAGTCATTGGAAGGAGCAACATATTCTTTTTTAAAAAGTCTTTTTGATAAGGATTAACAGCACTCCTCCTCCCATCTGCTGTGAGGGCCTGTCTTTTATTAATATTTTGAAGATTTTTAAATTTAAAAGGTGATTGGTTTGGGCTTTGTTTCTTGTATACATAGAGCCTTTGGAATCCACCAGTGATAATATCTCTTCCAGCTTGACCTTATTTGTTGAAATTCCATTGAACGTAGAACATTCAATTTGGCATTGGGAAACTAGGGAAATTTTGAATGACATCCTCTGTCTAAACTTGAGATGTGTATGGCCCTGATTATTCTGCTCAACGGCCAATGCAGCATAGATTTGATGACCATCATGATTGAATGAATTAGAATGTCTTCCTTTGTCATTAGGACTGGGGGCACTCCTCAGTAGTAGGCTGACTTAGATCCAATAAAAATAGCCGCCTCTGACATGTGGAACAGGCACCATGAGCAGCCACTCTCAACTTGGAATAGAGATGCTGCTCATTCTGAGTACTTGGATCGGAAGCCTTTACAGGTTACTCTCAGCCAGGCCAACTGAATGTTGGTTTTTCTGAGAGCTTGTTACCCCCCTCCTCCTCCTTGGGACCAACAAAAATTGAGTAGGTGAAGACTAAATTTTGCAACACTTGTATTTTCAGCATCCTCTTAGCCTACTTTCGTCTAATAGTCTTGCAGTAGGTCTAAAAGTTCTTTCATAAGATAGGGTTTCTGGAAATATACAAGAACATCCAAGGTTTCAAACATTACATAATTTTTTTGGTGTATTTGATCCCTTAGCCTTTTCTATCAAGGCTCTAATAGCATATTGGGATTTCTTGTATTTTGTCTTTAGTTCTCTTGGCATGTTAAGGAATAACTATCAGAGAATGCAACAAGTTCCTTGTTTTAGCCTTCTGAGTTTTATTTACTTTGCACAGAGAAATTTTATGAATCCATTTTTTAAATGGAGAGGTGCCCCTTTGGTACATACATTTTTTAAAATCATTTTTGCTCAATATTGCTTAACATGTGATAGATACAATCTAAATATTTGGGTATGGGTATTTTGGGCTTTTGCGTGCTTTTAATATGACTAAAAGGTGTATAATGTGCTATAGATGCCCCGGGTACAATTTTTAAAATCTGATAAGGGTTTCTTGACATGAAACTCTCACAGAATAACCCTTAACCCCCTTTGTGGATCAGTTTTGGACAGATTCAAACAATGGAAGGGCTGGTAGCAAGACTACTGTCAGATGTTGTCAGGCCTTCCAATTCTTCGACTTTTCAACTAAATTTTATTTTAGCTCCTCTTATACCCCTCTCCCCCACATATACTTCACTTTCTTCACATGACACAATTCCTGCAGGTTCTTTTTATATCTTCTATTAATTATTATATTCTTTTTATCTTGAAGAAATAACATAGAAAAAGATGGTGTTTTATGGATAAATGTTTTGCAAGTTGATTTAGAGCTTGTGAAGAATGATAAATAATGAATTATTTAATTATAGAATAAATAACTGCACAAACACACATAAATGAAATTGAGTCACACCTTTTGAAATATTATTTGGGTTTTTAAAATTCAATATTTTTTAATAAAGAAAAAATACTCTATAAACTTTATTTATTTTCTATCTGAGACATATTGAAAGACATGTGGAGAAATTTCAATACAAGAATGAAAATTTAAACCTAAAATTTTACTTTGCTACTCTAATATATTTCATTATATTAAATATTTATATTTTGAAAATAAAAGAAAATATCTTACTGACTAACTTTGTTTGCACAGTGTTGTAGAACCTTTGGGATGGCAGCTGGGCCATAATCTATTCTTTGCCTGGGAACTTCAAGAACTGCACCATAAGGAGCAAATGATGTGTGCTTCAATTAATGTACATAAATCAATTATTTAATTAAAAATTATGCATACTCATTTAGTTGAAAATCTTTAAATTATTATAAATATACATATTTTGTTATATGAAATCTTCCATTTCAAATTATAACCTATATGAATGCATATGAATGTATATGAATGCATAATAAAATTTCACAAGACTTTTAAAATATATTATAATTTAAAACATATTTTCCAGAAGAGCATTGTGAAAATGACATAGATAATTGTTTATATCAATTTTTAAATCCTGTCTTCTCACATGATTATTAAGCCTTTCATTCAGCAGTGAGCCAAGTCAAAGAATGCATAATCATTGAACATAAATTCTTTATAAAATAATTATTGCTGAGAGAGTGAACAGCAATTATTATATAATCAAAATCAAAATTTGACAAACTATCATCTCAAAATCTTTATAAAACTACAAATACATTTTTATATCAAGTGTATAATATTGTATAAACAAATTATTTTTGTAAAATAATAATTTATATTCGAATGAAATATGCTTCATAGAAAAATTCTCTCTTCATTTGGAAATGAAGTTCCCAAATTTTGTAATCAAACATTTATGCTGGATTATTTATTCAATTTAATGCTAGCACTCAGTTTATTATTTATATTTTTATTCCTATTTTAAATATTAGCATTATTCACTATATATTTTAGCCTCTCACCTTTACTATAGCATTAGAAAAGCTTTATCAAAAGATGTTTTACAATTTAAAAAAAATTGTCACAGAGAATTAGGGAAGACAAACATCAGAATGACATGGCAATTTATTTAATACAAAAACAATTCAAATGTTATTAAAACGAGGTGTGTTCAAAAAGTATTGCGACTTTTGTGTTTTTTTTCCAAAAATTATTTATTTATTCATGAATACCTATTTTGTACCCTTCAAAGTAATCCCCATGAGATATTATACACTTGTGCCAACGGTTTTTCCAATCTTCGAAGCACTTCAAAAAATCATTTTTAAAAATCCTTTTCAGCTCCTCCTTCGATGCCGTCTTTATCTCGTCAAGCGTAGCGTAACGTCGTCCTTTCATGGGCCTCTTCAGTTTAGGGAACAAGAAAAAGTCACAGGGGGCCAGATCTGGGGAATACGGTGGCTGCGGCATCATCACTGTGTTGTTTTTGGCCAAAAAGTCGCGCACAAGCAACGATGTGTAAGCAGGGGCGTTATCGTGGTGCAAAAGCCAATTTTTGTTTTACCACAAATCCAGGCGTTTCTGGCGGATTGCTTCGCGCAAATTGCGCATAACTTGCAGGTAATATTCCTTATTGACCGTTCTACCCTGTGGCAAGAACTCATGATGCATCACGCCCCTGCAATCGAAGAAAACTGTCCGCAAAACTTTCACATTCGACCAAACTTGGCGCGCTTTTTTCGGTCTTGGTTCGTGCGGCAGCTTCCATTGAGATGATTGAGCTTTGGTTTCCACGTCATAACCATAAACCCACGCTTCGTCACCAGTTATGACCCTCTGGAGCAAATTTGGGTCGTCGCGGACAGAGTCCAACATCTCATTAGCAATGTTCATGCGATGCTGTTTTTGGTCGCAATTGAGCAATTTTGGTACGAATTTCGCGCCGACCCGTCTCATGCCCAAATCATTGATAAAAATTGAATGGCACGAGCCAATCGATATGTTTAGGTCCTCAGCAACTTCTCTAACGGTGATTCGACGATTGGCCAATATAATTTTCTCCACTTCATTAATTTTTTCGTCTGTTGTTGAAGTGCTCGGGCGTCCGGCACGCTCTTCGTCGTTCACATCTTCTCGGCCTTCTGAGAACATTTTGTACCACCGATAAACGTTGCTTCGGTCCAAGGTAGCTTCTCCATATGCCACAGTCAACATTCGGAATGCATCAGCGCACTTAATTTCGTTTTCACACAAAATTTGATACAGGTTCTTTGATCCATTTTTTTTAATAGGTAAAAATCGAAGACGATCCAAAACACCTGCAAGCAAAGCAGCTGTCAACAATTAAGTGAACATTCAAAATGGCCGAGGTTGTCGGCATAAGTGAGAGAGATGAGTACCAACATAAAGCCACAAAAAGGTCGAAATTCGAATATACGTAACCTGCGAAAATTCAAAAGTCGTGATACTTTTTGAACACACCTCGTATATAGGAGGCAATGAGGGAAGTTTAAATAGTAGCGAAATATAAATATATAGTTAATAATTTGTTCATAAAATAATGAATATTTTGCTACAAGCTCTTTCCCTTTGGTAGCTGTGACTCACACCTCGCAAAATAGTTCTTCTTATTTGGATCTGACGAGTTTCTTTCAAGGATTCCCTCCAAGTCTTGGAAGTCTGTCCTTAGTACCTTTGCATACTTTTTCTTACGTACGAAAAGTGTGTTTGTCATTGTACCATCTATAAGGATCATTTTGGAGTTAAGCTTTGAGACAGCAGTGGAATCCTGGAATCAGTTGTGGAAAATTTAGTTCACAGTACCGATTACCTTAATGCCTACTCATCAATCTTAAAATGTCTTACCTAATCTACCCAGCATCTCCACCAGAATATCATTTAGATAATTAGGAATACAAACATCTCAGAATGGCATGACACTTCATTTGATGCAAAAGAGATTATCCCTTAAAATATTAGACTAACTGCTCTTTGACGAGTGATTTTATGTCAATATAGATTTCCATCTTGTTCCATTTCAGTAACAGTGTCGTTACCTTATTTTTCAATCTTATTAAACTAGTGTCTATATTCAGTTCACATTATAATTGCTCTGAATTTTTAGTCATTAATTTGTTACTCAAATGTTTTATTATATATATTTTTAAAGAGAATAAAATTACTTTTAATACATAATAGTATTTCCGCTTTTTTTTTTGCACATTTTTATGATTCCTGAGTGAGGGTCAAATAATATTTTATAAGCTCAATAAAATTATAATCCTAATATATACACAGGAAATATATGTATAAATTTAAAAATATTATGGTTCTATAGAATAATTTGGATGAGTCCTTTGCAAAAAAACTCAATAGAGCATTTCTCATAAACAGCTTTCCTCATAGCTTTTATTTTTGGTCTCTATATATTATTTCTAAAAAGAAACAACATCTATTGGTTGATGTAATAAAAAAAGTTAATTTTATAATTTGTAAATTTAGTTTTGGAAAATTTTGTAATTACATCAAAATAAATTATGAATTTTATATATGACTCTAAGGTCCAGGGCAGATTATATTGCCACAAGATTGCACAAGAGGATTTGTTAGATTTTCCAATTTTTACTTGTCAAAATCAGTGTTAATACTCAAGTAATATATTGTTGTGCTACTACCATGTCAAGGATGGTCAAATAAGCACACAACATCGATATGGATCTCAGCTCCTCTTTATTTAGCTTTTGCATGGAGAACAAAGCAAGTAACATGCAGAGAGCATCATCCAACAGCCACCATCAACAACAGAGCGCACGACCTTTCCTGGCCAGATAAGCTTCTTCCTTCCTGATTAGTTAGCTGTCCCCAATCAGCTATTCTTGGGTTGCACACATGTGGTTGAACTGATCTTGCTTGCCATCACGGTGAATCGGTAGCTTTCTTTCGGGCATTGTCCTAACAATATTGTTACGTGGCTGATGTGTCAAGAATGGTGAAATGAGTATATGGAATCAGTAAGGATCTCTATCTGTGACTCCTCTTCATTTACTTTCATGCATTACGGAGAACAAAGCAAATAACATGCAGGCAGTATCATCCAATAACCACTGACAACAACAAAGAACACATCTTCACTGTTGGCCAAATTAGCTTCTTCCTGATTGATCCATCTGCCCCTCCACCCCCGGTTCACATATAACTGACGGTTTTAGACTCCTTTGGATACCATTGTAACACTACTCCTAAAAAATTGTCTTAAAAAGGGCAAATCCTCTCTCCAGTGTTCAAGAGAACATTTAAACTCCTGAATCTCTCTGACCACAAGAAGTTTTGTCCACCATACTAAATGTAATTCCAGGATAACATCACACCTTGTTGTTGAACCGCATTCCAATTTGGGTTCTTTTTCCAATCTCAATCAGGCTGATGACATTGGCCCTTCTTGTTTTTGAGTAAACCATCTATCACAAGATGATAGTTCTCCGCATGATGGTGACCCTAGGTGACTGCTCACAATTTTATCATCGTTATCCTGATTTTCTCCTGAGAATATCCTGAATCCTCGGTTTCCATTCTTGTATTGTAAGGAATTTTGATATTGCATTCCCGTCATTTCTGCCCATGGAGGCATCTTGTACAATGGAGTGAAGATAGCAGGGAAAAATCTGTGGGCTTACCTCTTCAGCCTGGAGTGCAACCCAGCACTGACACATTACTTGGAACTTCCTGTTACAGACTTCCTATCAGACTTCCATTAAGCTTCCATTTCTTGATCTTTTCAGTCAGGTTACTGATTCCAAATTTGATGTGCTTTGATGATCCAGTCTTGCCATACTTCCATGAAGCGTCCAGCTCCATTGCGCCCAGTTGGATCTCCTCTTTAATCTCAGACAGTCTGGCCTCGTCACAGCAATCATCACGCTGTCATTTTGCAGTTCACCAAAATCGCCGATGATCTCAGAGATGCTCAGAATAGATCCCAGAGGCAGAATTTCCGCATGGCACATCATCTGGAGGGCACTTTTTCTCCATCCGCTTGACTTGCTTCAAACTACTCATGCCAAAGCTGTTGTCAGAAGTGATCAGTTCACTCTGCTCAGCTACTGTACCAGTCTGTATCATTACCATATCCCTGCAACTATCTTCAACCTTTATCCATAGGGTGTTTTCCATCTTGAAAAGTTCAGCCTTTTGAGTGTCCTTGCATCAGGTGATTTCACATTTAACACTACAGATTGTTTGCTCAATCTTTCCGCAAATTTCTACATTCAATCCTTTTATTGCCAAGAGGAGAGCTTGAATCAGGTCTGATTATTCTGCCATCATTTTCTGGTCTCACAGGTATTCAGAATTGTTTTTACAAACAGAAATCCCTGTTCTGACACCATTTGTTATGCCCACTGTTGTGCCAAGGATGGTCAAATGAGCACACAAGTTCGGTAAGGACCTCTGTTCATGTGACACCTCTTTATTTATCCTCATGGATTATTAAGAACAAAGCAATTAACATGAAGAAAGCATCATCCAACAGTCGCCGTCAAAAACAGGGAGCATTTACTGCTGGCCAGATGGGCTTCTTCCTGATTGGTCCATCTGCCCTTCCCCCTGGTTCACATGTGGTGGATGGTTTTAGCTTCCTATGGATGCCGTCACAACAATATCAGACATAAGAGATTTTAAGAGTTTTATAACAAAATGGGAAAGAAAAAATGAGATTCCACATTATCTGCATTTAGGATTTTGTAATATTAAAATCAACTTGGATTGATTAGGACCATAGTTCAAAATCATCTGCAGGTTCACTTTCCGAATTGGTGAAGGCTCATTTAAGGCAAATTTTCCTAAATAGTCTAAGCTACAAAGTGTTTCTTTTTGTATTTAATTTAATAAAAGTAATATATTTTTTTAATTTTTTATTTCTACAATTTTTGTCCACCACATAGTGCATAAACCATTTTTGGGGCAGTTCTCACTAAATGTTGCTACCATTATATTTTTTGGGCAATGTTTTGTTTTGAGTATTTATAGAATGAGGGCTTTTATTCTTTATGTAATCAATCCAATTTATTCTTAATTCTCTTTCTCATTGTCTTGACGCTAAACACTTCAATACCTAAAGGGAAGGATATTTGCCTATACATTAATATTGCTTCCTTTGGATTATTGTAATGATATTTTCACTCTGACCTTCAGACAGATATATCTTGCATCATACTTTTAGGTGAAAAAAAAATATATTAATATGTACCTAGAGTGAGGCATCTCTTACTTTATTTATGCATCAGAACAATGCATTATGTATGTTCATCACACACCCCAGTAAAAAATGGTTATAAAGAATGAGCCACACTCAACACACACACACCAGTTTTGGCAAATTCAAACAAAAGTCAACCTGTATACCATGATTTTGGGCTATGACCCTCATCAGTAGACTCTCTTATTGGGTACAAGGTAATAAGACCAAATCCAAATGATAGTGACATTTCTGTAACAGTGTTGTTACAGAAACGTCACACACTATTTATTTATTTATTTGAATTTGATATTATTACCTTGTGTTTCTAATCTATAATCCAAATTGTGCCTTATCACCCTCTTGTAGGGTGTTATGAAATCAAAGATATCCTGTACTCATGTGAGCCTGAGCCCAAAACCATGGTATACTGGTTGGCGTTTTCTGAATTTGTCAAAGCTGGTTTGTGGCTCATTCTTTATCACCACTTTAAAGTTTTTTACTAGGGTGGCAAACATATTGGATTGTACATTTGCATATTTGAAGGGAAAGGTGCCTCTTTCGATACATATATAGTATAACATGAGTTATGGGAGGTACCATGTACTATATGTGGCATTTCTATTCTTTAAAATGTGATGTTTTAATGCATTTCAAAAGAGAGATGGGCTACTTTTGGTGCCTATATGTGTGTGGTGTGTGTGTATTAAAAATTACAAATATTTACCTATTTTAAAATATATTCCTTTTTTATCAAAATAAAAGCAAATACAATGGAACTTTCAATGGTGATACATTTGATAAACCACCATCGCTTTGTGGTAGAACATTTGTAGAATGAAAAAGACCACCTTCAGGAAAGACCAGGAATATATCATTTTTGGAGGTCTTTCATGAAAGGCTCTACTGGGCCATTGCATAACTATTGCTCTTCTCAAACTTGCAGCCTCAGAACATGTATTTTGCCACAGCCTACACACTAGAATTGGTATATAGGGCACATCAATCCATGCCTAACAAGGAGATTCATAAAATATTCTGAATTTAACAAAGAGATGTTAAGTTGTCAAAGTAGTCAAATATAGTAATTTTCTGAGAATAAAATAGAGAACATTAAAAAATAATGACACTTCTGCAACATTAAATAAGAATAAAATTGTGTCAGCAAATGTGTGTAAGAGTCACCACCTACTTGAACAAACATTTTATTGTTATATTTAACCCTTAACTGGACGGGTTGGGTAGATTCCGCCCATGCATAAACTTAATATAGGAAAAATATATATTTTTCGTTTACTGAGAGCTAACAGCTTTGGTGTATTCTAATTTTACAGTGATACAAACAATTTCCATTCATCGTTTAAAAATATAAGTTTTGGGAGGGTGGTTAAATTTGCATGGGTGAGCGGATTCCGCCCATGCCGTCCAGAAGCGTGAGAATTTTTCATGTTAGGGTTATAGCTGATTGCTCATTCTCGAGTCGCTTTCTTCCGCTATTTTTTAGCTTCCATTCATAAAATAAGACTTCTTTCTTTGGCTAAGTAGAATTTATTCTTTTAGATTAAAAAAAAAACAACTTCCTTAATTTTTTTTATCAAGGTAAGACTTTATTTTTGAAATTCTATTTATAATGGAAGACGAAATTTTGAATAAGAATTTTGACGATGATTCTGAAACTGAAAATTATTCATTGAACGAATCTTCAGATGTCAGTACAGATGAGGAATGTGATTCAATTCTTACCACTGTTCAAATGTCTTCAAGTAATTGTTTCATTGGGAAAAATGGCTATAAGTGGAACAAGAATCATGCAATAATTGGAAGAACCCGTTCTCATAACATAATTACACACTTACCTGGTCTGAAAGGCCCTGCTAAACCGAAGCCAAATTGTGGCATAGATATATTCAACTTATTTTTTACTGCCGCAATTATAAAACAAATATCTCAATTTACAAATGCAAAAATTGAAGAATTTCGCCAAAGAATTTCAGATTTGACCAAAAGTACTTACTCAAATTTTACAAGTGAAATAGAAATAAGAGCATTCTTAGGTTTGTTGTATCTAGCTTGAGTTTACAAATCAGGTCATGAAAATGTAGAATCTTTGTTTGCCTCAGATGGAACAGGCCGTGACATTTTTCGCTCTGTAATGAGTGTGAAGCGTTTCCTTTTTCTATTACTTTGTATTAGATTTGATAATTTCAAGACAAGATGCAAAGAAGATAGACTCTCACCCATAAGAGATATTTTCCAAACCATTATTGAAAAATTTCAAAGTTGTTATACACCTGCTGAATACCTTACTGTTGACGAAATGCTTGTAGGGTTTCGGGGGAAAATGTCCATTCAAAATTTATATACCCTCAAAACCTAATAAATATGGGATAAAAATAGTGATACTAGCAGACTCAAGAACACATTATATGTATAATGCAATGGTATATACAGGAAAATCTAAAACTCCAAAGTCAAAAGAACTATCCCTGCCAACCCAAATAGTTTTAGATATTAGTCGACCACTTTGGAAGAGTAATAGAAATATTACAGCAGACAACTGGTTTACTTCAATAGAATTAGTTGATAAGTTGAAAGAACATGGCCTTACATATTTAGGAACGATGAGAAAGAACAAACCTCAGATTCCAACACAATTCCAACCGCATCCTAAAAGAGAATCAGGAACATCTATTTTTGGTTTCTCTGGAACAAAAACTTTAGTCTCCTATGTTCCCAAAAAAAGAAAATCAGTAATCCTTATATCTTCGATGCATCATGACAATAAATGTGATGAAACAACAGAAAACCTGATATTATAATGGATTATAATCTAACAAAAGGAGGTGTAGATACCATTGACCAAATGGTCTCTAATTTTTCTACCTCTCGTCGATCCAGAAGATGGCCTTTGGCACTTTTTTATGCCCTCTTAGATATCACAGCTCTGAATTCTTACATCATCTTCAACTATCAGATTGATAAAAAAAATCAAAAAGAAAGAAGTACCTTTATTGTTGATCTTGGGAGATCCTTGATTGATGAACATCTGGCCACACATAATCTAAATTCCCTCCCGCTGGAATTACAGACGACAATAAAAAAATTCAAAAATAATGATGGTTCAAGTACATCAAGAGGATCTACGATGCCACAAGAATCTGATACTCCAAAAAGGTGCTACAAATGTCCATCAAAAAATGCGGGAAAAGTGAAAACCTTATGCTCTGTATGTCAACTAAGCGTCTGTAAAAAACATTTCTTAATTATTTGTGAAAACTGTAAATAGATTATATTTAGAATTTTTAGAAGTCAAAATCTGTATATTAACATTTGTAATCATTA
Source organism: Cordylochernes scorpioides (assembly GCA_030710605.1). Classification (NCBI taxonomy): domain Eukaryota; kingdom Metazoa; phylum Arthropoda; class Arachnida; order Pseudoscorpiones; family Chernetidae; genus Cordylochernes; species Cordylochernes scorpioides. The sequence continues at coordinate 177,247,895 of CP092886.1, read as the reverse complement.
AATAATCTTTCAAATATTGATTTAATTCATTATTTAGCGCTTATTTCGTAAAGGTATATAAGTGGGTTGAATCTACCCACCCCGTCCAGTTACGTAAGAAAAAATCACCCGTCCAGTTAAGGGTTAATAATGATACCTTTTTTCATTTCATAAGACAATACCTAATGAGAGACTAATTCCAAGAAAGACCATCAGAACCCATAGGTTAACAGGGTGTATCTCATCTCATAAGTCTACTTTTATCATCATGATATAAAAATATATAGTATTTTTGTAAGAAAAAATCAGAGGTTGGATCTCAGAAAGTATGTTTAATTATCAAATAGATTATATTAAGATGACAAACATAGAGTTAAAAAGAAGGTAAGCCCAGTGGGGAGTCAGCAAGCAAATCTGTAATATTATACAGGTGTCGGCCGGCGCCAGGTCACGTGATGTCTGGGGGAAGCTGGCTAGTTGCTATGGGTGCGACGTTACTTTCCAATACTCCCACCTAACGTGCACTCCGTTGTTTCAAACAGTCCAAGTTGGCTTCTTAGTCTTCTATACCTTTCTGGAGGTAGAGCTTTCGTAAATATGTCTGCAGCTTGATCATTGGAGCAGACATAAAGAAGGTCAATTGCATGGTTTTGAAAATGATCTCTGATAAAGTGATACGAAATATCAATATGTTTTGTTCTTTTGTGGTATTCTGGGTTGTGAACAAGTCTTATGCAGCTTTGATTGTCGCAAAAAATTGTTGTAGGCTTTACTTGTTCTTGATGTAGCTCGCGTAGAAGTTGTCTTAGCCAAATTGCTTCTTTCGTTGCTTTGGAAGCTGCAATATATTCAGATTCTGTTGTTGACAGAGACACACAATTCTGTTTTTGACTGCACCAAGAAATAGGTCCATTATTCAACATGAACACATATCCGGTGGTTGATTTTCTTGTGTCTAGGTCTCCACCAAAATCAGCATCGGAAAAACCTATCAGAGTTGTAGTGCAGGAACTCCCACCAAAACAAATACTGATGTTTTTCGTAGCTTTTAAGTATCCAAATATTTTCTTTACTGCGGTCCAATGTGAAGGTCCTGGGTTGTTCATAAATTGGCTAACCCTGCTGACTGCGTAGGCAATATCAGGTCTAGTTCCAGTCATGAGGTACATTAAACTACCAATTGTCTGTCTGTATGGAATCTTGTTCATTTCTTCAATTTCCTGATCATCCTTTGGGCACATCTCTTTTGTTAGTTTTGAGTAAGGATCAGAAGGTACAGATTGTAACTTAATATCAAGAAGGTTGTAATGTTCAAGTGTTCTTTCAATGTATGAGGCTTGATGCAGAAATAACATTTTAGTTGTTCTATCTCGATATATTTGTAGGCCAAGGAAATAATCGGCAGTAAAAGTTTTTATTTCAAAATTGGAATTTAAGTACTGTACTATATCATCTAAATGTTGTTTATTTACACTGCAGATTAAGCAATCATCTACATATATTGCAAGTAATATGTAAGCCTGTTTACATTTCATTGTATAGACACATGAATCTGATATGCTAGGTTTGAGATCAAACTTAATTAAAAACTCATGAAATTTCTTGTTCCACATTCTGGGGGATTGCTTAAGACCATAGATGCTTTTCTGAAGAGAGCAAACATGATTTGGAAAATCTGGGTTTTCATAACCTTGGGGTTGTTCCATGTAAAGTTCTTCTTCCAAATCACCATTCAAGAAGGCAGATTTTACATCTAATTGAATCATTTCCATTTCAAGTGATGCACAAAGCGATAAGATTGTTCTAATTGAATCGAATTTTACTACTGGAGAAAAAGTTTCACCATAATCAAGTCCTGGTTTTTGTGAATAACCTTTCGCAACTAGTCTAGCCTTAAACATTTTATTTGATCCATCTGCATTTTGCTTTATTTTGTATACCCACTTGCATGCAATAGCTTTTCTGTCTGATGGTAGTGTCACATAAGTCCATGTTTGATTTTTCATCAAGGAATTGAATTCATCGTCCATAGCTAGTTTCCACTGTTTTGAGTTTTGTCCTACAATTGCATCTTCATAGTTCAATGGTTCTTGGTCATGGACATAACAAGCATATGAAATAGCTCTTGTACAGCTGGTTGATGTTTGTTCATTTTCTCTGATTCTATTCCTGAGAGGGTATCGACATGATTCTTCTGGTTTGGAACTGGTATTTGTGTTATCAACACTTTCTTCACTGTATATAGTTACCTGCTCTTGTTGGTTATCCTGAATATTTTCTGATGTATTAGCTTCAGTAAATATTACATCTCTGCTTATGATAATTTTTCTAGCAATAGGATCCCACATTCTATAATTTTTGTTAGTTTCAGTATATCCAACAAAAAATGTACGAATACTCTTTTTGTCTAATTTCTTTCTGTTATCTTTTGGTATATGCACATAAGCGTTACATCCAAAAGTTTTCAAATGTAAGATGGAGGGTTTTCTCTTGTACCATATTTCATAAGGTGTAGAATTTCCCAATACTTTAGTAGTACATCTATTTAAGAGATAGACTGCTGTGTTTACGGCTTCAGCCCACAGTTCAAGCGGCATTTTTCTTCCATGTAACAAGCATCTAGCTGATTCAACTATTGTTCTGTTATCTCTTTCAGCAATTCCATTCTGTTCTGGGGTATATGGAGCAGTGAGTTCATGAACAATTCCTAGAGATTTTAGATAATCAGAAAAATTCTTATTTAAGAATTCTGTGCCATTATCTGTTCTGAATCTTTTTATTTTATTTCCAGTTTCAGTCCTAACTCTTTTTACAAATTCTTTAAATTTCTCAAGAACATCTGATTTATGCCTAATGAAGTAGGCCACTCTAAATCTTGAAAAATCATCCTTGAATGATACAAAATATAATGATCCACCTGGTGATCTTTACTCATTGGTCCACAAACATCTGAATAGATCAGCTCTCCTGGATAGGTCGAATTTGTACTTGTTGACGCGTGAAAAACTTTTCTATTTTGTTTTCCATAGATGCATGCTTCACATAGTAAAGAATCAGGCTTTTCTCTAATTTTAATGTCTTCTTCAAAAACATTATTTTCAAACATTTGGGTTAATTTTATAGGATTTACATGACCCATTCTTTGATGCCATATATCTAGACTTAACTGAGCAACATGAGTTTGTGAAGATTGCTTTGCTTTAATAAAAATTCTATAAAGATTTGAATTGTCCTTTATTCCAGTAACTAGCACTTTCGAATTTTTAGTCAATTTTATCTGATTTCCTTTACAAATGAGCGTCAAACCATGTTTTGTTGCAGTAGATATTGAGAAAAGATTAGTCTCCAATTCAGGTACATAGAGAACATCCAAAAGAGTTGCATTAATTTTCTGACTATCAACATAAGAGAGAATATCAATATTTCCCTTACCTTTTGCATAGATCTGCTTTCCATCTCCAAGGCACACAGGATGAACACCTTCTGGTATTTCTTCGAACGTAGAGAACCATTCTCTTCTGAAAGTCATGTGATCCGTTGCTCCAGAATCTGCAATCCAGGAATCCTTTGTTTCAGCGAGGAAGGCACTTGTCTCAGCTGAAAAAGCACAGCTATCATCTCTGGATGAAGAACTTGGCTGTTGTCCTTTTTGTTCTTCCTTTCTTTTATAGCATTCTTTCCACCAATGTCCTTTCTTCTTGCAATATCCACAGTGTGTGTTCTTCTTTTTATCTTTAATGGATTGTTGATGCTGCTGTTGTTTGTTGGAAGCTGTTGAATTTCTGTTGAACTTTGAAAAAGTCATCAAGGCATTATCTGGTTTAGAATTTCCTGAAGAATCCCAATGATCCTGTAAGCTTTCTTCTTTCAGTAATCTTGCCGTCAAGTTTTCTAAAGTCTTTTCTTCTGATGAAACTGAATCCCATGCTGTTATGAAATTCTTGTATTTATCAGGCAAGCTGCAAATTATCTTTGTAATTAGGGCAACATCAGAGATTGGCTCACCTAGATCTTTCATTTGTTGTGCCAGAGTTTCAACTTTGGAAATATGAGTAGCAATGTTATCATTTGGATTCATTTTATATTCGAAAAATCTTTGTTGCAGCAAATATTTGTTTGTTTCAGATTTCAGTTCATATATTGTTGATAATTTCTTCCACATTTCTGCTGAAGTCTGGCAATTAACAATCTGTTGAAGATATTTAAACTCTAGAGCAGTAGTGATCAGCATTTTGGATTTTGCATCTTTCTTTTTCCAGTTAGAGAATTTTGCAATATCCTCTATTTCAGGTTTTACCTCAGAGCCATCAGTTATACTGAGAAGATCTTTTGCTTCTAGAATAATCTTCATTTGAAATTTCCATAGATGAAAATTATCGCCGTTGAATTTTTGAATTTGTGGAAGTTCAGTTGTCATCTTGAGCAAGCAAACGAATTTCAGCTTAGATAAACAAAAATATTTGATACCAACCAAGCTCTGCTGCCATGTAAGAAAAAATCAGAGGTTGGATCTCAGAAAGTATGTTTAATTATCAAATAGATTATATTAAGATGACAAACATAGAGTTAAAAAGAAGGTAAGCCCAGTGGGGAGTCAGCAAGCAAATCTGTAATATTATACAGGTGTCGGCCGGCGCCAGGTCACGTGATGTCTGGGGGAAGCTGGCTAGTTGCTATGGGTGCGACGTTACTTTCCAATATTTTCCCTAACAGTGTTTGAGAAACAAAAGAAGTTTGAGATTGAAATATGTGATTTCTCTTCAAAAACTTCAATTTTCTTTTATTTCCCAAGGATTATTCTTGTTTTTGAGAATATCAGAGATTTTCCTGCAGTTAGATTTTCTTTGAAACTATTAAAAAAGAGGGCAAACAAAAGAAGTTTGAGATTGAAATATGTGATTTCTCTTCAAAAACTTCAATTTTCTTTTATTTCCCAAGGATTATTCTTGTTTTTGAGAATATCAGAGATTTTCCTGCAGTTAGATTTTCTTTGAAACTATTAAAAAAGAGGGCAAATAAATAAATCCAAAATAATGCATATATATAAACTGAAATATCACAACAGATTTCAATGAGAATGTGTTTCTTTATTGAACATAAAGAGACATCATTGTGTTATGCTTATTCAATTCAAGTATATACAGATTTGTGTGATTATTTATATATATGCCAAAATAATATACACATATTTTTATCACAAATTTTCTTCCATAAAAATAATCAAAAGGCGTGACTGCTATGATAGAGATAGAGAGAAAAATGATGTGAGATCCGAGCTCATCAGCGATGAACTATAACGTTTTCACAAAATCTTCAGATGCCTCAATTATTCTATTGGACTGTTATTCTTTTATAGCATGTAATTTTCAAGATGTAGTGTGTGATGTCAAAGATTCCTGATAGCGACCCTCTTAGGGATCACCAATCTTAGGCCAGCATCCCTAGAGAATCTCCCAAGAAATAAATCTACATGGTGCCTCCTTATGAATTGGACTTCTACCGGCATTGTAAATAAAATCAGAAGACTTAGGTGTGTCAGAAGGACAGTGTGGGATGGTTGCGTGCGTGTTGGTGTGGCTTATGGAAAGGCCGCCGATAAAATTATAATTATTTTTATAAAATAAAATTATTTATTTAAAGCCAGAAATGTAAAGAGAAAAGAAGTAACGGCCATTGGGAGCTAGCCTTGTTGGTTTGATGACGCACGTGGCCAGAAAGTCCCGGATTTGCCACCCCGCGCGCATGCGTAGTCAGGTCGCCACACTACCGCCCATATGTGTAGTGAAGCTTTATCCCAGTTCGCGCTCGCTGAAGCAAAGTGTGGTCGCCACACTACTCCCCCTCCAGTAGGATCCTTAAAGATCCTATGTAGTCGTAGAGGGAACTCTTGGTAGGGTGCCTTGTTGGGTTGGGATCTGGTCTTGGGGGCTTAAGGGAGGCACCTGTCCTTTTTAAATGTTGGCCCGATGTAATGGGTGGCGACCATCTTGTTAGCTTGCAGGGACTCGATGGGTTGCTCAGCGATAGGTATAGTCGCTGTGAGTACCAGAAGAGCTATTGGTATTGGGGAAGTAGTGACTCTTGCTTCAATGGGAGGTAATGACTGTTGGAGAGAGTTTTGAGGTTGGAGAGGTTATGATACCGAAGTTTGGGTGGGCTGCAAGTGGGGAGGAGTCTTTTCAGCCGTGTTATTGGTTTCTTTCAAGAAGAGTGAATGTTTCTGCTCGCAGGATGGAGGCAAGGGCTCTTCATGAAACGGCGGCTGCTGGGGCAAGGGATTGTCACTGTGCCCTGGGGTGAAGAAAACAGTTGCAGGGGGGCTTGAGATGGTGTTTGAAGGAAGGTTGGAGCAGAACGATGAGGAGTCCAGGGATGAAGAGTTACTCAGAGAGCTGGTGGGAGAAGGCAAGTTGGAGCTTGAGTTGGTATCTTCAACGTTCTGGACTGTAGTCACTGGGGCAGTTGTTGTGACATTCATGTCACGGGGAAAAGCCGTCTGCTCCAGGTGTTGGAAGCTATTGGAAGTAGGAGTATAGGGACCACAGTGCTGAGATGGGGGTATTTTGGACAATTCAACCAGGATAATCGAGGGTCTCTGATCAGCAATGGGCTTTCTTTCTGAGACTTGAGCTGTTTGTACCTGGTGCGACCGGCCAAATCTCTGGAGAAGCCGTTCTTTGAGCGCCGCATATTTTCCTGAAACTGGTGGAGCTCGAAAAATCAATCTTGATATTTGAGATGGGGTGAGTTCCATCGTGAATGTTTGAGCTTCCATGATTTGCCCTTAATTCTTCATTCGAGTCGTCCGGCTCACCAATTTTTGTGGGATGGTTGCATGCATGTTGATGTGGCTTGTGGAAAGGCCGCTGACAAAATTATAATTATTTTTATAAAATGAAATAATTTACTTAAAGCCAGAAATGTAAGGAGAAAAGAAGTAACGGCCGTTGGGAGCTAGCCTTGTTGATTTGATAACACGTGTGGCCAGAAAGTCCCGGATTTGCCACCCCACGTGCATGCGTAGTCAGGTTGCCACACTACCGCCCATATGTGTAGTGAAGCTTTGTCCCAGTTCGCGCTCGCTGAAGCAAAGTGTGGTCGCCACAACAGTTTGGGTATTTGAAACTTCTGTATGCTCCTGGAACATGGGTTGACTAAATTAATAATAATTGTAAGTAATATTCATAGATTCTCTAAATATACCTAACATATAAATGGCTTAGAGGATTCACCACTGATTAGCCAAATACTCCACACAGACAGCAAGTCTGGGAGGCAGGCCAATGATGCATGATTGAGCTCAACCAGTCCAAGTAGTAAGATTATCTACATTCTGTACCTCTCAAAATAAAGCTGGGCAGATAAGTAGGAGGTGATTCACTGTCTGTGGTGCTTCAAAGTAGTGAGGGAAAATTTTGCCAGTTTCAGGGTTCCACAGAGCAAGATATGCTACAACATATCTGTGTGGCCTGTGAGGATAGTAAGTGGAAGAGTGTTGCTTGATGTTATTATATGTATACAGGAGTTGGTGGAGGAGTAGGGTATAAACCGTCAAATTTTGACCGTCATGACCCAGGATCAAATCTTGCATTGTGTGGCCACTTTTATTTCTGATGAAAAATTCTTCAATGGCCTCTGAATCTTGAAGAATTCTAATCTCACCAGTGATTGTAAGTAACCCAAAAGGACTCATGCACATTTCTAAGCGCAAAAGTCAAACTGCCTTCTACATATGTAGACATATGGTGCACTTACAGTAAAAGCAGTCGCTAACTGCCCATCTTGTTTAGCAGGGACTATGTGATGTGCACTTAGGATAGGTAAGAAGAAGAGAAAAAGAAATGTTTATATTTACACACACTTGTAGAAGTTAATAGTCGTAGATTCCCTAAATAACCCTAACACACATATTCCTTGGAAATTACGTGCAATACAAAATAATCCAATACAATAATAGTGTGTTCTAGAGATTAATTTGGCAGAACTGCTAAGAGTTCACCTCTGATGAGCTAAGCCCCTTTGCATCTATTTTTTGCTATGTTTGTCATAAGGTCTATAGATGAGTAATTTTTGTTATTATTGTGAAAAATAATATTAATTTGAAAAAAATATTCATAATAATTTTTATATATTTAATGTATATTTCTCTCACAGATATAAGTGGAAGATTCTCTTCTATATATGTGTGAGAGACCACAAAATAATTAAAAGTAATTCCTAATAATTAGAGTACAGGATAAAGAAACTATTTTAAGGAGCTCTCATCACCTCTGAAATGTCTCTCTTTCATTCATAATATTAATCTCCTTTCCCTTACTTGTGAACTTTTATATTGATATGATATTTTTTAACGATTTTGTTTGCTAATTATATTTGTGAGAATATTGACTATACCACAGGTTTGGACCAATACAAATTAAACCTCTTCATAGAAAACAAAACTAAACCAGGACCCAGGTATGTATTCAAAATTAAGATTGAAACTAAAAATTATTTAAAATGGGTTTTTGATACTTTATACAAGGCGGGGAGAGAGTTGTTTTGTATTTAAAGCTATTCTCTTGGAAAAATCGATTTTTAAGTGAGAAAATAGTTGTAGCTCACTGCCTCGCCGCTAGAGGCGCTACGAGCCAGAAGGTCAACTCCCTCCAGTGACGAAAATGGCGGCTTCAAACGGTAAGTATTTTTATTGTACTTCATATCATCACTTTGTACTTTAATCTGGGTTGGTTCAAGGTGAACTTTTTTAAACTTAAAAAATAATTGAGGCTATTAATTAGATTTAGACCACACATAAAATAGGCAATGGATATTTTTGAAACATAGTTTTCAAATATTATTTTTGAAAATATTTGCTTGCGCGCTTTCTTATCCCAAATAAACATAGTACAGGGCGTAATAATCATGGTGGGTAATTAGCGACGGCTTTTACTGTAAGTGCACCACACCTTTGCACCTATTTTCCCAAGCCCTCTTTGATTACACTTATGTGTTAAAACTAAAACGAAAGTGGTGTGTGTTGGCCATATATGATGAACTCAATATATTATATATAATTTACTTTAAAATACGAAAAAAGGTTAATTAGAGAATTGAATTGAAATATATTATTTTATGATTATTATTTCACACACACAAGTTATATATTGCAAAATAGAAAATTAGCAAAGACAAACTTCAGGATGACACAACAATTTATTTGAGTCAAGCACAAGCTAAAATTTATAAAATACAAAATCAATGAGGGAATTTTACAGAGTAGCAAAATTTGAATATCAAAATTAATAATCTGTTTATAAAATAATAAATATTTCGCTACATAGCTCATTTCCTATTGGAGCTGTGACTCACAGCTTGCAAATTTTGTTGCTACTGATATGGATCTGACGTGCTTCTGCCAAGGATTCCCTCGAAGTCTTGGCTTTAACACGGAGGTGGAATCTTGAAGCCAGTAGCTGAAAATGTAGGTCACAGCACCTACGACACCTATAGGTCTTTTCTGCTAACTTCAGTTTGTCTTCTCTAATCTACCCAGCATCTCCACCAAAATGTAACGTAGAAAATTAGGAAAGCCAAACTTCAGGATGACACAACAATTTATTTAAGCATAAACTAAAAAAAAAAAGATAAAATACAAGAGAAGCAGAGTAGCAAAAATTAAATATATCAAAATTAATAATCTGTTTATAAAATAATAAAACTATTTCGATACAATATTATATATATAATTTAATATATTTCTAAAATGTTTTTCAATTAAAACTTGATTGTAATTTGGGCATTTATATAAAAAAAGAGAGGGAATACAGTTCTCAAAAGTAAATGGTGCGCTACTAATTTCTGGGGCCACGTGAAAACACTATGTCTATAGTATTTTTCCATGCTAGGCCTACTCGCGGTCGGCTAAGTAGTCCATTTTTGAAAAAAAAAAAAACAAATTAACCTAACCTTACATAAGCGGATTGATACACTCTGTAGCATGTTGCCACCAGTGACTGCCGAAATGAATATCTCACATTTATATTATGTTAAAACCAACCAACACTCTTCCCTTTTAATAAATAAACACAATGCACATCGGTTTATTTACTGGTTGCATTGTCTTGATGCATTTGAAAAGTCATTTTATGCATTTGTTAAAGAGAAACGGTGCCTTTTTTTTTACCAATAGTATATATTTTTTATCCCCCCCCCCTCTATCCGCGCACAATGACAATGTTTGCATTAAAATAATATATTAAAGACTAGTTTTTTCTTATTATCGTAGTATGTGTTTAAATATTCAAATTGTATACAAAGTGGCTAGTGTATTTATCCCACACTAGTTGTTTACCATTTAATTATAACAATATATGGTTTAGCAATTATTATAAACATTCCTTACTATAAACCTATATGGGATTAAGGGTATAAATAATATAATTTGTGCGGCACAATTTATATATACATTTTGTGTTTTTTGAAATATCAATGAAAAATATTTATTATATAACCTTTTTAATTTAACCGACTATAATTCAGTAACCACTTTAATTAAACAGGAATTACTTATCACTTGGGGTGCTCAATATGTTGTCATTTTTTCCGATAGATGGCGCTCTGCCATCACCAACGTTTAGTTGCATGATCAGGAAATGCCATTTCATTGTTAACCGTTCTGACTTAATTATTAGCTCTTTCAAACAAATATGTTCATATATACTTTATTAAAAAAAAGCTCATAAATAAAGCTCAGGGAGGTAACAAAATGAAATAGCATGGCTTAATTGTGCAATTAAACGTTGTTGATGGAAGAGCGTCATCTATCGAAAAAACGTTTTATTTTCTTTGCAGATTACCCTGATATTTGACTAATAATATTTCGTGAATTATCAAGACGCGTGCATATAGTTGGATTTTCTTGTTAATTCAATAAAGAATGGTGGTCAAATTCCCCGAAAATAAAAAAAAAAACACGTTCAATTGATTATTTTTCCGATAAAAAGAGCTCTGGTATCAACAATGTTTAGTCACACGATCAAGAGATGCTCATTTTCATCATATATACAGTCATGGAAAAAATTTGAGGAAGTGGATAGTCTTTGACGTCTCCGGTCGTCTGTTTTTTTTTTTTTTTTTTTAAAGAAAACAGGGGCAATTTTGTTCACACTTGGTTATATCGTCTGTTAGCGATAATAAATTTAGATTATCATAGCTAGTTATTATGGCAAGAGTGCTCATATTTACCTATGCTATTTCAGAATGCAATAATGTGAAATGGTGAAAATTTCGAATAATCCAGTTTACGAGTGTCGTGATATAATGTGTGATTCCTCTTCTTTTTCTGTGATCTGAATGTGGACTCGGTGAAGGAATGCTATTGGTGGCGCAATACCATAGCGACCTGGAGCAACCAACATGGACGACATCTTGTCCACATAGCTGGCTGGTATCGATCGATGAAGATGACACAACAACAAATGTTAGCCTCCTCTGCAGCCTCTCGCGCCATCTGGAATTTAGTAATTCCTTGTTTTTCAACTCTTCTTCTCGGGTCTGTGAGGCTGCAATGGCGCCGTGGAACTAAAATAAATATAGTATTATGCGAAATCAGTATGCTCTGAATGTGTCATTTTAGTAATATTAGGGTATTCTTTTAGAGTGCTATTTGCGCATTTCAAGCATCTATTATCCTATAATAAAGGACACTACAATAGCCATCTAAGCGATGAAGTTGCGTTATTTTTAACAAAAGAATATAAAGCCGAATCAGAATTTACTCTATCATGATGGAAGGATGCTAACCATAAAAAATCCTCATCTATTCATAAAGTATTTATATCATGGATTTTTCACCACAAGGTGCTTCATTTCATTAGCCCAGTAAAGAATGCATTTGCAAATTGTACGGATTGTCTGCTACCCTAAGGGGCATGTCTTCGCCTGCCGGGCCTGGAATATCTCTTCAATTTCTTAACTGGGAAGATTAGAACAATCTGTATGATCAATTAGGCTTTTTTTTTTTTAGCTCTGTAGCCATTGTGATTAAAATAAAGCATAAATATGATATCTAAGAAATGGAACTATTGAAACACGCATTTTTTCTTTTAGAATAAAACACGCCTTATAATGTCCTTAATTGCGATAAAAAAAAATTGGAAAGGCCTGGCGAATCAGTGGAAAACCCTTCCAACTGTTTCGCCAGTTCAATATGTCGTACCGATTTTAAGAGTTCTGCTATTGTATTGGAAGATTCTGATTAAATGTCCAATACTGTAGGGTTTAATTAAAAAAGCAGTATGATCGATTAAAAACTGGCGAAACCGCTGGAAGTGTTCATCACTTATGAGCCAGGTCCTACCAAAATTTTCTCATCGTAGTTAAGGGCAGTAGGAGGTGTGTCTTATTTGTGTGTCTTATTTGAAAAGAGATATTCGTGATTTAATAGTTTCGTTTCTTGATGCTTCATTTATGCATATAATATCCTTTAGGTGTGTGAATAATTTTAGTACATTTTTTAAAACTTTATTTGGCGAGAATATATGCAAACTTTATAGTTTATTTTAATAATTCACCTTAAATATGTGCGAATGAAATTTTTAATTGTAAGGCGTGCTATGATGTAAAATGAGAATATGTATAGCTATGTGGGTTAGCAAAATAAAGAAAAGCCTGAAGTTTAAAAAACTTTAATAGATTAAAATAATATTTAATTTTTTAACTTGTCTACGGTACAGGGGTAATAAAGGTTTAGTAGTAGATCTCTGAAACCCGCGCAGGTAAATCTATAATACAAAATTACCTTTATTACAAAAGTAAAGTTTTAGTAAAATTAAATATGGTAGTGTGTGAAATGTCGATATACAGACTTCTTTCCTTTACACCTACTGATGTATTTACGGTATAGCCATTATTGTGTCCGACCGTACTCCTTCCCTTCACTCTCACAGCTGCACTGACAGACAGTATAGCCATGGTTGTGTCCGACCGTACTCCTTCCCTTCACTTCCACAGCTGCACTGACAGTATAGCCATGGTTGTGTCCGACCGTACTCCTTCTCTTCACTTCCACAGCAGCACTGACGGTATAGCCATGGTTGTGTCCAACCGTACTCCTTCTCTTCACTTCCACAGCTGCACTGACTGTATAGCCATGGTTGTGTCCGACCGTACTCCTTCCCTTTACTCTCAATGCTGCACTGACGGTATAGCCATGGTTGTGTCCGACCGTACTCCTTCTCTTCACTCTCACAGCTGCACTAACGGTATAGTCATGGTTGTGTCCGACCGTACTCCTTCCCTTCACTCTCACAGCTGCACTGACAATATAGCCATGGTTATGTCCAACCGTACTCCTTCCCTTCACTTCCACAGCTGCACTGACGGTATAGCCATGGTTGTGTCCGACCGTACTTCTTCCCTTCACTCTCACAGCTGCACTGACGGTATAGTCATGGTTGTGTCCGACCGTACTCCTTCCCTTCACTTTCACAGCTGCACTGACGGTATAGTCATGGTTGTGTCCGACCGTACTCCTTCCCTTCACTTCCACAGCTGCACTGACGGTATAGCCATGGTTGTGTCCGACCGTACTCCTTCCCTTCACTTTCACAGCTGCACTGACGGTATAGTCATGGTTGTGTCCGACCGTACTCCTTCCCTTCACTTCCACAGCTGCACTGACGGTATAGCCATGGTTGTGTCCGACCGTACTCCTTCCCTTCACTTCCACAGCTGCACTGACGGTATAGCCATGGTTGTGTCCGACCGTACTCCTTCCCTTCACTCTCACAGCTGCACTGACGGTATAGTCATGGTTGTGTCCGACCGTACTCCTTCCCTTCACTTTCACAGCTGCACTGACGGTATAGTCATGGTTGTGTCCGACCGTACTCCTTCCCTTCACTTCTACAGCTGCACTGACGGTATAGCCATGGTTGTGTCCGACCGTACTCCTTCCCTTCACTCTCACAGCTGCACTGACGGTATAGTCATGGTTGTGTCCGACCGTACTCCTTCCCTTCACTCCCACAACTGCATTGACGGTATAGCCATGGTTGTGTCCGACCGTACTCCTTCCCTTCACTCTCACAGCTCCACTGACGGTATAGCCATGGTTGTGTCCGACCGTACTCCTTCTCTTCACTTCCACAGCTGCTCTGACGGTATAGCCATGGTTTTTGACCGTACTCCTTCTCTTCACTCCCACAGTTATGAGTTCGGTGAAAGGGTGGTCTATACCGTTGGTTTTCAATCACTGCGACCCGGGATCGAATCCTGCACTGGACACATTTTTCTGAAAAAAAAAAATGCCCCGATGGCCCCCGATTCTTGCGAAATTCCAGCCCCACCAACTAGTGCAAGTAACCAAAAGGGGCTCTGGTACATTTGCAACTGCAAATGTAGAACTGCTATTCACATGTATGAACATGTAATGCACTTACAGTAAAAGAAGTCGCTAACTACCCACCATGATTATCATTGCCTGTACTACATGTACTTGGAATAAATAATGATAATAAAAAAAACTCCCACAGCTGCACTGACGGTATAGCCGTGGATATGTCCGACCGTACTCCTTCCCTTCATTCCCACAGCTGCACTGACGGTATAGCCATGGTTGTGTCCAACCGTACTCCTTCTCTTCACTTCCACAGCTGCACTGACTGTATAGCCATGGTTGTGTCCGACCGTACTCCTTCCCTTTACTCTCACAGCTGCACTGACGGTATAGCCATGGTTGTGTCCGACCGTACTCCTTCTCTTCACTTCCACAGCTGCACTGACGGTTTAGCCATGGTTGTGTCCGACCGTACTCCTTCCCTCCACTCTCACAACTGCACTGACGGTATAGCCATGGTTGGGTCCGACCATACTCTTTCCCTTCACTTCCACAGCTGCACTGGCGGTATATTCATGGTTGTGTTCGACCGTACTCCTTCTCTTCACTTCCACAGCTGCACTGGCGATATAGTCATGGTTGTGTCCGACCGTACTCTTTCTCTTCACCTCCACATCTGCACTGGCGGTATAGCCATGGTTGTGTCCGACCGTACTCCTTCCCTTCACTCTCACAACTGCACTGACGGTATAGCCATGGTTGTGTCCAACCATACTCTTTCTCTTCACTTCCACTGCTGCACTGGCGGTATAGCCATGGTTGTGTCCGATCGTACTCCTTCCCTCTACTCTCACAGCTGCTCTGACGGTATAGCCATGGTGTTTTTGACCGTACTCCTTTTTTCACTCCCACAGTTATGAGTTCGGTGAAAGGGTGGTCTATACCGTTGGTTTTCAACCCCTGCGACCCGGGATCGAATCCTGCACTGGACACCTTTTTCTAAAAAAAAAAAATGCTCCGATGGCCCTGATTCTTGCGAAATTCCAGCCCCACCAACCAGTGCAAATAACCAAAAGGGGCTCTGGTACATTTGCAACTGCTAAAGTAGAACTGCTATTCACATGTATTAATTAACATGTGATGCACTTACAGTAAAAGAAGTCGCTAACTACCCACCATGATTATCATGGCCTGTACTACATGTACTTGGAATAACTAATAAAAAATAAAAAAAACTCCCACAGCTGCACTGACGGTATAGCCGTGGATATGTCCGACCGTACTCCTTCCCTCCACTCCTACAGCTGCATTGCCAGTATAGCCATGGTTGTGTCCGACCGTACTCCTTCCCTTCACTCTCACAGCTGCACTGACAGTATAGCCATGGTTTTGTCCAACCGTACTCTTTCCCTTCACTTCCACAGCTGCACTGACGGTATAGCCATGGTTGTGTCTGACCGTACTCCTTCCCTTCACTCTCACAGCTGCACTGACGGTATAGTCATGGTTGTGTCCGACCGTACTCCTTCCCTTCACTCTCACAGCTGCACTGACGGTATAGTCATGGTTGTGTCCGACCATACTCCTTCCCTTCACTTCCACAGCTGTACTGACGGTATAGCCATGGTTGTGTCCGACCGTACTTCTTCCCTTCACTCCCACAGCTGCACTGACGGTATAGTCATGGTTGTGTCCGACCGTACTCCTTCTCTTCACTTCCACAGCTGCACGGACGGTATAGCCATGGTTGTGTCCGACCGTACTCCTTCCCTTCACTCTCACAGCTGCACTGACGGTATAGCCATGGTTTTTGACCGTACTCCTTCTCTTCACTCCCACAGCTATGAGGTCGGTGAAAGGGTGGTCTAAACCGTTGGTTTTCAACCACTGCGACCCAGGATCGAATCCTGCACTGGACACCTTTTTCTAAAATAAAAATAAGAATGCTCCGATGGCCCCCGAATCTTGCGAAATTCCAGCCCCACCAGAGAGTGCATACAATCAAAAGGGGCTCTGGTACATTTGTAAGTGCAGAAGTAGAACTGCTTTTCACATGTGTAGACATGTGGTGCACTTACAGTAAAAGAAGTCGCTAACTACCCACCATGATTATCATGGCCCGTACTACGTGTACTTGGGATAAATTGAAAAAAAAAAACCTTCCCCAGCTGCACTGGCGTGGTAGCCATGGTTGTGTCCGACCGTACTCTTTTCCTTCGCTTCCACAGCAGTAACGACGGTATAGCCATGTTTGTGTCTGATCGTATTCATTCCCTTTACTTCCACAGCAGTAACGACGCTATAGCCATGTTTGTGTCTGATCGTATTCCTTCCCTTCACTCTCACAGCTGCACTGACGGTAGAGTCATGGTTGTGTCCGACCGTACTCCTCCCATTCACTCTCACAGCTGCACTGATAATATAGCCATGATTTTGTCCAGCCGTACTCCTTCCCTTCACTTCCACAGCAGTAAAAACGGTATAGCCATGTTTGTTGTCCGATCGTATTCCTTCTATTCACTCCCACAGACGCACACACTGATGGTATATCGTTGTGTCCGACCGTACTCCTTCCCTTCACTTCCACAGCTGCACTGACGGTATAGCCATGGTTGTGTCCGACCGTACTCCTTCCCTTCACTTACACAACTGCACTGACGGTATAGCCATAGTTTTTGGCCGTACTCCTTCCCTTCACTCTCACAGCTATGAGATCGGTGGAAGGGTGGTCTAAACCGTTGGTTTTCGACCACTACAACGCGGGATCGAATCAGCATTGGACACTTTTTTATAACTTAAAAGAATTTTCCAATGGCCCCCGATTCTTGCAAAATTCCAACCCCACCAGCGAGTGCAAGTAACCAAAAGAGGCTCTGGTACATTTGCAACTGCAAACGTAGAACTGCTTTTCACATGTGTAGACATGTGGTGCACTTACAGTAAAAGAAGTCGCTAACTACCCACCATGATTATCATGGCCTGTACTACGTGTACTTGGGATAAATAATATATTTTTTTTATATATTAACATAAATTAATAAATATTTTCTCCAAGTGGGAGATTCCCTTAAATCATCTGCGCCATCAGTCCCCGCGCTTCTTCGCTCAGTGCCTGTTTTCGGAATATTTGAAGTGCTTTTTGGGGACGCATCGCATAAGATCGGCCATATATCTCCTGGAGATTTACGGGAAGAACTGAAGCAGGACCTGGTTGAAGACACCAATTGCCTCTCCATTCCCCGAGTTGAAGATGAAGACTAAGTCACCAGAGCAAGACGTTCCTGCGCCCCAGGCTTGAGGCCGACTACCCTTCACTGCCTGAGCTTGGAAGTGCCTTGCGCGTCCGACTACATCGCTCTGGGAAGACGAACGTCTTCGACGCCGAGACGAAACCATTCGAGGGATAAAGTCTGAGACGCGCATCTTAAATTCCTTCAGAGAGCGTTTAGACAGCTCTATCTGCATCCAGGAAGCCATCGCTGGGTTTCTGGAGGGAGCTACGGAGAACATCACCCTGAAGGAGAGTGACCCACTTCATCGAGCTGATATTTCCTTGAGTGAGGTGGTGGCCGTCATTAGCGGCCGGTTGAGATAGCGGGCCCTGCGAACTCTTCAAGAGCCTCAAGGACTTCTTCGCGGGAGCCATCCATCGAGTCCTCAACGAATCGAAGCTTCGCGGGGCTCTTCCGGAATTGTCGAAAAGCTTCGCCTGCCTCGTTCCCAAAGCGCACGGTGGAACATACCATCACCATCTCCTCAGAGACGAAGCACGCGGTTTACGTTAATCAGTATACCGTCAATGAGTGGTGTCGCTGGATACCGGCTGGTGAATCTAATATAGATACTACAACGGTAGCAGAGATGTCTTATATATAAAAAGTGTACAAATGTATATAGGGAGCACTTTTTAATTTTAATAATCCCATTGCGTTTTATATATTCCATAGTCAACTAACTGTGCGAGTTATGCACCTTGATAATTGACTGAATGTCAATAAAATTATTTGAAAAAGTAAAAATTAATATCAGGTTAAAAGTTTCTTTTTATTTATATTTGCAAGCTTTCGAGCAAATATACTGCTCTTCAACGGGCTGATATTCTTTGTACAAACTCTAAATAATATATATACAGTAAAATTGAAAACTTTTGTTATTAGCATGTGCTCTCGCGGGCGTGCATCAGACTGTTTCCAGCTAAAGTAATAGATATATTATATACTGGGATTAAATATATTTACATTCTAATAATTATTAATATTTAGATTATTTGTCAGGGATATTGTTATATTGGGTTGGGAGGTCAATTTTTCTATTGATGCTATTTATTTTTGATGATACCAGTGCTTCCAGGAATAATCGTTGTTGCTTTCTTTCTATGTCTTGATAATGGGCTATTGCTACATCCTACAGAAATCAACAAGCCAACAATATAATCATAATGAATCGGCAGTCATTAAACGTTTGAAAAGGAGAGAAGATCTTGTAATTACTCGATCAGATAAAGGATCCCACATAGTTATAATGAACCGTTCGGAGTATCAATCAAATATCAAAGATATTTTAGATGACGTTGAAACCTTTTCTCCAATCACAGAAATCAGTAAAAACCAAATATATTCCAAATTCAAAAAAATCTCTCAATGCATTTAAAAGAAACCGCCTAATAAGTGGAGATGAACACAAGAAATTTTCCACAAACTTATCCTCCAGTCCATACATATACGGTCTCCCCAAAACCCATAAACCCTCGATCCCTCACAGGCCAATCATAGCCTATCACCTATCTCCGGCTTCAGCTCTCTCAATATTTTTAACTTCCTTCTTCACTCCTCTAATCAAAAGAAAAGAAAACAGCTACTCCATCACTGGAATACCAAGTTTCCTAGAAGAATTATCTCAGCTCAACCCCGCTCAGGAACTGATCATGTGCTCTTTTGACGTTGTATCGCTATACCTCAGCTTACCCCACCAACTCATCATAGAAAGTGTTACAGAATTTCTTATAGACCTCAACACCGACATAACCATAATCAACAAGATAGAAAAACTGTGCAGATTGTGTTTGGATATGAACGTTTTCTCGTTTGATGGGCAATGGTTCCAACAAATTAGAGGTTCCCCCATGGGTAGTCCCTTATCCACGGTAGTAGCAGAATTAGTCATGTCCCGTCTTGACCGCTGGATTAATTCACAACATGCGTCAGACTTAATATTTTGGAGGAGGTACATTGACGATATATTTTGCATTTGCTCGACGGATAAGGTTAAAAGCATTCTCGACACACTCAATAGTTACACACACACACACACAACCCTGAAATCTCTTTTACCTTAGAAAGTGAAAACAATAATGTCTTACCCTTCCTAGATATTCTAATCATCAGAACACCAACCAAGTTTCATACGACAGTTTTTTACAAAAAGCACATGAACCCCTCCTATACCCACTATACCTCATTTTGCCCCATTAGCCATAAAATCACTGTAGTAAAAACCCTCACCAAACGTATTTTCACCCATTGCTCACTACCATGTTTTAAAACGATAGAACAGACCAACATCACCAACCATTTAACAGCGTTAGGTTACCCGATTTCATTCATCCATAGACATTCCTTCAATCCAAACTTCTTCCGCCAACCCAAAACATACCGAACACATTGTACCATTCCTTATTCTAAAGTCAATACTACAATAGCTCATAAGTTAAATAAATATGGTATAGCCACTTATTTTAGGACCCATGTCAATCTCGGTTCTTTGCTGAGAAACCCAATTACCAAAAATATTAGTTCCGATCCCCTATCTAAATCTAATGCAATATACTCTGTCAAATGTAACCAATGTAATGCCACATATGTAGGAGAAACCAGTAGGACAATAGAGACCAGACTAAAAGAACACGAGAGAAACATAAGATACAAAGACAATAGATCCTTAATATATCAACACACCAGCATCACTGGACACACATTTAATCTCGAACAAGCAATAGCCCTTTATCAAGACATAGAAAGAAAGCAACAACGATTATTCCTGGAAGCACTGGTATTATCAAAAATAAATAGCATCAATAGAAAAATTGACCTCCCAACCCAATATAACAATATCCCTGACAAATAATCAAAATATTAATAATTATTAGAATGTAAATATATTTAATCCCAGTATAAATATATATAATATCTATTACTTTAGCTGGAAACAGTCTGATGCACGCCCGCGAGAGCACATGCTAATAACAAAAGTTTTCAAATTTACTGTATATTTATTATTTAGAGTTTGTACAAAGAATATCAGCCCGTTGAAGAGCAGTATATTTGCTCGAAAGCTTGCAAATATAAATAAAAAGAAACTTTTTACCTGATTTAATTTTTACTTTTTCAAATAATTTCTGGGTAACTATTGCTCACAATAAAATTATGTTGAATGTTTAATTGTCCCATCTTCTCCTTTTATTTGTGTGTGTATATTTAAGCCATTTGTTGTAGAGGTTTTCATCCCTGATCATTGGAAGAAGTCAATAAATTTGATTCAAATATCAATATCTTACTTCAAATGGATAGGATTCGAGAATATTATCAACGCGCGTTACAAATTTTATATAATGTATAAAAACGTTGTATTTCTGCGAATATTGTAATAATATCAGAATTTTAAGGTAGGTAAAGAGGTATATAGTCGCTTTACGACTTCCTTTGTCTCAATCCCTATCGTCGCCGTTAAGCGACGTATGCCTGTACTGTAGTCGAAAGACCACAGTTGTAATATAGATAACCCCAGCACATGGACCCCCGATCACAACATAACGGACTACTGTAGTCGAAAGGCATCAAGACTAGTAACATGTCCCCTGAATTCTAGAAGTGTAAACACGAGGTCACTGACTATTGTAATCGAAATACCACAGTAGTAATGTAGATAACCACAACTCATGGAGCGTTCACGAGGTAACTCGAATCGAAAGGCTGCAATACTAATAACAGACCACCCGAATTATTAAGAGGTACATTAGGTCACACAGGATAAATTAGTCCAAGGATACAGTAGCAATAAGATAACTCATGCTCATCGAGCGTTTACGAGATACTATTGTAGTCGAATGTCTGAGCACTAGCAACATCCCATGCGAATACTTAACATGTACATAAGGCCATTAAGTTCCATAGTCCAAAAAATACTCAATTAAGTACACTCTTACAAATTAGAACTACATGGTCACCAGCATATTTGTTCGAGAGAGTCAGTCAAAATTATTTGGATTATGACGCTGATGTGAGACGCCGCGCTATATATCTGGTGGTGCCTTTTGGCGGCAACCCTGAAAAATCGGGGTCAGGAGCCTTAATCTTCCCACTTGAGTCTATATAGTCTATATTCTATAAATCTATTTAGTTTTTTTAGAAGGAAAGGACTGGATTTTTGTGCCTCCTCTCGCGTTGATCATTTTCTTGCGAAAAATAGAACAATCCATGTAGAATTCATTAAAGATAATGAACTTATCCTTGGTTCAGATCTTTTATTAATATCTTCGGATATTTTGACGAGGCCGACCGCCTATCTTCTTCTAGGATATTAAGATAATATTTGATTTAAGATAAACTCGTTATCGTTAACAATGTTTTTTTTTTTAACCGATGCGAGAACTTTTTAAAACGCAGTAAAATATTCGTGATTCATTCATATTCCATTTTGGTATTTTAATGGACCGCTTATATTAAATAAAAATCGCTATTTTTTTCAACACGTTATTTGGAACATAGGTTTTTTAAAACAACGAATTGGGCGTAAAACATTAACGATGCCAACGATTTTTAAAAATAACTTTTATTGCAGCTTTTGTTCAAGCATGAACATAGGTGTTTTATCACCTGCTTAGCGTATTGTGTTTATTTTTTTTTATTGCTCTATATATATTATCATTTAATTTTATTTTTCTAAGTTTGCATAATATAGTTCCTGTGTTGTTGCAGATTCCAGCGAAGACCTCTCATGGAAAATATCATCCTCGTTTGATTTAACAGGCCAGTTTATTGTAAGTCTTACATATCATTTCTCTCTACCTACGTTATCTCTAACACGCACACATACACATATATAAATATATATATATAAACAAAAAAAACATATCCTGACCAGGCTCATATGAGCATTTCTAGAAGGAAGAGCGCCAGACGCGGAGACATCTTGCACAATGGTTAGTTGACACTTATTGCTGTTAATGGAAGTTAGCATCTTGAAACGATTTGTTGACATTTATTCCAATTGTCGGCTTCAGACATATATTCACATTATTGACATTTATTCCCGTTGATGACAGTAGGAATCTTGCCAATGGTTATTTGACACTTATTGCTGTTAATGGAAGTTAGCATCTTGAAACGATTTGTTGACATTTATTCCAATTGTCGGCTTCAGACATATATTCACATTATTGACATTCATTCCCGTTGATGACAGTAGGAATCTTGCCAATGGTTATTTGACATTTATTCCGGTTGATGGCAGCAGGCATCAGGCAATGGTTAGTTGACATTTGTTCCGGTTGATGGCAGTAGGTATCAGGCATTGGTTAGTTGACATTTGTTCCGGTTGATGGCAGCAGGCATCAGGCAATGGTTATTTGACATTTGTTCCGGTTGATGGCAGCAGGCATCAGGCAATGGTTATTTGACATTCATTCCGGTTGATGGCAGCAGGCATCAGGGAATGGTTAGTTGACATTTGTTCCGGCTGATGGCAGCAGGCATCAGGCAATGGTTAGTTGACATTTGTTCCGGTTGATGGCAGTAGGTATCAGGCAATGGTTAGTTGACATTTGTTCCGGTTGATGGCAGCAGGCATCAGGCAATGGTTATTTGACATTTGTTCCGGTTGATGGCAGCAGGCATCAGGCAATGGTTATTTGACATTTATTCCGGTTGATGGCAGCAGGCATCAGGCAATGGTTAGTTGACATTTGTTCCGGTTGATGGCAGCAGGCATCGGGCAATGGTTAGTTGACATTTGTTCCGGTTGATGGCAGTAAGAATCTTGTACACACACAACGATTAATTATAAGTCAATAACCGCCATCTATATATAAGAAATGAAAAATTAAAGCACGAATATATTTTTACACATAAAATTGGCGAAACCGCTGGGAGGGTTCACCACTGATGATCCAAGCTCTTCCGATCTTTTTAAATCGAAGTAAGGACAGTAGAAGTTTGTTTTATGTGTAAAATAAACATTCATGCTTTAATGCTTTCATTTCTTATACACAACGGGTAGTGTTGACATTTATTCTAGTTGATGGCGCAGTTGGCATCTTGGACACAACGGTTAGTTGATATTTATTCCGGTTGATTGCAGTAGGCATCTTGCACACGACGGTTAGTTGGCGTTTATTAATAGTTGATGGCAGTAGGCATCTTGCAACGGTTAGTTGATATTTATTCCCGTTGATGGCAGTAGGCATCTTGCACATAACGGTTAGTTGGCATTTATTCCGGTTGATGGCATTAGGCATCTTGCATAACGGTTAGTTGGCATTTATTAATGGTTGATGGCAGTAGACATCTTGCATAACGGTTAGTTGACATTTATTAATGGTTGATGGTAGTAGGCATCTTGCATAACCGTTAGTTGGCATTTATTCCGGTTGATGGCAGTAGGCATCTTGCATAACGGTTAGTTGGCATTTATTCCGGTTGATGGCAGTAGGCATCTTGCATAACGGTTAGTTGGCATTTATTAATGGTTGTGGCAGTAGGCATCTTGCAACGGTTAGTTGACATTTATTCCCGTTGATAGCAGTAGGCATCTTGCAACGATAAGTTGGTTGAGCAAATTTTTTTGTGATCATGATGGCTTTTCCCTTTATAACGTTTTATCTATAAGTATTTATATGTATTAAAAATCTTTGTCTATAATTGTATAGATGATCTATGCACAAGGAGAATACTTGACTAACTTTACCTATCTTTCAATATGTATTTATTATACGCGCGTTTTGGCAAATAAAGTTTATAACCCCCACATAAACATGCAAGTTTGTAGACAAAAACTTTTTCCCATAATGATTGAAGCAATTCAATTATGAACATATAAATACTGAAGGAGATAGAAAAATAGAATTTCTTAAGATTTTCAGGGTTTTAAAATTTACTGTAAATTCCATTAGCAAAACTAATAAAATAATGAAAAGTACTTTCTTTCTTTCTTTCTATTTCTTCAACTATTACACACATTGTCATTTTACTAATTTAAATATGAAAAAATAAATAAATAAAAGATAAGTGGGTCAGGTGTTGATATTAAAAATAAAGAAGGCATTTCCTAACCACGAGCACATGTGCGTGGATGGCTTTTTTTGATTCATCAAGAAATTGGGTTGGCCAAATATCACGGAGCAAGCTAAATAAGCGTTTAGTTTATTTTTGCTCTACTAGATGGCACTCTGCCATCTAAAAAGCACATGTTCTCGTGGTCAGGAAATGCCTTCTTTATTTTTAATATATATATACGAGTATATATTATATTTGTCATTTATTTGTCTATTAATGTAAAGAAAATTTGGAAAATTAAAAAAAAAACAATGGTTGCCTGTAAAGTCGGTTTTACGGGCGAAGATTTTACGTGACAACGGTAGAATATTTATTGATATGAATATAATTAAATTGCACAATAGGAACAAGGAATTGAATGAAAATAAGAATTGCACAAATTTTAACTATAGAAATATATTTTGTTTACTAAAACATTGTACATGTAAACTTAAACTTAACTAATTCCTATTTGAGTGATTTTGTTGAGGATAGGACGATGATAGGAGAAATATGAAATGAAAGGAAGTGTTTCTGCTGTAATGTGTCTTGCGAAAGTCAAGTCGATAGTTGTTCCTTTTAACGTAGTTGACTTAGAAACGTTTGATACGCAATCAAGATTATACGTATTTTTCATGAAATTAAGAAACGAGTTGTCAGGCTTTACGTTTTTGTTAAAATCACCACACAGAAGAATCGGTATACTAGAATCAATTTGCACGAACGGTGGCACGTACTGGCTGTTGTGAATGTACGGACCGAGTCCTTGCCATAGTAACATTCCAATATCCTGCATACTAGCTCCTGGATGAATATATACAGCACCGAGTATAAACTTGAAGCTAGTATTAGCGGCGAAGCAAGTAACTTCAGTCATGCACATGTCACCCTTGGTTTTAATGACACGAGTTACGTCTGTAATCGCAACTTGGAACACTTCCGCCGTAGATGTCGATGATAATTTACGATAGATCGCCACTCCACCAGCCGCGTTGGTATCTGAGTTAGGTCGATTATTTTCCCTGGATACGCACAGGCGTGGCTCCACGCCTGTCACTCCGTCGTATTTCACTGGTCGCCATCATGTACGGTGTCACTGAAATGTTCATGTTGAAACGGCGGGGCTCTCCGAAGTATATCGCAGGAAATGATAGTTCTTCTGCATGACGGTCATAAATGATGTTAAGAGGCGTTGCTCGATGTCCTGGTGCGATGTCAAGACAATCCTCTTCATTCCACAGTAGTGTGTGCTGTCTCGCAGCAAGAACTTCAGACTCGGGCGTATATTCGGCGGAGATTGCTTCGATCCGATTAGCAGGATCATCTTGAAGGCCTTCATCTGATGGCAATGCAGGCTGCAGTCTTGACAAATCTATTTTGATATCGTACAAACAATATAGACTTGAATTTTGAAGTACATCTAACCATTCTTTGACCGTACGCTTAGACATGTACCCGCTGATGTAATTTGTTCTGTGTGCAAGATTCCTTTTGATGTTAACGTTGATAACATCGTCCTCTTCTAGATGGCGAGGCAAGCATTTTACCATGTCTTGTACGTTGACTGGGACGTTTATCACTTGTCCAATAATTCCATAAGAGAAATCATGACGCAGTCGACGCACTTGCATAAATGGAAGGCGCGGTGAGACCAAACGTTCACTGATAGGATCCAGAGGCGGTAGACCTGGAGGTATGTCAGGATATGAGAAGCCGTTGACCTTTGCGAGAGTAGGAAGCTTACGCTTATTCAGTGATTGTCTACAGGTGTTGCAAGACTTTGTATAATCCTCCTTGCGTAGCTGCCGATTTTCCTTAACGTACCAATCCGAGATTACCTTCAGTTGTAGTGCAGTGATGGTTTTAAAGTCATTCTTGAACCACAATCTGTCACAAACCGAGCAAGCATGGCCAAAATCGTTGTCCAGGAAAGTAGATTGAAATCTCCGTATTGACGATGACCATTTGGTATACCAGGTGGATTGTTCCAGTTGTATTGCTGTTTGGCTTGAAGAAGTAGTCGGTTGTACTTCAGTCCGAGAAGATGCTGCTCTACGTTGTCGGAATGCACGTTGCCGTTGAGCGTTAGTTAGGGGAACGCTCGTTCTCTCCGCCACGACAGGAACGCTTGTTCTCTCCACCACAGAACAAGACGTTGAAGCAGGTGACTCTGACGTACCGCTGGTGAGGGCTATGTTAGCAGATTTACGTAGCTTGAACCTGCGTTGCCTCTCCGCAGCCGCTTTTGCAAAGGCTCTTACTTGTTCAGGAGTTCTGGTCAATGCTTTTCGTAGTCTGTACTCACGTTGTCGCTGAGCATTCGTTCTGGCGGTAGAGGTGGTGTGTGGAACAACGAAAGGTACTGCAGACGTTGACGGCACGATATCCTCCGTCTCCATTGAAGTACTGGAAGTTGAAGGCACCGTTTCCATTGTTTTGAGAGTGGTGATTCCTGTTGAACATTTGAAATTGAATGGATGAATTTTTAATTTTAAAGAATCAATTTGAAAATCAAAACACTTATTCAGATCGAAGGTTCAAATTTTTGCTAAATAAATTTGAAATTAAATAAAATTTGTAATTGTAAATGATGAAGTTGAAAATTAAAACATTTACTTATATTAGATGTTAAAATTCTTGCTCAACACAGTTTAAATAAAGTTTTCTTATATCTGCCACTTTTTCTTAATATTTGTAATTTTAAATAATCAATTCGAAAATCAAAACATTTATTCAGATCGAAGGTTCAAATTTTGCTAAATAAATTTGAAACTATTTAAAATTTGTAAAATAATAATTAATTAATTAATTAATTTTAAACTAATAATTTACTTAACACTATCAACATTTATCAATAGTATGACATAACCTATAAACTCAGTTTCTCAACTTTTGTGTCAATCTAACAATTAATCAATCAATCATAGTTTACGATAATGAAATATCAGTGTACAATTATTTACCTTTATTGTTGTAGTTGTTGTAAATGACGAATCTAAGCACTCCACATTTTCACTACAGACACAGCTGACGATACTTTAACCACACGTGTGAACTTGTATTATGACGCTTTCTTGTTTTTCCAACGCCAAGAACGTTCGAGAAAGACAAAGACAGAGATAAACATGCGCCGATTCAATGCGCCTAATTATCTAGCGCTGCGCGCGCAGCACTCTCGTTCGGTGACTCATCGTAACGTTACCGGGCGTTACACTTTTTCATAAGTGACTCCCAGCCGCAACCTAATTTAAGACGTTGTCACGTCAAAAAAAAACTTTAAAAATCATAAGTTTTTTGAATATGCACACTATCTGTAAATATATAGTAGTATGTGATTTTTATCTAAAAATGAAATGGTCAAAAGAACTATATATATAATATTAAACCTATCTCTCTCTCGCATTGAATATCAAACATTTTATACGTGGATTATTTAGTTTTATAGAGTTAATATGTAAAGGTTGCTTCAAGCTTAGTGACTGTGTTTTGAAAGAAATAAATCTAAATAATTATAAAAATTATACAAATTTATTCTACTTTTATATATGCGCCATCTACATAAATCTTTTGGTGATTTGCAGCCAGACCTTCAGAAAATTTATCCAGTCGCGATTGCACTTGACGAAAGGATCAACAAAAAAAATGATTCCCCGGAGACAATCCAGAATTTAAATTTAGAAAAAATAAAAAGCCTTTGTATTCCAAATTTCCATAGCTTCAAGGAACCAAAGGAACAAAAGAAGGAGTACAATGTGACTGACCGAATGATCAATTTATACACTGATCTTCTGGAAGATGCTCCAATTAACATGAATGATCCAGATGTAAGTATTTTCATTTTTCCCAAACACACGTTTATATCAGTTACCCATATTAATAATTATTTCCTTTTTCTAGTACAAGTAAGTATAAGATATTTTTACAAGTATTACATTTTTCTATCTTTACCCCCCCCTTTTCATAAAAAAAAAATATTCTCATATATTATAAGACAAAATTGTTTTTTCACCATGATTCTTTATAAAACTAAGACGTTAGCCATTCGAAAAAGCGCAGAGAAATTTGAGGCTATATCTAACCCGGAATAATCTTCTGGTTCGAAATACTGCAGTTCTGTATATTTTGAGGTCATTCTATTATTAGAGCTCTTAAAGCATACATTCCTATTAGTCAGGAAAGGGACATTTTCCTAGATATTTATTTATATTTATCCTTTTCTCAAGTTTACCTTAGATTGAATATTTGCCAATATATTTTTAGAAAATTACAGTTATAATTTTATTGCTATCTATCGTTA
The DNA here is from genome assembly GCA_030710605.1 of Cordylochernes scorpioides. Lineage (NCBI taxonomy): Eukaryota > Metazoa > Arthropoda > Arachnida > Pseudoscorpiones > Chernetidae > Cordylochernes > Cordylochernes scorpioides. Next base: position 177,218,992 of record CP092886.1, on the reverse strand, counting down.
AAAATTTGTAAAAATATTTTTTTCGTAATTTGTCTATTATGATATATTTTTAAAATAAATATTATTTCTTCAGACCCCTCACTGTAATGATACAAATTATTAAATGAGAGCTTGACTCATCAGTAGTGAACCCTCAGCGGTTTCGGCAAATTAATCTCCACACCGCTCTAATATTGTATTGAATTGTTTATATATACCAGTAGTATATATATATAGGTAGTGTTGTTTATATATATTTTTATAATAGTAGAGCGGTCTGGAGATTAATTTGGCGAAAGCACCGAAAAGAGGGTTTACCACTGATGAGGCAAGCCCTCTCATCTAATAATTTTTTATCATTGTAGTAAGGACTGTGGAGATAATATTTAATAGATATTTTCTAAATCAATTTCTTTCCAATTTTTATATCTATATTCAATTAGTAATACGAAGATCTACAACACTCATCATAACAATGATCAAAGAAATGGAGAGGAAAATAGACTCTTTTGACAGATGACGCGAAAGTTGAATCCTCAGGATCAAATGGATAGATAATAGGATGATAGAGAAGTTTGTAGAAGATTTAATGGAGTCTACAGCCTTCTAAGTGAAGTAATCAAAAGAAAATGTGTAATTTTGAATGACATGTATCCCGAGAATTGTCAGGAGACCGTCTATTGACCATGCTGAAGAGATACTCTTTGAAGAATGAAAAGAGATAGTTATATAGGGAAAAGAAGGGCTTATATAATTTATTGGAATGACTGGATTTAGAAGATAATATGATTAGACCGATCTCATAACTTCTCGGTAGAATGCTACAAAATCGAAGACTTCCCCTGTGCTGACGTGGGCTACAGCCCGAAACCATCGTATACAGGCTGGTTTTATCTGGACTTTTCAAAGCTGATATTAAAAGAAATTATTTCATCTGTTTTTAAAAAAAATTAAGCTGTGTTATTTCAGCAATGCACTTTTGAACGTTATAGGTGCCCTTTAAAAGTAAAGACGATGATATTGATGCGCAAATAGCTTCTCTTCCTTTCAATTAATGTATAAAATGCATTATTTAAATGTCATTAAAACAATAAATATTCTATCATTATTCTGAGCATATAATGCGCAGATTCCGATTCCCGTCGTAGCCCTTATCTCCAAATGGCATTAAACAGAACCTTATCTCTCCCATCTCGCTGCCGTTTTCGTTACCAACTCTACAGGTTTTAACACGTGTCAGTGTCTACTCGTGGCTTGTCACTGGCACTATACGTTAAGTTTTAAGTGCATCGTCCCAATTCTCTCTCAAGACCTTGAACTTTACTGAATCAATGTGTTGAATCGTTTTTGAAGACAACTCTCAGATTTATAAAGTTATTTTATTAAACATTAAGCATTTTTAGATATATATAGAAACGAGTTAATTATCTCGTATTTAAGACAACAAAAGATTAATCTAATTTTTATACATTTTCTAACCAGATTCAACTTGTGCAAAACAGACGACAAAGAAAAGAATGAACAAAATTAATAATAGAGGGTAAGTTCCTATTTTTTGCAAGCTTTCACACTCAAAGAATATTCAAATTCTTGCTTCAATCCTCCCCTGTGTGGAAGCTTCTTTTATGAAAGTCCTATTGAGCCTATGCACTTTCTTAGTTTATCTTTTGGAAGATTCTTTGTTAAAAAATCAGCTTCCATTTCCTCACTCCGGACGAATTCCAAGTTTATTGCTCCACTTTGAACTTCCTCTTTTACAAAAAAATATTTTCGATTTATGTGTTTTGACCTTGAAGTTATTTGTTCGGACTGGATCCATTTTATGGCAGATTGGCTATCAGTTTTCAAAATTATCGGAAAATTAATATCTCTGGACAATTCCTCTATTAGTCCTTTAGCCCATTTTACTTCACAGATTCCTTCGCATATGGAAATCAGCTCTGCCTCGCATGTTGATAAAGCTACTAAATTTTGCTTTTTACTTCGCCAGTTGATAAGGCTATTTCCAAGTCTAATTGTGTATCCTGAATAAGACTTTGCGTCCTTTGTTGAGTACCAGCTCGCGTCTGTACTAACGCCAATATTATTTTCTGTTGGCCTATATCTTAAAATTTTATCTCTGGTTCCCTTCAGATACCTATATATTCTTTTGACTGCCGTCAAATGCACTTCGCTTACATCGTTATTATATTGCGATAAATTGCTCACATTGTAGGATATATCTGGACGAGTTCCCGTTGCCAGATACATGAGTGACCCGATCATCTCTTGGTACAATGTCTTGTCTACTGGCTTGGAGTCTTTATACTCATCAAAGTTCTGATCTCGATCTCCTGGAGTTTGTACGATGTTGCATTTCTCGAGTCCAAATCTTCTTAAAATCTTATTAATGTAATGGGTTTGTGACAAATCGTAACCATGTTCTGTTCTCCTTATTTCTATACCTATGAATGGTTCGTTTTCTTCTTTTTCCTTTAAATCAACAAATTTTCCTATTTCTAATGCTAAATTATCATTGCATGCCTGGTTTGTTCCGGCTATTGGGAGATCATCAACATATAACCCCAAAATTCCAAATTCTCTTCCCTTCTGTAAAGTATACACACATGGGTCGTATCTAGATCTTATCATCCCTAATTCTGATAAAACTTCGTTGATTCTTTTATTCCAACAGCGTCCAGATTGTGGAAGACCATATATGCTTTTTAGCAGCTTGTAAACTTTGTCTTCTTCATCCTTTTTAACAAATCCTTCTGGTTGCTTCATAAAAATCGTTTCCTTCAACTCCCCGTTAAGGTATGCCGTTTTTACATCATACGATTTTATGGTCAAATTTAACTGTGCCGCTAAGGCAACAATTATGCGAAGACTTTCCTTTCTGATCACTGGTGAAAATGATTCTTCATAGTCGATGCCGTATTTTTGGTTACCGCCAATGGCGACTAATCTCGCTTTTCTTTTAGGATCGCCCATACCTGATTTTCCCTTCATGCTGTAAACCCATTTGCTATTAATTATCTTCATATTCTCTTCTCTAGGAACTAAAGTCCATACTTCATGTTCGTTAATAGATTCCAATTCTTTCTTCATCGCAACAATCCATTCATTCCTATTTTGGCATTTCATGGCCTCCTCATAATTTTCTGGAACATATTCTTCTTCTAATACTATGTTCGCCTTATTCATTTCTTTTATCCTTTGTGAACGCTTAACTTCTTGTTCTTGCAACTTAATTTCATTTTCACTGATTTTTGCTATATGTCTTTCCTCCAAAACCTTTTGGGTATCCCCTTTCTTGCGACCTGGTTTTACATTTCCTTCTTCGATAGGTTCTTCTTGTCTAGAATCCGTAGAATTGTCTACATTTGATGTCCCTGGTCTAATATCTAGACCGTCGCTTTCTTTATTAATTAGATTTTCATATTCTTTTAAGGTTATAATTTCGCCAATATTTTCTTTATTTTCATTTCTGTACGATAACTCGCCATAATTCGTGTCTTTTCGGAGATTATTTGAATAATGAATTCCTTTCTTATTTTCTATAAATTTCACTGATCTTACTTCTTCTATTTTCCCAGTAAAGATGTTATAGACTCGGTAAGCCTTTCTACTTAAGGAATAACCTATAAAGATGCCCTTTTGACTTTTAGGCGAAAATTTGTTTCTACGTCGTTTATTAGTGGGCCAATACACTAAACAGCCGAATATTCTTAAATGCCTAATAGAAGGCTTCCTCCCTTTCCATTTTTCCATTGGCGTAGCATGTCTGAGCGACTTATGCGGAGTACAATTCTTGACATAAGCTGCCGTAGCTACAGCCTCTGCCCAGAAAGGCATAGGTAACATTGAGTCAATCAATAGTGGTCGCGCTGTTTCCACTAGAGTTCGGTTTATTCTCTCCGCAACCCCGTTGCTTTGAGGCGAGTAGGTGATGGTGAGTTGGTGGTGAATTCCGTTCTTTATTAGGAAACCTTTAAATCTATCATTGATAAACTCCGTGCCATTATCAGTTCGCACATCCTTTATTTTTAAATTTAGTTCATTTTCGACTCTCGCCTTGAAATCTCTAAATCTATCAAAGGTTTCATCTTTGGTTTTTAGAAAATAGACAAAAGTTCTTCTGCTGAAGTCATCCACTAGAACAAAGAAGTACCTTGATCCTCCTAAAGATTGATTAGCCATTGGACCGCACAGATCCATGTGAATTAATTCAAGTGGCTTAGTGGTATTATTCCCTGTAACAGGATTGTAAGGTTCTCTACTCAGTTTTCCCATTATACACGATTCACATTCCGGTAGATTCCTATATTTAATATCAAGTCCATACACCAGATTTCCTTGGATCATCTCTTTCATGTAAGCTTGGTTCAGATGATTCAATCTTCTGTGCCAGATACTAATCTTGCCATTAGAGGTATCGCTTGTGGCCATAGCATTCTCAGGCTTTCTTGAATTATCAATTCTTAACCCTGCCTCCATTATAAACATTCGGTCTTTAATCTGGGCTTCGGTGATTAAGTTGTTTTCTTTATTGTAAATTTTGGCTCCTTCATTATTAAAAATTATTGTATTCCCCTTTTTGTGAGTTCGTACACAGAAAGAAGGTTCGACCTCAAATTAGGTACATGTAAAACATCCCTAATCTGTACATTCGAAAATTCTTGGCCTGTACTAGTAGTCACTCTGATATTACCTTTAGCACTAGAGTGAGTAATTTTATCCTTTTCTGCCAAGTCTATTTCACTTTCATATGGCACTACATCTTCCATCCAATCAAGGTGTGGTGATAAGTGTGTTGTGCATCCAGAATCAATACACCATGATCGTTTCTCACCATTACTATCTGTGGATACATCGCTTCCTTCATCTATATAGCTATTGAATGCTACTTCCTTAGGTGTGCTTGATATTAGGTTTGTACGATTTCTAAAATTGCTTTTATGGTGATTCGTACTTGATTTTGCATTTCTATTTCTTTGTTGTTCTTGAGATCGCTTATTTCTAAACCAACAATCTTTGGCCACATGTCCCTTTTTGCCACAAATAAAGCATTCTTTCTGTCTGCCTGGATGATAACCCCTTCTATCTCTACTTCTGTAGGCCTGTTCTTGTTCCTCCGTGTGAATTTCATTCATTTTAGAATTTAATCTGTTTTCTTCCTCCTTGAGAGACTGTTGTATTTCTTCGAGGGTTATATCTCGTCGGGATCTAAGTACAATTGTTATTTTCTCTAATTTTGGATGGATGCCTCGAACAATATGGTAGGTTAGCTCTCTTTGGGATATTTGGTGTCCGAGTGATGAGCTCTTTGCTCCAATATTTTTGGCTCTAGTTAAATATTGATCTACCGATTCGCTATGATTCATTTTAATATTTTTGAGTTCGAGTCCTATAATTTTATCTTAGAGATTTCCCGTATAGATCATTTTTGAGTCATCCCATACCTTTTTTTGCCTTAGTTACATCTAAAACATTCCAGCTTGTTCGTCTGAGAGTGTCGTTATAATTATACCAAAGGCTACATCATTCTTTTCGTTATATGTATCCCATAAATCTTTATCTTTAATATCAGGCTCGGGATCAGAAATCACACATTTAAATAACTTCTTTGCACGTAGAAGTGCCCCGACCTTTAATGCCCATATTGGGTAATTTGTACCATTTAATGGTTCTATTCTAGCCACCGGCAATGAGGAAGAATCTGCCTTTTTTTTCTATAAGCTGGTAAAATTTTTATTTTGCAAAGCTAGTACTAGATATTAATCAGAATTATATTTTCTTACTTACAATTTGAAGATTAGATTTTCTTTTATTTATTTATTTTTTCTAATAACCACGCTCTGCAGCCATTTGTTGGATCGTTTTTGAAGACAACTCTCAGATTTATAAAGTTATTTTATTAAACATTAAACATTTTAGATATATATAGAAACGAGTTAATTATCTCGTATTTAAGACAACAAAAGATTAATCTAATTTTTATACATTTTCTAACCAAATTCAACTTGTGAAAACAAACGACAAAGAAAAGAATAAACAAAATTAATAATAGAGGGTGAGTTCCTATTTTTGCAAGCATTCACACTCAAAGAATATTCAAATTATTGCTTCACAATGATCCAAACTTAGCTTCCTGTATCGTATAACAGGTGCCACATGTTGCCGTTAATATTCACCTTAACTATTGGCAGATTCCCAGACTGATCTCCGCCATACAAACGTATGTTCACAATCTCAGCGCTACCAAGAGTATTGCGGTTGGCAAACATAGATAACTGTTTTGAGCAATCACTAGCTATATGTCCTAACCTACACTCAGGTGAACTCAGATTTCTATCTCACACCTAAGGTCCTTAAAATACTGCTCATTTTCGTGCTTCATCCTGTTTACACTGGCACTGAGCATCTTCATCTTTCCCTTAATGATATTTATTTCTTGAACCCCTTCTAATGAACATACACCTTTCATAAGGCAGAAACGGTATTCTTCTTGTTCCAAAATCACTTTATTAGGTACCGCTCAAAAAGAGAAACCTAGTTCACGATATTTGCAACAATGAATAATAATATGTGAAGGTTATTCAGATATTAAACAAAATGTTAACGCGGGATTCGATCTCGGTTCATGACTTTCGGGAATCGAGGGCTTTACCCACAAGCGAACTAATTATATATATATAGAACTTCTATATTTTCAGGTCACAGAGTTATCAAAAAAAAAAAATAGAATACAAATTATTGTTCATTTTAAAATAAAACATCGTGAAGTATTATTATTTTGCATATTCATTATTTAATAAAAAATATAGATTTTAAATACTTTTAAAATATTACAAGTCAAAAAAAAAAAAAAAAAAATGAAGAGACGACTACATGTCCACCGACTCTTGTTACCCCTCAAATGTATCTTTAGATCAATATCCTACTGGCAAAATTTCCACATACGAGTATATACTAGTATATATACGCGTACATATACGAGTATATGTGTGTCACAATTTATAAACGTTAGCTTATTTACCACCTAGCCCCAACCATAAAAAAAATCCATCTCAACCATTTTTCCTTTTTGTAAATAATATAAATGTGTTTCTATATACCTTGTAAAAAAAAAAAAACTTCCCTACCTCCAATGTATCGTAAATAATAGAACCTTGTCAATCTGAAACAAATGAATTAACAAAAGATTTAAAATAAAATTCAGCGCTCTGAGAAAGGCTGGAAGTAGGTCGGTTAAATAATCTGGGTGACAATCATAAAGGGCGCAAGCTAAAATTATGTTTCTTCCCCATCCAAACGTGTCAGCCATTTTGCTGTGGCGTATCACCATCTGATTGGTCCCCCAAATCAGTTGGCCTTCAGGTCCAGCCAGATGACAGGCGCAGCACGATCATCAGTTAGGTTTTGACAGCAGACAGGCTCAGTTGGAGTTTGACAACAGAGTTTTCACTGTCAGCAGAGGGTTGACAGATCAGCAGCTGACATGAGCAGGACCCACAGTTCAGTCCCGACTTCACTCTAGGGAATCTCCCATCTACTTCAAGACTTTTAGCCAACTTCCCGTTAAAGCTTGTGCACACCTCAAGTCACCCATGGTATAAGAACCAACTTATTTCCATCGTTTTTGTTTGGGAGCTTATTGTTTCCGAAATCTATCGTGTGTCCGTGTCTTCTTTAACAAAGGGGAACCCGCTTGGCCATCGACTGTAAAACCGAGTGGTAGATTCCGATTGAGTATCTAGTTGGGAGAGATATATTTCTCTCTTACGATAGTATTCTTCGAGATCACGTCTGCTTGCGTTTTATATATATTGCATAAAGAGCCCCAGAATTTTGTTTAATATTTTGAAAATGACATAAATTATGTAGTCCTTCAAGCTTTATGAAACATTGTTTTATATAAAATATAATAGAAAATAGTAGATAAATTTCACAAAAAAGTTTCTTTATTATACAACATATATTTAAAACTAAGCTATTGAATAGGACAACTCTTCTCCCCGCCTTTTAAAGAAAATAAGTGTTTTTTTACGTTGCCCTACCCTATAAGATGAATGCAGCCATTTTTGTGTGTGCAGTTCGATTTGGATGCTTGGCTAGAGACGACACAACCCTTGGTGAAGAGTTACGGCCTTAAAAAACTGGGGGAATTCTGTCGAGACGCTGAAATCCTCGTGGATCGGTTCAACTTCTTGCCTCGTCTCATCCTAAAAATTGTTCTCTATGACTTCTGGATTGTAGGTTTCTCCGTCAAATTTATATTTTTCACTGTGACTTTTGGCTTGTATATATAGGTTACTCAATCAAATATATATTATATATTATTATTCTTTATGACTAGCCTGTGAGGGAGAACATGGATGTTTACGAAAGGACCATCATTCATAGCCTCCCATTTCTTGAGAAAATATCACTCTGCCCCCCACTACATCTTGAATTAGGGTTGATGAAACATTTTGTTAAAGCCCTTAAATATTATGTGAATCCTGTTTTCAATACATAGAGAGCAATTTCTGGACTCATGACGAAAATCTGAAAGCTGGTATTTTTTGCTGATACGAGATCTCATAAATGATCCCAATTTTGTCAACTCCATGAATAAACTTGAATTCAGTGCTTGGAGTTCGTTCGTCTTGGTAATTAGATAATTTTTGGGTTACTACAGAGCTGAGAAATATCAAGAGATAGTGAACAAAATGCTTAAAAACTTCAAAAAATTGTTCGAGTCAAAGAGGGAGAAATCTCTCGAAATATTTTGAGAAAAAAATGTTTTTTTTTCCTTTACAGATCCAGGTACGCCCTTTTATAGAAATTTAAAAAATTGGTTGCAAAATTAGTATAAAATTGTATTACTTGCATTACCACTTTGACCTTTTTCTTTCCTGACAATTTGGGTGATATGAGTGAGGAGCAAGGCGAAAGATTTCATCAGGACATCAAAACTATGGAAGATCAGGGCAGAGAATATGGCGCACTCACATTATGGCAGATTACTGCTGGAACCTGCAGTGGGCCGTGGGGATTGTGAGGAAAAGTTTCACGCTCGGAAATCCTATAAGCGAAGCTTCCAAGGCCTGAATGACCCGACTTTCAGCAATCTTTTTTGTGTATATAAATACCTACTCATAGAGTATTCCTAATATTTAAAATTAGTTTTTTTTTTCCCAAAAATAAAACTTGTAAAAATAACTCGGTTTTTAAAATCATGATCATCATATAATCATTTTCTCCACATTAAATCACATATAGTTCAAATTTCATAATGATCGTGCCCCGCCGCTTTTTTTGTCATTGTTAAGTAGTGCTAGCTGAACTAGAACTATTCTCTCCTTGTTAGTGTATTTTTCTACAAACTTATTTTAAATTATTAATATTAATATTCTAAAAAATATATATATATTTAACCACACATCACTTATTTTAGAAGGGTCATTAATGTTAGGAAGAATATGTATCTCTAAAACGAAAGCTGATGGAGAAAATCAGACAACATTTCTGGATTCAGTGCATAAAAATCACAAAGAAACATGTATCCAATGTTCGGCAACAAAATATATGTTGGCCAGTGTAATGTTGCATTAAGAAATAAAGAAAGACAAAATTTTTATGTGAGAAATAGTTACCCAAAAATTATTTGAAAAAGGAAAATAAAAATCAGGTAAAAAGTTTCTTTTAATTTGAATTTGCAAGCTTTCGAGAAAATATACTGCTCTTCAACGAGCTAATACTTTATGTACAATCTCTAGATAATCTTTATACAAAATAATTGGAAAACCTTTGTTATTGGCATGTGCTCTCGCTGGCGTGCATCACACTGTTAGCAGCTAAAGTAATAGATATTATTTTAAAATAAAACTACAACCTTTCGTAGTTTTATTTTAAAATTTGTAGCGCAATTTTTTCGTTTACTTCAAATAGATATTATACTGTGATGAAATATATATACACACAAATAATTATTAACATTTAGATAATTTGTCAGGGATATTGTTATAATGGGTTGGGAGGTCAATTTTTCTATTGATGCTATTTATTTTTGATGATACCAGTGTTTCAAGGAATAATCGTTGTTGCTTGCTTTTTATGGCCTGGCAATAGCCCATGATTTTTATTTTTACTTTTTCAAAAAGAAAAAAATTAACATTACCTAATCACTAGTGTCCAAAATTAAGGTAACAAACACTGAATTCCTATATATATAAAAGTCAGTGCATGTATGTATGTGTGTTTGTTCCTATGTCGGTTATACACGTCCACAATACGTAACTAATCTGACTGAAATTTTAACAGTATATAGAGTAGAATCTGGAAAAACTTATAGTGAAAATTTCAGGTCTCTATCCCGAATATTTTTCGAGTTATTTGCAAATTGCTTTGCGAATTTTCCATTTCGCTCGCAAGCAGCGCCTCTAGCGGTGAAAATGGGAGGTAATATCAGCTAACCTAATGTACATGTAAAACGTGTTTCAACAGGAAATAGAGAAAAATCTGGAAGAGATATTTATCGGATTTTAGCCAAGAAAATTTGAAATTGAAAGGTTCTGGACAAAAATAGCTGTATTTTATTCAGAAAATGATCATGACAATATTGCTGTATCATGTTTGATTATCAGATACAAAATTATAACGGGAACATTTTCAAAAAGCAGACACCACGGGTAAAGCCAGTTCATTTTTAGTATGCAAGAACAAAATTCTAACAGAAAAACATTCATTCGAGCAGAAGATACAAAGCCAGATCATCTTTCTATAAAAATATCGCTTCTCAGACACAAAGTTTGGAGGAGGACGTTTCACAAGAGTGACATCCACGGCGCCAATTTATAATTGTAACGAATAGTATTTGAATAAAAACATTTAATCGGGTAAAACCCAGGCGTTGCCCGGGTCATTCGGCTAGTCCTTGATGAAAAAATAATAACGAAAAATAATAAAAATCATTATATGATATGCAAATTACACCACAGGGTTTAGCTAGCCAATAAAAATAATTTTAATGCTTCACCTAATATGTTAATTAGGGTCATTCTTTAAAGCGTCCGCTTTTGCGTTCCTTTTTATCCAGCTATAAAATGTTATTTGAACAACATTTCTTCCGTTTTATCTATCCATGGAACGTCATGGACATTTAGAAGACTCATTGAGGTGGAGGGCCATTGGTAGAATAGAGGCAGGCCAGCCCCAAGCAGAAGTTGCAAGATGGCTCGAAACGTCAAGAAAAGTGGTTTCGAATCTATGGAAACAATTTCAAGAGGCAGGAGACATTTCCAGAAGAGAAGGACAAGGTCACCCGAGAATCACAACCTCATCAGAAGAACGTTATTTGAAGTTAACGGCCAAACGTAACAAAACCATAATAACCAGGCAGCTAGCAATTGAGCTCTCTTCGACCACAGGAACCATGATATCAAGGCAAACAGTTTACAGAAGACTCAATGAGAGAGGGATGTATGTAAGGAGGCCGAAGGTTTGTATCCCTCTCACTGCCATCCAAAAAAGAGCTCGTCTAAATTGGTGCAGACAATATCAGTTTTGGACCCAAAATCAGTGGGCTCCTATTCATTTTAGTGATGAGTCAAGTTTTTGTCTTAACACGGATTCTAGACGTGTACTAATCTGGAGAGAAACCGGGACTCGAAACCATCCCTCAAACATCAGAGAAAGGGACCGTTACGGTGGCCAAGGTGTCATGGTCTGGGGTGGTATTATGTTAGACGCACGCACGCGCCACTACATGTGTTTGATGGCGGCACCCTGAATTCTCAGCGGTACAGAGACGAGATAATGGAGCCCTATGTAAGGTTTTTAAGGGTAGGGTCAGACCCTGGTTCAGCTTTATGGATGATAATGCTCGTCCTCATAGAGCCCTGATGGTAGACGAATATCTTAAAAGTGAGGGTATTCAAAGGATGGAGTGGCCTGCCAGATCACCAGACCTCAATCCTATAGAACATGTTTGGGATGCCTTGGGCAGACGAATTGGATCTCGTTCACCTCCACCTAGGACCACCCAAGAGTGGTTGAAGAGTGGGATTTGTTGCCTCAAGAGCTCTTTAATTGCCTAATAAGCAGCATGAAATATCGTTGTGACAGCTGTTTAGCTGTTAGAGGCGACCACACACCCTATTAAGTCATCAAATATTGGTAAATATCTACCTGACTTTTGACTAATTAACACAAATTTGCATAACTCATTAAAAATAATTTCAACACTAAATTTATTTGGGCAACTTTGTTATAATTTTGTCTATCTACCTACAAATATTCGTTCAAAACAGTCTTATATATATTTTTAGGAAGCTAACATTAAGTGTTTGTTACCTTAATTTTGGACACCTATGTATTAAATCTTTGTTACTAAATGGCGACATTTACCTCTGGTATATGATGCAACGGGTGGAAGTTTTAACGACTTTTGATACTTGTAGGTCTATTCATATGTGTGCAGATATTTACTAGAACATATATTTTGATGAAAAATAAAAACCGTGCCATTGCTAGCTCTTTATACCTTGCATCTGGCATACTTTAATTGCCCTCTCTCTCGATCTTTCCTCATAAAATTTATCACAAGAAACATTCTTCAAAATTGTTTTCTATAAATTAATGAGAAAAATGTTGTTTTAATTTATTGTTCGCTTAAAACAGAAACGAATAAGCAGATAATGATTAAATGATGATATTTAATAACACTTCAATTGGTAGTTTTTGAAATAGCGTTTGTTGCCATTCCATCTCAACGTAGAATATACATTCAATGAAAGAGTTCTGTCTTAGATCCCTACGGAATTGTATTTAAATATTGCTACAGGTATACCCTCTTCATTATCAAGCGAAATGGTTCAACAGTGACAAGTCTGTGAGGAGAAAGAAAATGCGAATATACGTTATATATACATTCTTAAAAATTGATATAAAGTAGAGAAATATATAAGATCAGGATGATGAAACATAATGAAAGAGCATATTGTCATCGTGCAAATGAAATATCAGTTGATATTTTAACCGAAAAAAAAAGGTCATTTAGCTGCACGATCAAATGTTTTTTTTTTATATAAGAAGATATAATATGAATTTGTCATATGGTAATGACAATAATTTCCTTTGTGTTCAGCCCGCCGACACTAGATACTCAGTCAAGATATGCTACAACTTATTCGATAAGTTAACGAAAAGGTTTCCAAATGAATCGAAAAAATTCTTTGACATATTAGAAAGTGAAGAAGTTGGAAAAATGGAAAAGAACCTTTTGGGATGGTTTGCGTAAGTTATATTTGAATGCTTTTTTTCTTTCTTTTTTTTATCCCTGTAAAATAGAATGAACAACAGGTCATATTCACTTTTTTTTTTCTTTTTAGTGAATAAACAACTTTAAAACGTGTTTCATTTTTTTTCTGCACACTCTTTTTTATATTTAAGAATGATTATCTTTTCCACACACACAATTCTTATAGGATATTACCAATAAATATGTAAACTATTAATTACATTTACATTGCCATTTTATTTTTCTCGAATAATAATATATAATAAAATTACCTAGATGTACTCTCACAGAGTGTTCAGCACGAGGGATAGAAAAGTAATAGTGGCACTAAAATCGAAAAGTATCGACCGATTTTTCGCGTTGCAAAAATTTTATTCGGAAGATATAAATTTTCGAGATATAAAGGCGACATGAAAACCTGAAAATTCATCTGCGGAAACAATAAGCAAAAAAATCAAATTAAGCTGAGAACGTTGACGCCTCCGAAAAAAAGAAAACTCTATTATTTAAACCTCCACTGAATGATTTAAAGATATAATATTTGTAAATCTTATTTAGAGATAAATGCAAAATGTAGGTTTATCCATACTTCGCCCGATTATTAAATAGAGGTCTCTGGCATGAGGAAGGGGCGCCATGTAAACCGCTCTTTACTTGGAGTACAAAAGAAAACAATGGATAAATATCAAGATTCAAGAGACTAGTTGGTGAGCTAGGTCTTGGTTGGGCTCTCAAGAATGGAAAAGGTGGTACGCATGTTAAATAAATGCGCGACTCTTTATATATATATAATATATTTTTCCTTAATATTTAAAATATATTTATTAAACAGAAATAGATGTGTCAATACATTTACACTCATGGGCAAAACTTAAGAAAGTTGTACCTTTTAGCATGTATATCGGGATTCAAACAATAACTCTGGAAGATATTTGATACACCACTGATAGCCAAGTGTGAAAAAAATGTTTTCTTCTAAAAAAAGGAGAACCGGCGACATTAAATACTTTTCACTTCCTTAGGTTTTGTCCATGAGTGTATATCAAATCTCTCGCTCTCTCTAAGGAAATGCACCATTTCCCTGGAGACCCGCTTCGAATTTTCAGACGAACTCTTCAGCGTTGGAGAAGTTTTAGTGTATATCACATTTTCTATTTCCCCTTTTTAAATTTGTGAATTGACCATATGATAACGTTTAAATTGTTAAAAAAAAAAGACTTTTCTCTCTAACAGTCCCTAGGACGAATAATATAAACCCTCGATATACAAGCCACGACCCAAGAGTGTAAAAGTCGAACTGCGTTGGAAATGAAACAACAACAACACTCGGAACCCTTAACCTTTGACGACATGGTATGACCGCGCCATCTATATTCGTAAATATAAACTATTTTAGCGGAATTGTTTCTTTTTTTGTATACTAACAATTTGTTCGAAAAAAAAAAAACACTTCCGATGAAATAGTTTATAGTTATTAATTAGACTTTTTTAAATAAAGTGATGACTCTTTTTTTAAAGCAACAATTTGTTTAAAAAACATTCCTGCTAAAATAGGTAGTTTATATTTATTAATTAATCTATTTTTAAAAATAATAAAGCTATTTATTTTTCAAAGCAACATTTGTTTGAAAAAAATTCCACTGAAATAGTTCATATTTATTAATTGAACTGTTTTATAATACTAATAACTCATCCGTTCACCTTTAAAAAATTGTATTTTAATAAATTATTTATGTGAATAAATATAATAAACATCCTTATAGAGCTTTCTGTGACTCAGCATGTAGAGAAAAATGGTTCAACAATATCGCGCACTAATTAGAACATGATTTTGGACTGAAAAACCAGCTAAAATAAGTACAGATAGTCAACCGGATTAAAATTCCACCAAAAATATAATAAATAGAAATATAAGATATTACTGTGTTAATTTATAATACAATATAATGCCGCTTATTATTTTAAAACGACGTTTGACAAGTTTTACCGCAAATGTTTCTTTTGAACGAAAAATCGTAATTTATTTCAAGGAGAAATAACGACTATTTCTATCCTTAGAGATGAAGTATGAAAGGATGAATTGTGAAGATTAATGATGAACGGAAAAAAAGTAGCCTAGTGAACATGGAATCTGCCCGGTAGGCAGAACGCTGTGGGTTCGTTTCCCATCCCTGGACACTTTTATTTTTCCGTTCATCATTACTCTTCACAATTCATCCTTTCATACTTTATCCCTAAGGATAGAAATAGTCGTTATTTCTCCTTAAAATAAATTACGAATTTTCGTTCAAAAGAAACATTTGCGGTAAAACTTGTCAAACGTCATTTTACTGTGTATCAAAAGTGGCACCTATACTTTTAAATATGCATTAGAACAATACGTTTTTATTGTCACCCGAGTACAAAAACGTGAAGGTGGATGGGTAGAATAAGCCACAAAATCAGTTTTTGGAAATTTCAGATAAAATCCAATCTGGAAAACTGGGGTTGTGGCTCATTCTTCATTCTCAACTTTACGTTTATGTACTGGGGTGATGAACAAAATGCATTGTTCTATTACATATTCAAAAGGAGAAGTGCCACTTTTGGTACATGAATTCCATCTTCCCGAAACTTTATGTTATAAAGTATTACTATATCAGGGATAACTTTGAAGATGGTCTCATCATTCCATACTTTGTTTGTTCCAGGGAATTAGAGGTTGATGTTTTAGCCAAGTTTTTATCTTATGAAGATTTGAAGTGTCAAACAAAATGAATCAGATACTTTTTGAACAATCAGAAACTTGATTTATCCATTTGAATTTCTATTATTAAATTAAGGAGATTTGATATAAATACTCTATAAAGAAACATAATAATAATTTAACTTTGTGTATAGTTAGAGTTGGGTACGCTGAAAAAATAACAAATGAAAAAAGAAACAATAACAAGAATAGTTCTTTTATTGTGTTAGATTGTTTTTATAGTAATATATTCTTTTAATCTTAGTTGTATCTCAATAAATAATATTTGCTATTTAAAATATTAAGCATTCTAACATGTGTGGTTTATGATCTAAAAGTACATCAAAATATCTTGTTTTCTCAAAACTTTGACCACACTCACTCAACATGGGACTTTATATTCTGTAAATGTTTGATAGGTCGTTGATAGTCCACCTTAACAATATTTTTATGTGTTCAGATCTTTCGCTGACGATCCTCTCGATCAGACGAATCAAAACAAAGCCGAGGCATTTGTCTTTTATGTACGGCTTTTGTGCGATGATTTGCAATTTTCTCTGCAAAGGTATGTCTTATATTTTATATTGTTTCAATCCTATGAGTTAAACCAATTATCTGTTCAGAGAAAATATGCCTTTGGTTTGTCAAATCTTCTGGTCTCCCCCGTCCATCGTAGGGTCATTGGACACAAACCAAATTTCTGCCATGACACGCTTGAACAGCCTTCTAGACAAACCCGTGGAAAACCAATGTGTGGTAAGAACCTTTATTGACCTGAATTGTTGTGCATTCTAGTAGACACGTATCTCAAGAAAGACTAGATAAAACAAGCGCAGGAAATAAAAATTATATTTAACTTTTATACGCATTTCAGCTATCCATTCCTTTGTACTTACGTCTTTTCTTTATCCCTCTAAAACCAATCCTGGAGACTATTTTTAAGGAATAATTTAATACACTTTCTTCGATTCCTTATATAAAGTGATCTTGCCCATCCCAATTCATTAAATTAACTGATACAAAATGGTGGTTTCAGACGAATGCTTTTAAGTGTTATATGTTCCTGATGGAAAGCCTGGTCGACGACAAAATGCATTTCGGCTACCGCATCGCCCAAAGAATCTGCTGTGAGCATTTTATTATATTCATCTAAACTCTTTTTCCCCCTTTAAAGTTTTATTTTGTTGTCAAGATTAGACTCATATTCAATGCTATATTTATATATATATATGTTATATTAAGATATTATTTAAAATGTTATATTAAAATATTTTATTTAAAATTATAATTTTATAGATATAAATACTCTATATAAATCGACCGCCAGAGGTCACGCTTTCCCTATAAAAACTCGTTGTTGTTTGTTCCCCGTTGGTCGGCCCAAAACTTTTGTACATTATGTAAATAAGCTTTTGTTTTATTTATTCTTACGCCTTAAGCCAGGCATTACTTTTACAAATTATGTTTATTATATATTCCTAAAGCTCAAATAAAACAATCTCTTATCAAAACTATTTTTATTATTATTCTTTCAAGATTCTTGCCACGACTGCACCACCATTACCATAATCATCAATATGATCCAAAACAACAGAAATCTTATCTTTTTTTTTTATATAATATTATTCGACAGGATATCAGAAACTTGTGAACAAAAGAAAAATTTTCCAAATTCAAATATGCAAATCTTCCAATCAAAAATAGTTTTCCTAATCAAAAATAGTTCATTTCACTCAAAAATAGTTCAATTCAACCAAAAATAGCTCATTTCAATCAAAAATAGCTTTCATAATCAAAAATAGTTCATTTCAATCAAAAATAGCTTTCATAATCAAAAATAGTTAATTTCAATCAAAAATAGCTTTCACAATCAAAAATAGTTCATTTCAATCAAAAATAGCTTTCTCAATCAAAAATAGCTTTCTCAATCAAAAATAGCTTTCCCAATCAAAAATAGTCACCTACAAGTAACCATAGTCATCATCAAGCCATAGACAAACTCCAAGAAAACATAGCCATCTCAAAACAAACATAGCCATCTCCAAACAAACATAGCCTTCTCGACAAGCAAACATAGCCATCACCATCTCAAGAAGTTTAAAGCAGTCTTCTCCCTTCCAACTCCAGCCATCGCATCTTCCGCCCAACACCAGTCATCTTAATCTACAGCCAACTCCAGCCAGCATCATCCTTTTCAAGGTACTTTGTATCAACCTTTTTTCGCAGTTTATTTTAACTTTTAATTCTCACTCATGTTTACAATAGTTTACCATCGCTTATTTACTTATAGTTACATATATTCCTTTTATGTCATTTCTTAAATATTTTTGCCATTTAAAATTTAAAATTCTTTATTTTCTCTGCATAATTATTTCAATATCTTTCCTAAATATATCTCTTTTCATACTTTACCATTAAATATTTACGATTAAGTTAAACCATTTATACAAATATCATTTTTTAAAATTCTATATGTAAAACGGTTGGCCAAGAAAACAACAACAACAAATTAACATATTTCTCACATTCAATCTCTTAATTAAAAATTAGCTAAACCTTAATGTTTCTCATATTATCATTTTTTTCTTTTTAAATATTTTCCAAATTCCCTATTGCTTATCATATGACCACTATAACTTATAGCTTCACACAACATGCCATCTTTTTTGTGTTTAAATTCCCTAACTTTTGATATTTGATATTTTCTTATTTAATCTCATAAAAAATGTTTTATTTACAAAATTTTCATTTTTACCCACCTTACTTATTTCTTGTGTAAATATCAAAGCGTACCTAGCCAATATGTAAATTTAGCGAGACCAACATATGTAAATTTTAACTTTTGTTTTTGTTCACCTTGATTCTTTTTTTCAATACCCATTATTTATTTCTACCATTACTTTTTTTTAATTTTTACATGTTCATTCCTTGTTTTCACATTTTCCTTTTTGTACATAAACTTTCTCATTTATTGCTTTTTTCACAAATGCCTTATTTTCTTATAATCATACAATGTTTCCACCTGTCCTTTACAAATTATTTTCATATTGTTTTCCATGTTCTTCATAATTTTTCATTCATATACTTTTGTAATTATAATTCATTTTATTTTCCTTCCTCATTAATATAATATGTGTATTTTTTCATGTCTTTTCCAATCTATTGGTTCACAATAAGCCAATACGATTATGGAACATCTTTTTTCTCTCTTTAACAATCATTACATCATTTTCTACTTTCCTGTCTATTGGTTACCATATTTAAAACCAATATGATAAGTGAATATCACCTCTCACATTATTTTCTTTTCATAAATCATTTTATCTTTTTTTAACAATATTTTTTTTATCACTTTTCTCTGAATGAACCCATGTTATTTTCTTCACAGGGGGGAAATGTTATATTGAAATATTTTATTTAAAAATGTTATATGTTAAAATGTTATTTTATTTAAAGTTATAATTTCATGATATAAATACTCTGTTTTAATCTCTCGACCGCCAGAGGTCACGCTTCTACTATATAAACTGATTGTTGTTCTTCCCCGTTGGCCGACCCAAAACATTTGTACATTATGTAAATACGCTTTTCATTTTTTTTATTCTTACGCCTTTAGCCAGGCTGTACTTTTATCCAATTATGTTTTTATATTTCTTAGCTCACAATTAAAGCAATTTCTAATCTTTACTATTTTTATTATTTTTATTTCAAGATTTTGGCCACGACTGCACCACCATAGCATAATCATCAAGATGATCAAAATTCAAGCATCTAATCTTTTTTATTTAAATATAATATATATATATATAATAATGAAGAATAAAAGAGAGAAAAAATGAGTAAAATGAATTTTTGATATGTTAATTCTGATGTTTATAAGAGAGCTAGTTTGGCCTATATATTCAAGGTTGCAGAGTTTGTAAGAGAGTTTATGAACAGTATTCTTAATTTTACAAGTAGGTGATTGGATATATATATGCGAAAATATATAGCATATAAAACAGGTTTTTGGCTTTTGTTCTTTATGTATTAGATAATGCTTATATATATAAATAATACATATAGAGAAAAAAAGCCTAAACATGTTTTAAAGGCTATATATTGTAACGTTCATGTAAATGATTATTTATTTTATAAAAACTATATTTTTCACGCAGCCAACAAATATAATCCCCAAATAAAGGTTTCGTTTAAAGTTTCGGTGGGTTTTGGTTTAATTTATTCATTAAATTATAGAGCTTGTTATCTCTCTCAGCAAATTTTATTACTTTTCAAATATCTCCTTTGTTTCTTATTTTTAACTTTAGTATTTTTTACCTGATAAAAATGAGCGAAAAACAATTTGCAAAATATTTCGTTTTATTGTTTAAATCGGCAAGCTTCCTCAAATGGTAGCGCTTTATCACGCCAATATATCTCTAATGGTATGCAATAAGTGTGTGAGAAGTGAAAATTTAAAATTTTAAAACTAAGGACATTTTCAAAAGTATTCAAATCGTTTCTTCACTTATTACCTATATTTTATATCAATTAAGCTAAGAATTTTTATAACCGATCACATTACTTGATATTTTTGAAGATCATTTGTTGGTTGAAAGTTAATTCAGAGAAAAACAAAGCCATATCAACCAATAGTTTAACTCCCGACATTTCAGTGACTCCCTGTCACTCTCGCATTCCCCTTCATCATTCCCCTGAAGAGAGTGACAGGATGTCATTGAAACATCGGGAGTTACACTATTGGTTAATGTGGCTTTGTTTTTCTCCGGATTACCTAATATCTTACCATAACTTTGGTAATACCATAATGATGTTTTTGGTATTAATGTATAAAAGGGTGTTTCCAACAACCATTACCATTTTACGTCGAGAAGTCGCAATGAAAACTTACTGTAAAGGTCTTATTGTATATGCGCAGCATCCAGAAAGAGTCTCGATTCATTCAAGTCCTATAATTTGTACCAATTTATCAACTGCTTGGGAGCAGCAAGACTTGCAGTGTCAACATTGGGTAATCTCATCTGCTTCACCTGTGGAGGCTTGGGATATTTTCCTCTTTCCTCCTTGAAAGAAAAGGTGCGTTCCCCCCTTTTTAGGATCAAATTTTCCTTTAGTAGTTTTTTAAACGTAATTTGCTCTCTTTGGTTTATACTTTCTGAGATATATTCGTCTTATTTAAATATTGTAAATGTTTAAAATTCCTAAAAAATAATTTAGTTAATATTTAAATGACAAAAACGCATTACCCTATAATAAAAGAATAATAATTCGAGTTTTAAAAATTCCTTGAGTTGAGTTGTTGATAAAAATGAAATGTATTTATTTATAATACATTTCATATAAATAGCATATTTATTTTAATTATAACATTCTAAATGTAATTTTTATTTTACAGGTCGTCGGTGCTCTTGTGCCAATTTGTGAGACCCTTCTTAGAAACAATCCAAGGTGAGTAGTATTTGGTTTATTTAGAAACTAAATTATATAGTGAAAAAACAGACAGATCTCATTTCGATCCCCAGTCCAGTTTGTCGTAAATAGAAATTTTTTAATACTAGAAACGATACCAATTTGTTGCCGCCGCTCAAATAATACACCAAAACTCCGACTTCCACTTCAATACACTAGCTGTCTTAGAAGCCACTCCAATACACCACCAACACACCTTTCGACCCCAATTATTTATCAATTCTGGCAGTCTCTCCAATACATCACCAAACCTATATTTTACTCCAATACACTAACAATCCTGGCAAGCCCACTACACGATACAAAACCGCAACCCGCATTCCATTTGAATACACTATGAATCCTGGCAGACATTCTAATACTTCCACATCACAGCCTTTCAATCCAATACTCTTCAAATCTTGGCAACCAATTCAATACACTACCAACCTTGCCAAACACTCCAATACACTCCCAATCCTAGCAGTTATTCCATTACAATACCACAACCCTCCTTCCTCTTCAACGCACTCATATTCATTTAAGTCACTTCATTCCAATTCAAGTTCATTCCAATCTTGGAAAATATTCCGATCATAATAACGCCGTCTTCCACTCCATTACACTATACATAACAATATAAATGAATACACTCCAATAAAGACTACCCCAGCCCTACATGCAATCTTGGAAACCACTCCAATAGATCAGAAACCCAGTTTTCGAATCCAATAGACTACCAATACTGGCAGTCTCTCAATACATTATCAAACCCGCCTTCTACTTCAATAGACTACTGATCATGACATCCATTAAAATGCACTACCAAAACACGCTTTCCACTACAATACATTACCAAACCTTTCAGAATTTTAATACACTACCAAACTCTAGTTTTCACACCTATAACCCTTAATCATGTCAGCTAGTCGAATACACTACCACAACCCCGGCACCAATCCATGAAACGAAATATCATGGAATCCACTCCTATAAATAACCATAAAACCCTGCCTTCCCCATTCCAATGCATTACCATTTCTGGAGGCCATTCCAATATAATTCCACAAACCTTCTCTCTACACTCATATGCACTCCTAATCCTGGAAGCCACTTCGATACACTACCTAAAAGTCGTCTTCCACTGCAATACACTAGCAATCCAAACAGCCACTCCAATACACTGCTATAACCCCGCCTTCAACTTTAATAGGAGAACAATCGTGTCAGCCAATCCAATAAGCTACTAACTCCGCTTTTTCTTCTAAGGAAATTCCAATCCAGTCAGCATTTTATAAATACTCTAAGTTCAACTGAATATAATTCCTGGCAACCAAACCAATGCACAGGCAACTAAACCTGCACTCGAATACACTTATAATACTTTAAGCCATTCAAATATACTACCACACAACCTAGCCTTCCACTTTAATACATTACCAATCTTGACAGCCACACAACACAGCCAGTCTTGGAAGCTACTCCAATACACTTTGACAACACTGTATACAACTCCCATATCCTACAAATCTACAATAAACTACTATAACCTTCTTTTCCACTCCAATACACTCCCAATCCTGGAAGCCAGTCTAATACACTATCACAACACCTCCTTCCAGTCCATTAGTCGAGCAATCCTGGAAACCACTCCAATATCCTAACAATTCGGTTTCAACTCTATTGTTAAGCCGCTGCTATGCCAGGGGTAGAAATTGGGAACACGAGATCGGCAAGGATCTTTACAGCCACTCCAAATTACTATTTTGAATTTTCCTAAAACTCCAATAAACTACCAATCCTGGCAGCCAATATAACAAATTCCACAACACACCTTGTCCTTTACTTCAATTCACTTCTAATCTTGTCACTGCCACAATACACTACCACCAGTTAGCTCTCCCTCCAATACACCACAATCTTGGCTGTCACACCTATATACTACCTAATTTCTGCCTTCCTCTTCAACGCTAATCATGGCTGATACTCCAATACATACCACACATAACTACACCTTCCACTACAATACCCTGTACTAATAAACTAATCCATTCTAATAAACTACCACAGCCCAAACTTCCAGTCTGACACACTCTATCAATATTGGAATTCACTCCAATTCACAACCACAACCCCGCGATCCACTCCAAATCATTACAAATCCTGGCAAGCATTACAAAAAAATCACAACCTAGAAATCCACTCCTTTACATTGCTCTAGTCCTGGCAACCACTCCGATACACTACCACAACACCACATACTACTTCAATGTGCCACCAATCATGAAACCACTTCATTATACATTACTATAACCCTTTATCCACTCCAATGTACTCCTAATCATGGCACACGCTTCAATACACTACCAAAAACCCACCTTCAACTCAAACACACTAACAATTCTAACATTCAGTTAAATATACTATAAACCCACCCTTCAACTCAATAACTCTACCAACCTTAGCTCCCATTTCAATACACACACTACCAAAACCCTCCCTTAACTCCAAAAGACTAGCAATCCTGACAGCCAGCTATTGGAATACAACATCAACTTCACCTTACGCTCCAATACACTAACTAAACCCTGCCTTCCACTTTAATAAACTACCAATCCCGGCGGTCAATCCAATCCACTACTATAACCCTCCTTCTTCCCCAAATCACTACTAAACCTGAACGCAACTCCAATACACTTCAATCCTGGTACCACTCCAATACAATAACAAAGCCATGCCTTCCACTCCAAGAAACTACCAATCCTAGCGGTTAATCCAATCCACTACTATAACCCTCCTTCTATTCCAATTCACTACTAATCCTGACTGCCATTCCAATACACCTTAATTCTGGTACCACTCCAATACAATAGCAAAACCCTGCTTTACACTCCAATACTCCAGCGTCTGCATCCATGTTAGGAACGGCTGATGAAGCGTCTGTCCTCCATGTTAGGAGCGGCTTCTCCGAGGAAGGTGATGGCCGGCATGCGCCCTCGGGCTAGATCTTTTGATCGACAGATATCACCAACTGATGACCACATATCCTTTAGGATATCCTGGTCTTTACAGCACTAATGAATCGGACAAAAAAATAGTACTCATGCCGGCTCGTCCGTCGCCCGGTCAAACAAGGGACGCCTATCTTGTTTAGGAAGAGGGCAAGATAAGGAAAAAAAGCTACAGTCTCCAACCCAGAAAGATCTCGTCACCTCGACATTCACTCTAGAGAAACTTGCCAACATTGTTGTATTGTGCTGTAGAAAACAATATCATACGCAATATATATACACTCCAATAAACTACCAATCCTGGCGATCAATCCATTACACTAATATAACCCTTCTTTCACTCCAATTCACTACTAAACCTGACCGCCACTCCAATACACTTCAATTCTGGTACCACTCCAATACACTAACAAAACCATGACTGCCACTCCAAAAAACTACTAATCCTGGCGCAAATCCAATACACTACACTAACTTCCCCTTCTACTCCAATTCCCATTTCTCCTAACTGCCACTCCAATACACCTCAATTCTGGTACCACTCCGATACACTAACAAAACCCTGCGTTCCACTCCAATAAACTACCAAACATGGCGGACAATCCAATACACTACTATAAACCCTACTTCTACTCTAATTTACTGCTAATTCTGACTGCCACTCCAATACACTTCAATTCTGGTACCACTCTAATACACTAACAAAACCTTCCCTTCCACTCCAATAAACTACCAATTCTGGCGGCCAATCCAATACACTACTATAAACCCTACTTCTACTCCAATTTACTGCTAATTCTGACTGCACTCCGAAACACTTCAATTCTGGTACCACTCAAATACACTAACAAAACCTTCCCTTCCACTCCAATAAACTACCAATGCTGGTGGCCAATCCAATCCACTACTATAACCCTCCTTTCTAAACCAATTCAGCATTAATCCTGACTAGCGCACTCCAATACATTTCAATTCTGGTACACACTCCAATACACTACAAAACCCTGCCTTCTTCCACTCTCAATAAACTACCAATCTGGCTGGCCAATCCAATACACTTACTATAACCCCTCAGTATATTCCAATTTCACTAATAAACCCTGACTGCCACTCCTATACACCTCATTCTGGTACAACTCCAATACACTTACAAAAACCCCTGCTTGCCCACTCCAATAAACTACAATCCTGGCAGGAAAATCCAATACACTACTATAATCCCTCCTTATATTCCAATTAATCACTAAATCTGACCCGTCCACTCCAATAAACACTTCAATTCTGGTACCACTCAATACTACTTACAAAACCCTGCCTTCCACTCCAATAAACTACAAATTCTGGCGGCCAATCCAATACACGACTATATACCCCTACTTCTACTCAACTCCAAATTACTGCTACTTCTGACTATCCACTCCAATACACTTCAATTCTGGTACCACCTTAATACTACTAAAAAAACCCTGCCTTCCACTCCAATAAACTACCAATCCTGGCGACCAATCCAATACACTACTAAAACCCCTCCTTCTACTCCAATTAAATACTAATCCTGATTGCCACTCCAATACACTTCAATTCTGGTACCACTCTAATACACTAACAAAACTCTGCCTTCCACTCAATAAATTTCTAATACTGGCGGTCAATCCAATCCACTACTATAACCCCTCCTTCAACTACAATTCACTACTAATACTGACTGCCACTCCTACAAACTTCAATTCTGTTACCACTCCAATACACTAATAAAACCCTGCTTTCCACTCCAATAAACTACCAATTCTAGCGGCCAATCCACTACGCAACTATAACCCCTCCTCTATACCAATTCACTAATTATCCTGACTACCACTCCAATACAATTCATTCTGACACCACTCCAATACACTAACAAAACCCTGCCTTCCACTCCAATAAACTACCAATCCTGGCGGCCAATCCAATACACTACTATAACCCCTCATTATATTCCAATTCACTACTAATCCTGACTGCCATTCCAAATACACTTCGATTCTGGTACAACTCCAATACACTAACAAAACCCTGCTTTCCACTCCAATAAACTACCAATCCTGGCAGAAAATCCAATACACTACTATAACCCTCCTTATATTCCAATTAATCATTAAACCTGACCGCCACTCCAATACACTTCAATTTTGGTACCACTCCAATACACTTACAGAAACCCTGCCTTGACTCCAATAAACTAGCATTCCTGGCGGCCAATCCAATACACTACTATAATCCTCCTTATACTCCAATTCACTACTAAACCTGACTGTCACTCCAATATACTTCAATTCTGGTACCACTCTAATACACTAACAAAACCCTGCCTTCCACTCAATAAACTTCCAATGCTGCCGGTCAATCCAATCTACTACTATAACCCCTCCTTCTATTACAATTCACTACTAATACTGACTGCCACTCCAATACACTTCAATTCTGGTACAACTCCAATACACTAACAAAACCCTGCTTTCCACTCCAATAAACTACCAATCCTGGTGGCCAATCCAATACACTACTATAACCCTCCTTATATTCCAATTAATCACTAAACCTGACCGCCACTCTAATACACTTCAATTCTGGTACCACTCCAATACACTTACAAAACCCTGCCTTGACTCCAATAAACAACCATTCCTGGCGGCCAATCCAATACACTACTATAATCCTCCTTATACTCCAATTCACTACTAAAACTGACTGCCACTCCTACACACTTCAATTCTGGTACCACTCCAATACACTAACAAAACCCTGCTTTCCACTCCAATAAACTACCAATCCTGGAAGAAAATCCAATACACTACTATAACCCCTCATTATATTCCAATTCACTACTAATCCTGACTGCCATTCCAATACACTTCGATTCTGGTACAACTCCAATACACTAACAAAACCCTGCTTTCCACTCTAATAAACTACCATTCCTGGCGATCAATCCAGCACACTACTAAAACCCCTCCTTCTACTCCAATCCAATTAACTATTAAACCTGATTGCCACTCCAATACACTATAATTCTGGTACCACTCTAATACACTAACAAAACCCTGCCTTCAACTCCAATAACCTATTAATACTGGCGGTCAATGCAATTCACTACTTTAAACCCTCCTTCTACTACAATTCACTACTAATATTGACTGCAACTCCAATACACTTCAATTCTGGTACCACTCCAATACACTTACAAAACCCTGCCTTCCACTTCAATAAACTACCAATCCTGGCGGTTAATCCAATCCACTACTATAATCCCTCCTTCTACTCCAATTTACTACTAAACCTGACTGTCCACTCCAATACACTTCAATTCTGGTACCACTCCAATACACTTCAATTCTGGTACCACTCAAATACAATAACAAAATCCTGCTTTCCAATCCAAAAAACTACCAATTCTGGCGGCCAATCAACTACACTACTATAATCCTCCTTATACTCCAATTCACTACTAAAACTGACTGCCACTCCTACACACTTCAATTCTGGTACCACTCCAATACACTAATAAAACCCTGCTTCCACTCCAATAAACTACCAATTCTAGCGGCCAATCCACTACGCAACTATAACCCCTCCTTCTATACCAATTCACTAATTATCCTGACTACCACTCCAATACAATTCATTCGGACACCACTCCAATACACTAACAAATCCCTGCCTTCCACTCCAATAAACTACCAATCCTGGCGGCCAATCCAATACACTACTATAACCCCTTCATTATATTCCAATTCACTACTAATCCTGACTGCCATTCCAAATACACCTCGATTCTGGTACAACTCCAATACACTAACAAAACCCTGCTTTCCACTCCAATAAACTATCAATCCTGGCAGAAAATCCAATACACTACTATAACCCTCCTTATATTCAATTAATCATTAAACCTGACCGCCACTCCAATACACTTCAATTCTGGTACCACTCCAATACACTTACAGAAACCCTGCCTTCCACTCCAATAAACTACAAATTCTGGCGTCCAATCCAATACACGACTATAAACCCTACTTCTACTCCAATTTACTGCTAATTCTGATTGCCACTCCGAAACACTTCAATTCGGGTACCACCTTAATACACTAAAAAAAACCCTGCCTTCCACTCCAATAAACTACCAATCCTGGCGACCAATACAATACACTACTAAAACCCCTCCTTCTACTCCAATTAACTACTAATCCTGATTGCCACTCCAATACACTTCAATTCTGGTACCACTCTAATACACTAACAAAACCCTGCCTTCCACTCAAAAAACTTCCAATGATGGCGGTCAATCCAATCCACTACTATAACCCCTCCTTCTATTACAATTCACTACTAATACTGACTGACACTCCAATACACTTCAATTCTGGTACAACTCCAATACACTAACAAAACCCTGCTTTCCACTCCAATAAACTACCAATCCTGGTGGCCAATCCAATCCACTACTATAACCCCTCCTTCTATTACAATTCACTACTAATACTGACTGCCACTCCAATACACTTCAATTCTGGTACAACTCCAATACACTAACAAAACCCTGCTTTCCACTCCAATTAACTACCAATCCTGGTGGCCAATCCAATACACTACTATAACCCTCCTTATATTCCAATTAATCACTAAACCTGACCGCCACTCTAATACACTTCAATTCTGGTACCACTCCAATACACTTACAAAACCCTGCCTTGACTCCAATAAACTACCATTCCTGGCGGCCAATCCAATACACTACTATAATCCTCCTTATACTCCAATTCACTACTAAATCTGACCGTCACTCCAATACACTTCAATTCTGGTACCACTCCAATTCACTAACAAAACCCTGCCTTCCACTCCAATAAACTAACAATTCTGGCGGCCAATCCACTACACAACTATAAACCCTCCTTCTAAACCAATTCACTAATAATACTGACTATCACTCCAATACACTTCAATTCTGGCACCACTCCAATATACTAACAAAACCCTGCCTTCCACTCCAATAAACTACCAATTCTGGCGACCAATCCAATACACTACTATAACCCCTCCTTCTACTCCAATTTACTGCTAATTCTGACTGCCATTCCGAAACACTTCAATTCTGGTACCACTCTAATAGACTAACAAAACCCTGCCTTCCACTCAAAAAACTTCCAATGCTGGCGGTCAATCCAATCCACTACTATAACCCCTTTTTCTATTACAATTCACTACTAATACTGACTGCCACTCCAATACACTTCAATTCTGGTACAACTCCAATACACTAACAAAACCCTGCTTTCCACTCCAATAAACTACCAATCCTGGTGGCCAATCCAATACACTACTATAACCCTCCTTATATTCCAATTAATCACTAAACCTGACTGCCACTCTAATACACTTCAATTCTGGTACCACTCCAATACACTTACAAAACCCTGCCTTGACTCCAATAAACTACCATTCCTGGCGGCCAATCCAATACACTACTATAACCCCTCCTTCTACTCCAATTTACTGCTAATTCTGACTGCCACTCCGAAACACTTCAATTCTGGCACCACTCCAATATACTAACAAAACCCTGCCTTCCACTCCAATAAACTACCAATTCTGGCGACCAATCCAATACACTACTATAACCCCTCCTTCTACTCCAATTTACTGCTAATTCTGACTGCCATTCCGAAACACTTCCATTCTGGTACCACTCTAATACAATAACAAAACCTTACCTTCCACTCCAATAAACTACCAATCCTGCTGGCCAATCCAATACACTACTATAACCCTCCTTATACTCCAATTAATCACTAAACCTGACCGCCACTCCAATACACTTCAATTCTGGTACCACTCCAATACACTTACAAAACCCTGCCTTGACTCCAATAAACTACCATTCCTGGCGGCCAATCCAATACACGAATATAAACCTCCTTATACTCCAATTCACTACTGAACCTGACCGTCACTCCAATACACTTCAATTCTGGTACCACTCCAATACATTAAAAAAAACCCTGCCTTCCACTTCAATAAACTACGAATCCTGGCGGTTAATCCAATCCACTACTATAACCCTCCTTCTATTCCAATTCACTACTAATCCTGACTGCCATTCCAATACACTTCAATTCTGGCACCACTCCAATATACTAACAAAACCCTGCCTTCCACTCCAATAAACTACCAATTCAGGCGACCAATCCAATACACTACTATAACCCCTACTTCTACTCCAATTTACTGCTAATTCTGACTGCCATTCCGAAACACTTCAATTCTGGTACCACTCTAATACACTAACAAAACCCTGCCTTCCACTCAAAAAACTTCCAATGCTGGCGGTCAATCCAATCCACTACTATAACCCCTCCTTCTATTACAATTCACTATTAATACTGACTGCCACTCCAATACACTTCAATTCTGGTACAACTCCAATACACTAACAAAACCCTGCTTTCCACTCCAATAAACTACCAATCCTGGTGGCCAATCCAATACACTACTATAACCCTCCTTATATTCCAATTAATCACTAAACCTGACCGCCACTCTAATACACTTCAATTCTGGTACCACTCCAATACACTTAAAAAACCCTGCCTTGACTCCAATAAACTACCATTCCTGGCGGCCAATCCAATACACTACTATAATCCTCCTTATACTCCAATTCACTACTAAAACTGACCGTCACTCCAATACACTTCAATTCTGGTACCACTCCAATACACTAACAAAACCCTGCCTTCCACTCCAATAAACTAACAATTCTGGCGGCCAATCCACTACACAACTATAAACCCTCCTTCTAAACCAATTCACTAATAATACTGACTATCACTCCAATACACTTCAATTCTGGCACCACTCCAATATACTAACAAAACTCTGCCTTCCACTCCAATAAACTACCAATTCTGGCGACCAATCCAATACACTACTATAACCCCTCCTTCTACTCCAATTTACTGCTAATTCTGACTGCCATTCCGAAACACTTCAATTCTGGTACCACTCTAATACACTAACAAAACCCTGCCTTCCACTCAAAAAACTTCCAATGCTGGCGGTCAATCCAATCCACTACTATAACCCCTCTTTCTATTACAATTCACTACTAATACTGACTGCCACTCCAATACACTTCAATTCTGGTACAACTCCAATACACTAACAAAACCCTGCTTTCCACTCCAATAAACTACCAATCCTGGTGGCCAATCCAATACACTACTATAACCCTCCTTATATTCCAATTAATCACTAAACCTGACCGCCACTCTAATACACTTCAATTCTGGTACCACTCCAATACACTTACAAAACCCTGCCTTGACTCCAATAAACTACCATTCCTGGCGGCCAATCCAATACACTACTATAATCCTCCTTATACTCCAATTCACTACTAAAACTGACCGTCACTCCAATACACTTCAATTCTGGTACCACTCCAATACACTAACAAAACCCTGCCTTCCACTCCAATAAACTAACAATTCTGGCGGCCAATCCACTACACAACTATTAACCCTCCTTCTAAACCAATTCACTAATAATACTGACTATCATTCCAATACACTTCAATTCTGGCACCACTCCAATATACTAACAAAACCCTGCCTTCCACTCCAATAAACTACCAATTCTGGCGACCAATCCACTACACAACTATAAACCCTCCTTCTAAACCAATTCACTAATAATACTGACTATCATTCCAATACACTTCAATTCTGGCACCACTCCAATATACTAACAAAACCCTGCTTTCCACTCCAATAAACTACCAATCCTGGTGGCCAATCCAATACACTACTATAACCCTCCTTATATTCCAATTAATCACTAAACCTGACCGCCACTCTAATACACTTCAATTCTGGTACCACTCCAATACACTTACAAAACCCTGCCTTGACTCCAATAAACTACCATTCCTGACGGCCAATCCAATACACTACTATAACCCCTCCTTCTACTCCAATTTACTGCTAATTCTGACTGCCACTCCGAAACACTTCAATTCTGGCACCACTCCAATATACTAACAAAACCCTGCCTTCCACTCCAATAAACTACCAATTCTGGCGACCAATCCAATACACTACTATAACCCCTCCTTCTACTCCAATTTACTGCTAATTCTGACTGCCATTCCGAAACACTTCAATTCTGGTACCACTCTAATACACTAACAAAACCTTACCTTCCACTCCAATAAACTACCAATCCTGCTGGCCAATCCAATACACTACTATAACCCTCCTTATACTCCAATTAATCACTAAACCTGACCGCCACTCCAATATACTTCAATTCTGGTACCACTCCAATACACTTACAAAACCCTGCCTTGACTCCAATAAACTACCATTCCTTGCGGCCAATCCAATACACGAATATAAACCTCCTTATACTCCAATTCACTACTGAACCTGACCGTCACTCCAATACACTTCAATTCTGGTACCACTCCAATACATTAACAAAACCCTGCCTTCCACTTCAATAAACTACGAATCCTGGCGGTTAATCCAATCCACTACTATAACCCTCCTTCTAATCCAATTCACTACTAATCCTGACTGCCATTCCAATACACTTCAATTCTGGCACCACTCCAATATACTAACAAAACCCTGCCTTCCACTCCAATAAACTACCAATTCTGGCGACCAATCCAATACACCACTATAACCCCTCCTTCTACTCCAATTTACTGCTAATTCTGACTGCCATTCCGAAACACTTCAATTCTGGTACCACTCTAATACACTAACAAAACCCTGCCTTCCACTCAAAAAACTTCCAATGCTGGCGGTCAATCCAATCCACTACTATAACCCCTCTTTCTATTACAATTCACTACTAATACTGACTGCCACTCCAATACACTTCAATTCTGGTACAACTCCAATACACTAACAAAACCCTGCTTTCCACTCCAATAAACTACCAATCCTGGTGGCCAATCCAATACACTACTATAACCCTCCTTATATTCCAATTAATCACTAAACCTGACCGCCACTCTAATACACTTCAATTCTGGTACCACTCCAATACACTTACAAAACCCTGCCTTGACTCCAATAAACTACCATTCCTGGCGGCCAATCCAATACACTACTATAATCCTCCTTATACTCCAATTCACTACTAAAACTGACCGTCACTCCAATACACTTCAATTCTGGTACCACTCCAATACACTAACAAAACCCTGCCTTCCACTCCAATAAACTAACAATTCTGGTGGCCAATCCACTACACAACTATTAACCCTCCTTCTAAACCAATTCACTAATAATACTGACTATCATTCCAATACACTTCAATTCTGGCACCACTCCAATATACTAACAAAACCCTGCCTTCCACTCCAATAAACTACCAATTCTGGCGACCAATCCACTACACAACTATAAACCCTCCTTCTAAACCAATTCACTAATAATACTGACTATCATTCCAATACACTTCAATTCTGGCACCACTCCAATATACTAACAAAACCCTGCTTTCCACTCCAATAAACTACCAATCCTGGTGGCCAATCCAATACACTACTATAACCCTCCTTATATTCCAATTAATCACTAAACCTGACCGCCACTCTAATACACTTCAATTCTGGTACCACTCCAATACACTTACAAAACCCTGCCTTGACTCCAATAAACTACCATTCCTGACGGCCAATCCAATACACTACTATAACCCCTCCTTCTACTCCAATTTACTGCTAATTCTGACTGCCACTCCGAAACACTTCAATTCTGGCACCACTCCAATATACTAACAAAACCCTGCCTTCCACTCCAATAAACTACCAATTCTGGCGACCAATCCAATACACTACTATAACCCCTCCTTCTACTCCAATTTACTGCTAATTCTGACTGCCATTCCGAAACACTTCAATTCTGGTACCACTCTAATACACTAACAAAACCTTACCTTCCACTCCAATAAACTACCAATCCTGCTGGCCAATCCAATACACTACTATAACCCTCCTTATACTCCAATTAATCACTAAACCTGACCGCCACTCCAATACACTTCAATTCTGGTACCACTCCAATACACTTACAAAACCCTGCCTTGACTCCAATAAACTACCATTCCTGGCGGCCAATCCAATACACGAATATAAACCTCCTTATACTCCAATTCACTACTGAACCTGACCGTCACTCCAATACACTTCAATTCTGGTACCACTCCAATACATTAACAAAACCCTGCCTTCCACTTCAATAAACTACGAATCCTGGCGGTTAATCCAATCCACTACTATAACCCTCCTTCTATTCCAATTCACTACTAATCCTGACTGCCATTCCAATGCACCTTAATTCTGGTACCACTCCAATACGCTAACAAAACCCTGCTTTCCACTCCAATAAAATGCAAATCCTGGCGATCCAATCCAATACACTACTATAACCCCTAATTCTACTCAATTTTCTGCTAATTCTGACTGCCACTCCGAAACACTTCAATTCTGGTACCACTCTAATACACTAACAAAACCCTGCCTTCCACTCAAAAAACTTCCAATGCTGGCGGTCAATCCAATCCACTACTATAACCCCTTTTTCTATTACAATTCACTACTAATACTGACTGCCACTCCAATACACTTCAATTCTGGTACAACTCCAATATACTAACAAAACCCTGCTTTCCACTCCAATAAACTACCAATCCTGGTGGCCAATCCAATACACTACTATAACCCTCCTTATATTCCAATTAATCACTAAACCTGACCGCCACTCTAATACACTTCAATTCTGGTACCACTCCAATACACTTACAAAACCCTGCCTTGACTCCAATAAACTACCATTCCTGGCGGCCAATCCAATACACTACTATAATCCTCCTTATACTCCAATTCACTACTAAAACTGACCGTCACTCCAATACACTTCAATTCTGGTACCACTCCAATACACTAACAAAACCCTGCCTTCCACTCCAATAAACTAACAATCCTGGCGAGCAATCCAATACACTACTATAACCTCTCCTTCTACTCCAATATACTACAAATCCTGACTGCCACTCCATAACCCTTCCATTTTTGTACCACTCCAATATCTTAACATAATCCTGCTTTCCAATCCAATAAACTACCAATCCTGACGATCAATCCATTACACTAATATAACCCTCCTTATACTCCAATTCACTACTAAACCTGACCGCCATTCCAATACACTTCAATTCTGGTACCACTCCAATACACTAACAAAACCCTGATTTCCACTTCAATAAACTACCAATCCTGGCGGCTAATTCAATCCACTACTATAATCCCTCTTTCTACTCCAATTTACTACTAATCCTAATTGCCACTCCAATACACTTCCATTCTGGTACCACTCTAATACACTAACAAAACCCTGCCTTCCACTCCAATAAACTATCAAACCTGGCGACCAATCCAATACACTTCAATTCTAGTACCACTCCAATAACTAACAAAATCCTGACTGCCACTCCAAAAAACTACTAATCCTGGCGGCCAATCCAAAACACTACTATAACTTCTCCTTCTACTCCAATTCCCTACTGATCCTGACTGCTACTCCAATACACTACAATTCTGGTACCACTCCAATACACTTTAATTCTGGTACCACTCCAATACACTAACAAAACCCTGCCTTCCACTCCAATAAACTACCAATCATGGCGGGCAATCCAATACACTACTAAAACCCCTCCTTCTACTCCAATTCACTACTAATCCTGACTGCCTTTCTCAAACCATTCAATTCTGGTACCACTCAAATACAATAACAAAATCCTGCTTTCCAATCCAATAAACTACCAATTCTGGCGGCCAATCCACTACACAACTATAACCCCTCCTTTCATACCAATTCACTAATAATCCTTACTACCACTCCAATTCTGGTACCATTCCAATACACTAACAAAACCCTGCCTTCCACCTCAATAAACTACCAATCCTGGCCTTTAATCCAATCCACTACTATAACCCCTCCTTCTACTCCAATTCACTATTAAACCTGAATGCCACTTCAATACACATCAATTCTGGTACCACTCCAATACACTAACAAAACCCTCCCTTCCACTTCAATAAACTACCAATCCTGGCGGTCAATCCAATCCACTACTATAACCCCTCCTTTTATTCCAATTCACTACTAAACCTGACTGCCACTTCAATACACTTCCATTCTGGTACCACTCCAATACACTAACAAAACCCTGACTTCCACTTCAATAAACTATCAATCCTGGCGGTCAATCTAATCCACTACTGTAACCCTTCCTTCTACTCCAATTCACTACTTATCCTGTCTGCCCCTTCAATACACTCCAATTCTGGTACCTTTCTAATACACCAACAAAATCCTGCTTTCCACTCCAATAAACAACCAATCCTGGCGGCCTATCCAATCCATTTCTATAACCCCTCCTTCTACCATAAATAACTACTAATCCTGACTGCCACCACAATACTCTCCAATGCTGGTACCATCCCAATGCACTAACAAAACCTTGCCTTCCACTCCAATAAACTACCAATACTGGTGGCAATCCAATCCACTACTGTAACCCTTCCTTCTACTCCAATTCACTACTTATCCTGTCTGCCCCTTCAATACACTCCAATTCTGGTACCTTTCTAATACACCAACAAAATCCTGCTTTCCACTCCAATAAACAACCAATCCTGGCGGCCTATCCAATCCACTACTATAACCCCTCCTTCTACCATAAATAACTACTAATCCTGACTGCCACCACAATACTCTCCAATTCTGGTACCATCCCAATGCACTAACAAAACCTTGCCTTCCACCACAATAAACTACTAAACCTGGCGGCCAAACCAATCCACTACTATAACCCCTCCTTCTACTCCAATTCCCTACTAATCCTGACTGCCACTTCAATACACTTCAATTCTGGTACCACTACAAT
>CP092886.1:177156958-177173685 GCA_030710605.1 Cordylochernes scorpioides | reverse complement strand
TTATTTTTGTTGAATTATCATGTATTTTGCCAAAGCATCAGCGTCAAATACTCGTTTGTTCATTCGTTGGTGATGATGAATAAAGGCCATATATATTATAGGGCCTTATATATCATATATAAGTATTCGTATATATGTAAAACACATTGATATATATATCTTATTTCACTCAAAAACCAAGGACACAACTCGTATAATTATATTGTTAAGAAAGTCAATGTTAGTCTATCTCTGATTATTGAAGTTGATCAGATTTATACAATCTGTGTTTAATGTGCCATATCTATTTGATATATAACCTCTATGTGTAAACAACATTATTGTATGTGCTATTGTGACAGATTCTATTACTGTATACCTATATATTCTATATACCTTTACAATTAGATTTCAATGTTTTAGAGAAGTTGTAAATATAAATGTTTTAACACACACAGTAGAAGGATGGATCAAAAAGTAACGCATGCTTTAAGAAAATACTTTTATAAAATATATATTTTATATATTTTTATTAATACAATATATATTAAAATAAATATTCACATAAACATCATTCAGTAATCAAATAGGGTTTCGAACATTTTCATATTGAAACCACTAAAACTGAATTGTAATCCATAAACCTCCTGCTTTTTACAAAGGTGAAAATTCTTTTAAGGTTATTGCTACATCAATTGCCTCTTTTGGAAAACAATATTCTTTAATTATTATCCATTGTCAAGGGACAATCTAATACCAAACTCTAAAGACGGCACCTTTTAATACAGATGCGTATTTTCTTCGGCTAGCTATATAGAGTGCTCTTATCCATCGCAATACATTTCAGGATATCCTGGGTAGTGCCCCCCTTCCATTATTAAATTTTCAATTTAGAAAAAAATATAAAATATTACACGGTATGAGGATAATCTGGTTTGAGCCAGGTGTGTAGCATGAGTATCTTCTATATCATAGTGTAGATTTATTTAATAGGTTTTCCCGACTTGTCTTTTTAGCTTGGTTAATTCCATATTATTTAAATACGGTTCTAAAATATAAATAAATACTGAATTTGGTAATTTCGAATGTGTGTGGACGTCATGGCCTTCTAGGCAAAGTGAATGTTTTTGTTGGGAAAAATGGAACAAAAAAAATCACGGTTCGCACAGTTAATTTATTTTTATGTTTTTTTTTTTTAAGTTCAATTGTTTTGACCCCCTAGTGTTAGAGCGATCTTAAGTGATTAAAGCTATCTATTGTTTTGTTAGTAATTACGTTGAATCAGCAAGTAAGCTGAATTTGAATCTTTAGAGTTTGTCCATCGTTTAATCTCATGAAAATCAATTTGTAATAAAAGTTCAAAGAAATTGCCTCACTTTATTCATATCAAAAGGTTGGACATATGACTGTCATTTAAGAATAAATTTTTCCAAAATGGTGAACAATGTCATGTGGTCGTCTGCTTCTAGGTTGATTTAATTTTTTTTAATCCTAACAAACGAAAATATATAAGCCTTCTGTAAACACATACTTTCTTTTAATGATTCATTTGTAAGCATTCTTTAGTTTTTAGGGCTCAAAACATCACTGAGCACATTGTATTAATCAATTTTTAAAGGAAAAAGACAATCTTTGCTTTAGAATTGATTCGCACTTGATCATTTCTATTCTTGGTAGCACCTTAATGTTATACATTACTCTTTTTTAAAAGGAAAGATGAATTGAATAAGTCAATGCTGATATATTTTGAAAAGTGGTAAATAACAGGCGTTACTTTTTGACCATCCTTGTATATTCTACCTGTAGCTTCATGTGTGCATTATTGATGGAAACTATTAAAATACTATTCCTTTCACCTATATTTTTGGATGTATATATATGAATATACTTTAATAAATGGAATATATTTGCTCCCAATGTGTGTGTCTATTTTGAAACTACAAATTTACACTCCTAGATTCTTCCCACATTAATACTCCCATGTACAGGATACATATGTAAACTAACTGAGCCTTTTTTGAAGTTGTAAATGTGTGGCTTTTTCTAATGGCAAATAAACCTTCTATTAAGTTAGCATCATATAAATGTGGAAGATCAGGGTAAACATTGGATTTTTTTAATCACCAAAATCCACAATGAATGCTAATGAAAGAAATTCGAAACTATGGCTTAATCCTCTTAGAGAAGCTTGGTTGAAGAGACACACTCTTCTCTTAGGAATGATTCGCCTGAAAAATGCGCCTTAGTGTAATCAATAGAAAAAGTAATAACATGTACGTACATTTATAGTCAAGACTTCTCGAGTTTTGACCTGATTTGTTCTTCAGTCTGATGTAAAGAACTGGTTACATATGCAAATGTGAATTAACTACGGACGGACAATACCATTTTAAAGGGAGAGGTGCCTCTTTGGTACAATACCTCTATGTAATAAACTATTTTGGACGAAATTTCATATTCCAAATAAATATATTCCAACTGCTCTTAGTCCAATGGAAATATAAATCATATATAGCAGCATAAATATATAAACTCATGGACAAAACTTAAGGAAGTTTCATATTTGATGTTGCCGTAGTCTGTTTTTTTTTAAAGAGACAGAGGCAATTTTGTTCACACTTGGTTATCTCGTGTGTCTTCACTAAAGGGTACCGTGTTACAAATATCTTTCAGAGTTATTGTCTGAATCCCGATATACATACTAAATGGTACAACTTCCTTTAATTTTGTCTACGTGTGTAAATAATCTGGTAAAGTTGTAAGGCCGATTTCAAGTAAAAATATAGCCAACTTTTCAAGAGAATAGGGTATCCATATGGGAAAAAGCGACTCTTATTTTTACCACCAACATAAGCAATAGTATGCCGGACCTCCATTTTCTGCGATGTATGTAGCAACCCGGTCAGACAGAGAATAATAAAGACATAGGAATTTTTCTGTCGAAGAAGGATCCACATTTCTTGGACGAGGACTTCAAATCTGGTATATACATGTGTATTGTGGCACTATAGCAACTGACGTTTCTTCATGACGCACATATTCTGAATGGGGAACAAATTCGGGGAACAGTCAGGCCATGGAAGAGTCTGAACATTATGTAGGACGTCTAAGAAAATGCTTGAATTATGCGGGCTGAAATTATTCTGCTTTAAAATAGTTCTAAGAATATTAGACAAGAAGGAGAGAATAGGGCTTTAGGATGTTATCCACATATCACTAGACCGTTAATGTGCCATGTAAGACAGCAAGATATGCGCGACCATCCTAGATGGCCGTGAAGTTTGACAGCGAAGGTGGAATTGCGCCGATTACCTAAGGGGGGTCTTCAAATCCGGGCACAATAGTCATATGTCTCCAACACAAAGAGGCATTTATCACTAAACACTACTTATCGCCAATTAGTGACATCCGAAATGGTCTGGCTTGGCACCACTGTATACGAATACGCCCGTTTTGGATGTTAATGTTAGAACACGTGAAGAACACTGAGATCACAGTTTCGCCTCCGCAAATCATCTTAATAGGGTCTTTGAACAGACCAGAATCTCAACATCAGCATTTATGAATGACCGGGTCAATATACGCGCGTAGCGCACGTTTCTGCGATACTCTCTACTCGTCGTCCATCTGGTGTATCGTGAGCTAGTTCACCGTTTGTGGATGACAATCTTCATGTCTATAACTTGAGAAATCGAGTTAATATAAATAATATATTAATACCATATTAACACAAAGTGTTAAACCAGAAAATGTTCTGTTTATTTGAGAGGGATATTTTAAAAAATGTATATACAAGTGTTATCAGCTTAACATTAAAATAAAAAATTCTGTAGGTCTGCAGATAGACGTGTTCTGTGAAATTGGTGTTTGGCAGCATAAATAACTAGCCGCAGGGAAATATAGAAAATATAAGCAACAAGAAGTTGTACAAAGATAAGTTTAAAAAAAGAAGAAATTTGAGATAAAAAGGGCGAAGGAAAACAAAGTATTACAGCACGGGACAAAGGTCATATTTACTCCCCTCTCGTCCAACAAAGAAGCCATAAAAATGGAATCCTTCCAATAATTAGCGCCTTCCATTCCCCTCGCTCCTCATCCTGTCTTTTAAGGTTGCCGCTAGGCTGGCGGTCTCTTCGTGGACAACGGTAAAGAGATGTTGGAAACGAACACATTACCTTTTACAGCCCAAGGTCAAACGTAGTTCCTCGTGGTGAAACCTGGGCAATGTCGACAGGAACTTGGTATCAGGTAATAGAGCTAAAACGCTAAATTGTTGTTTATCTGAGCCGCCATCGCATTTAAGAACGCTATCTCGTTGACCCTCACGTTGCTATAGAGGCTGTAAGATATTCCTCGTTGGCTGCTAAACATATATAATAGATTCTAAGATTCAGCCTCGGTGGTTTCTACGGCCCGCAGCAAACCTTGAGTTCCCTCGCCTTCTTCAAGTTTGGACACTGATATCGCCCACAGCATGGACCTCTTCCCACATGCCCCCACATTTATAAAACTTGTATTTTCCTCATATTTTCATATTTTCGATTTTTGTTTTTGTTTTTTACATTTTTTCGATAAGAAAATGTTTATTATAGATTCGGTTCGAGTTTCAAAAAGAGCACAAGTAAATCATTTAAAATAGAATTTTAACATACACATTCTATATACAGATTTATAAAATGCTTTTTATGTACCAAAAGTCTCTATATTCTAAACCAAAAAAAAAAATTTACTTGTTGAAAAGTAAGCCCTGGAGGGGGTGTGAGAGGAACGGCAACAAAACAGACCATAGAATAACATCTATGTACCGTTGTGATGTCAGCGTACAAGGATTTACTACCAATGGGGTCCTGCTATCAAATGAAATGGCACTCCAGACCATAACGCCCGCTTGTGGACCTGTGTGGTATTCGAAAGTAAAGGCCAGGATCCCACGCTGCCCAGGACGTCTCCAGACACGTTTTCGACGATCGTCAGGACACAGTACGAAATGGGACTCGTTAAAAAAACTATACATACTCAGTCAGAGCAGTTCCAAATTGATCGCTCACGACACCACTGTAGTCGGGCTTGTCGGTGTACTGGTGTGAGGGGTAGGCATTGTAAAGGTAGGCGAGCTCTTAGATTCCGCTCTCTCAATCGTCTGCTGATGATCATTTTGGACACTTATGTGCCGGTCACAGGTTGGATGGTAGATAACGTCAAATCAGGTGCTGCGACAGTCGTTCTGACAATCGATCTGTTCTCCCGTTCTGCTGTGTCCCTTGGTCCAACGCTGCCGTCCTGACGTTGCATTCTTCCTTTTTTGACCCTCTAATAGCCGCATAACTTCCACACAGATGTTGCGCGAGTATCGATTTGACCAAATAGCCTCTTTCAATCCCCATTAGCACGGCCTCTTTCAAACTTTGACATATGTTCTTAATGAGCAAGAATCTTTCAGATGTGCATTGATACAGTGGAAATAGGCTGGAAATAGACTTATTGCAAAAAAAAAATAATTAAATGATTTTTTTTTTAAATCAGCTCATTCCGCGATGAATATTGAGTCTAGAATACTCGTGCTGGATGCGCAGTCCAGATACACTGGAGCTCTTTCTTTGCATAATTCGGCTGCCAAATTTCAATCATTTGCTTGTTTGGTTGAAACGAATTTGTTTACCTATTTTTTCAGTTAAATCGACAACTCCTTCTTGGTGCGTAGATTTTTTTTTGTTATAGAGTGTAATTTGGATCTAGAAAAAAAGAGCAAGCTTTCGACCTACGAGTTGTTCAACAAGCCGATTTTTCATTATGTCATCAATTCTCACAACGATTAATCAAATAAAATTTGGACTAAAGACAGGCGTCGTTTTGTTCTCAGAAAGAATAGGAAGATCAAAGGGCTCCATGCTGAGCCTTTGAGCGACCTTGAACCGCCATCAGCATGCCAACCCGCGGCTGAGTGCACGCGACGACGGCGGGACACCAGGGGAATACCAAGGCCGTGCGAGTCCATAATTGCCGTGTCCTTCTATTCCTATGCAGCGCCATGTCGCCGCATCGATCGACACATGTCAAAGTGAAAC
This sequence comes from Cordylochernes scorpioides, assembly GCA_030710605.1. Taxonomy (NCBI): domain Eukaryota; kingdom Metazoa; phylum Arthropoda; class Arachnida; order Pseudoscorpiones; family Chernetidae; genus Cordylochernes; species Cordylochernes scorpioides. The sequence continues at coordinate 177,167,641 of CP092886.1, read as the reverse complement.
GTTTCACCACCGCCATATCCTATATCTTAACGTTGAGACAAACGTCAATGCTGGTTGACATCTCTTTACTAAAATCTGTAGCATATAACTACTCATTTTTATTTTATTATTGTGATTATAAATTTTTAAAATACCTAGATTTATTAAAATCTGTGTGATACGGCCAGTCATGGACTTATAAAAGATAGCAGCTTGAATAGTACCTGTGTTTGATCTTTCTGTATTAATCAGAATCTTTTCAAATGATTAGAAATTTTGAACTATTGGTCTCCAAGAGATAGCGTCGTTTTCATTTAAAATAAAATTGATTTCTAAGGCAAAAATTTGTAATTTGAACGCCTTGTTTGTTTTTGTCCTATAAATTATTTTGACCTTTATACTTTGATCCTTCTCTATCTCCTATATTCATTATTGAAATCGAGCAACGTCAATGCGTCAAAGTCAGCGTTTAAAATTAATTCATTTCCCTTTATAGGGTATTAAAAGAATTATATTTGTGAGAAAAAATAATTCGATTTGTGTTTCAGGATAAATCAATAGACGAGATTTTATCAATAATGTTTTAAAATCTCATTTGTAAAATTTAATTAAACCTCAAATAAATGACTAGAGAACTCGGGGATTGTTAATAAAACACTATTACAATTTGGAAATAGAACATATGGTGACATCTGTATGAGAGGACGGGATCATTCCGTTCTAATTCGTTTAATATGTTCGGCCGAATTTCCTCATTCAGTGAAAGGATTTAGAATTGAATTTTTTTTTTCAGAATTTCGTTAAACACTATTGTCAAGATTAAACCTTCAAATGAATATTATATAATCATACAGAGAGAGAATAAACAATATAATATTTATACCGAATAAAAACATTAAAACATGTCTTTATTCGGTATATATAGATGGCGCGTTATTGCTTGTGTATCAACATTTGTAGCAGTCTGGTAGATAAATTAGCGAAATCGCTGAAAAGGTTCGCAAGCCTAAGCCTTTCCGAATATTTTTCATTTTCTGTACGCTAATTTTGTAAATCCATCCTATATGATTAAAAGAAAGAGTACTGAATGATATTCCATTCTCAAAAATTAAAATTACACCAACTTAAGATAAAATATCCTGTTCGAGAGAAGTACGTATATTCAATACACACCATATTTGTAAATTCTTCCGAATTCGCTTGCCTCCATTTAGCGAAATGGCAGAATCAGATCCTTTGTACTGTGTGTGTGATAGCATTCCCCACGACAATACGAGAGCTGATTAATAAGTAAGATAAAAGAAAAGATATGAAGAAAAATCTACATAATCACCATTTAGGGACATATATTTGATCAGAGACATTTATAGCCATTCTTCGATCTCAGAGTGTCAATATGGTCATTTAGGAAGACAACAGCTTCATTATTACCTGAAAAACACTGAGCCTCAAGTATTATATTTGGACTGGTAAGAGTAGAGAATCTCTAGAGTTGTGGTGAGTAGGCCGGGTGTGTTGACGAGTCAAGACCGTGATTCGAGGAGTTTTGACGCAGCAACTATCGACTTGGGTACGGGAATGTTTATCTTGGTAAAATTGGGCTATTTTTATTGTACGAATGTGCTTCTCTAGTTTGTCAATTTTGAAGCAGATCAACATAATATACTAATGTATTTCGAGATATATGAAAAATATCCTATGCATATTTTTAAAACTGTGGCTATGACCTTAGATAGTTGATGGCATAGCTATAGATAGATCTCTTGTGTGCATGTTCTTCCCCCATTCTTCACCCCCTTCGATTGTAATTTTGCATCTTGTGGATACTAGAGCACCATTAGTTATCTGCTGCTATATAATTACTCAAATTCATCAGGTTTGTGCATAATGCTGAATTTTCAGTTGCAACATACAGCCTCTTCTTTTTTGGTTCAAGATAAACAAACGCACACATATTGCACTTCACCTTTTAATGAACAAGAGTTCGCGCGTAAAATATTAGGATACGTTTTTAGGAGATGTTACAACACCACGCTATTTCTCTGAGCTTCATTTGACAGTCTTCAATGACCATTTAGTGAACTATTTCTGGACCATTCGTTCGCTGATTTTCTCATTCAGCCGTACCCTTTAAAAATCATTTTGACAGTTATTTCTTCCGCACTTTAAAGCGGTAACCCAGATGGGGATAGATAGCTTCAAGTGATACAAATAGAAACTAGAACTTTTATCAAAAATAACCTTGATTTTATTTCGAGTTTAATTTGATAGAATTTAATGTTACCCCGATTTTACCCCCATTATTCTCTCGAAATTTTCAAAAGGAATAAAATCGGGTGCTGCATGAATTAACTGAGAGATATATCGAAAAATCGAAGAATCCCTTCTGAAATTTTGTTTAGCGAGTTAAAAGATAGACATTCCTGTCTTTCTCCTCATGATTGTTACTGGAAATGAGATGTGGAGTATTTTGAGAACCACAAACGCCATAAATCTCGGATTTTACCTTGTGAAGCATCTGCGTCGACGGCATGGTCAATGCGGAAAGCAGATACTGTTCTGTGCTTGGTGGGATCAGAGAGAAATCTTGTACTATGAACTGCTGAAACCGGGATAATTTGTCAAAGGACATTACTATCGATAACTGATCAGTTTGAGCTACGCACATTGTTGAAAAAACGCTAAAACAAGACAAAAATAAATGATACTACAGTACGATAATGCTCCGTGCCATCGCACTTCCACGGTTTAGGACACAATCAAAGCACTGAAAAGAAATCTGTTGCCGCCTTCACCAGGCATGATACCTTCGGTTATTACTTGTTCCGGTCAATAGATATGGCTTGACTGGACTACACTTGATCAATTTCGAATAAATGTAAAATTAGTTGGATAAATGGTTACAGTCCAAAGAGGTGTCTTTTATCGCCGCGACATTAAATGTATTGCCAAAAAGATGGGAAAAAGGCGTCGTTAGCGAGGGACAATACTTTCGATCAACCATATTTTGTATTTCTCTTTAAATTTTATAATTATATTTTGATTAAAAAAATAGAAACCGCATGTGTGTTGCGCACCTTATATTTAAATAATTATTATCTCTATAAAATATTTTTTTAAATAATTGTCATACATTACACATTAAACATATCATGCGTCGACCTCATTATTTTCCACGACAAAAAACAAACATTCCATATATAAAACCTTCCTTCACAAGGCCAGTGTGTGTGTGTGTGTGTTGGTCATAATTGAAATAAAAGAATGAAATTAAAGCAAGGGAAGACACAGATAAGGTTAGCATATATTTTTCTTAATATAATCTTGTAAGTATAAAAGAATATTTCACAATTACCTGGTCTAATTAGACTTAATTATAACCTTTCACGAGATGGGATTGTTCTAACGAGGATTTTATCTTAATGACGTTTAATTAATATTTGAGTGGTCACTTAGCCTTGAAGGTCTATCTGAGATTCCAGGAAATATGAGTGCAGACGATATTATAAATTCATTTTATCGCCCCAATATTTTTATTCTTATAAAGTATATTAACCTATTTATTTTTTAAAATATATCTGAATATTATCTCTTTAAATATCAATAAGTCGCGACTTACTTAAATATAAAGTATTTTATTTTTTTAACTTGGTTTTTATATAGTCAAATAGAGATGGAGATATCAAAACAGTCAACTTCGTTTCAAATTTTTCTGCTTTGGAAAGGGCGACAGTGGGTCGTCGAAATGTCGCGTAAAATATTTTGCTCTTGCTTTAAAAATGTTTATGGAAAAATTTGATTAGAATTTATTATAAAAAATATATGTAAATAATTTTAGAATATCTATATATAGTGAAGGAAGAGGACTTTATTAAACCCTGCGGCCATGCTATCTGAGAAGGCTACTCCTGGACTACAAGCAAAATGGAGGTCTAAGTTTTATGAATGAAGGAATGAAGATTTATCAAATCCCTGGGAAATTGGACATCTAGTCTAAAGGGGATTCAATTTTTGACGCATGAAATTAATTTTTAAATAAAATAATTTTCTACGGCACATACTGCAATGGTATAAAAATGGGAGGACCTGGCTCATCAGTGGTGAACCCTCGCAGCGGTTTCGCCACTTTAAACTCTCTAGAGGGTTCACCATTAATAAGCCTGGCTCTTCCATTATTCTAATATTGCAGTAAGGGTAGTAGAAAATTGTTTCATTTTAAAAATAATCATATGCGTCAAAATAGTTTAACTTTCTTATAACAGATGGCGCGCTAATACAACATCTAACCTGATATTATCCATCGTCTCCAAAAAAGCCGCAGGAAAAAAATCTTCTCAGGAGATGGTGAGGAAAAATCTCTTTCCTCTCAAGAGAGATCTGAGGCTCTCCAGCAGCTGAACGAAGTCCTTGAACAAGTCCCTGAAACAAGCACACTGAAGAAGCAGGTATAAAGCGGGAGAAAATTGTACTGGCCATCATCCCTCATCGTGGCTAGCTTCATGCATATTCTTTCGGATAAAAAAAGGTTTGATTCTGCTTCTTGGCAGAATCATCTTTCTTATTGAAGATAAAAACTACACCTTATATATACAGCTCCTCTCTATCCGAGCTGCTGCAAAAAAGAACACACTATGAGTTTCCGCGGCATTTCTGCTCGCGGAAGGAACGTGTATTTGTTCTGCCTTTTGAGGCAGAATGCAGTTTATAATGTGATCATACAGGAGACGAATGTCCCGGCTTTGTACAACGTTCGAAACATCTGTCTGGCCTACAGCACCGTCTTCGCGCCATCATCGACGTCCAGAGAATCTGTCCTCGCCGTAATCGTGGCGCCGGGAGTCACCATCCTCTGGCATCGCGTCCTGTGGTCATTCAAGATCGCCGGCATCAACATCCGGGGTATTGAGATCAGCATTATCAACTGTATCTGTAAGTCCAACACCCTAGGACGGTAAGACCACCCAAGCCTATGAAGGCTCATAAGTAGGCACTCCTCCGCTGCCTCCCTAGTTTTCCAGCCAAAGATAACTGTTGCACACCCGTGCACTGAGAGACCATTTGCTAGGTCCCTCCTGCTAGGTGTTGACCAGTCGACCCACAAGTGTCTACAGAAGTGATCAGCGGCTTGGTTTATGTCCTGTCCCTCCTTTTTGGATTTAGTTAAACCCGTCCTACGCTCCAATAAGATTTCACCCTTTCCCTTTTTAGCCCTCGTACCCTTAGCCAGCACATCCTATATCTAACGGAAACTTAGGGTATTCTGAGAACTTCTGTGTACGTCTCTTGTTTTTTGTTGACGCGTTCAGAAAGAACGCTCACAACGGCGCATACATAGAGCTAAGACCTAAGAGTTTAAAAAATTCATGGTCCTCCACATGAAAATTCTATTTGGAAACACTTTTCCACTCCCTCATCCCCAAAGGTGTTGGGGTGGGCGCCATCCTTCTTCTGCTCTTTTCTCGTGCCAGCTTTCTCTGGACAGTCAGTATGTGAGACAGGATCTTTTCCCCCCAATGTCAGACCAACGACAAGAACTTACTTCCATATGGTTACCTCTTCTATCAGTACATTACTATATATAGTATCTAGATATTACCAACCCCACGTGTGTCGTAAAAGGATATAGTTTGTGTGACATTTTTAAAATTTTGAATGTTAAAAAACGACAATCGAACTACATTCATGTTCGGGACAAGCAAAGGTTCGTTATATCTAGATGATAATAATACGTAGAGTAATGTGTGTATACAGTAATGCGCACTAATCAATGAAGCAATAAGATGCTAGCTTCAATTACTGGAATGTCGTAATCCAAGTTCAGCTCTTTTCCACTAAGACTATTGCTTATCTTAAGTTCGTTTATAGCTAATCCTCGTCTCAGTCCAGACTTTTGGGACACTAATATGACGTGTAGTAAATAGGAATGTTTATTGTTATATATTTGGATTCATTATATGATTTTGTGTCGAGGAATAAAGAGAATTCTTGGCTCTGCAGTGTCGCACTTAAGACAAGGGATATAAAATTTTGAGAGAGCGTCACGGATGATCAGAGCCATTGCATATTGATGGGGAGTTGCCCTAGAAACCTGGCGACTCCAACAGACAATCCAATAGTGTCAACCTATGTTATATAACGCCAATATATTTATATATGTTTTATGCATATAAATATATATGCAATATATAGACTTATATGTAAAGGGTTATATATTATAAAATTCAACGATAAACATGTTATGTGTATAAAAAGAGTATTTTATAATTATAATGTTTATATTCCAAGAGCTTATATTATAATTTATCCAAAGGAAAATCATTAGTATATAAATCTTCATTTATAAATATATCACTGTAATATGGGGACAGTGCAGGGGAAAATAAAAACCTAGGGAAGGCTCATCAGTGTTGATCAAGGCTTTTCAATTTTTTTCAGCAGTTAGAGCATCAATCCTTGGCTAAAAAGAATTTTGAAAACACAAAATTTTTAATTTCAATTTTACTGCGCACCAAAATAGTTTAAAATTTTACAAATAGTTGCTTACAAAATATAAAAAGAAAGGTTAATTTTTTTTCTCGTCAAAACAAACGCTAAAACAATATATATATATTATATTATTTAAAAAAAAGATAGATAAGATTACTGTTGTTTTGGATCATCTGGTTGAGCAGTCGTGGCATAAATATTGAAAGAATAATAATAAAAACAGTTTTGATCGGAGAGATTGCTTTAATTGAGTTTTAGTATAAACATAATTCGGTAAAAGTACCGCCTGGCTTAAGGGGTAAGAATAAATAAAACAAAATATTATTTACATAATTACAAAGTTTTGGGTCGACCAATCGGGGAAGAACTACAATGAGTATTTATAGAGAAAGCGTGACCTCTGGCGGTCGATTTATACAGAGTATTTATATCTATGAAATAATAATTATTTTTTTTTTAAATAAAATAATACCCTTATATAACATTTCAAATAATATCTTAATACAACATTTCCCCCCTGTGAAGAAAATAATATGGGTACATTCAGAGAAAAGTGATAAAAATTATAGTTAAAAAAAAAGATAAAATGATTGATAGAAAGAAAAGGTGAGAGATGATATTCACTTATCATATTGGTTTTTTATATGGTAACCAATAGACAGGAAAATACAAAATGATATAAAGTGTGAATGATTACAAATATTGTTGGTGGAGAGTGAAAATGTGGCATAGAGTGAAAATAAAAGTGTTCCATAATCGTATTGGCTTACTGTGAACCAATAGATTGGAAATAGACAAGAAAAAAAATGATACACATAATATTAAAAATGAGGAAGGCAAATAAAATGAATAATAATTACAACAAAATATATAAATGAAAAATATAAATGATAGCATTGAAAATAAACATTATAAAAATAATGGCATGGGTAAAGGATAGGTGGCAACATTAATACATTGGGTGATTATAGGGGAAAAAAAGGCATTTGTGAGAAAGCAATAATTTGTGGATGAGGTTTATGTACAAAAGGAAAATGTGAAAACAACGAATGAACATGTTAAGAAAAATTAATGGTAAGAATAAAGAATGATCATTTGAGAGAAAGAAATAAGTTGAGACAAAGTTTATGTACAAAGGAAAATGTGCAAATAAGGAGTGAACATATAAAGATTATAAAATAATGATAGGAATAAAGAATGGGCATTTGAAGAAAAAAGAAACAAGGTGGATAAAAATAAGAGCTAAAATTTACATATGTTGGACTCGCTAAATTTACATATTGGCTAGGTCGCTTTCAGACATTAACACAGGAAATAAGAATAAAATGAAAATTTTTAAAATAATGCAAAATTTCAAAAATAAAAACATTGTGAAATGAGATTAAATGAGAAAATATCAAAATATTAAAAGCTAGGAAATTAAAAATATATGGAAATGTGAAGCTATAAGGTATTGTTGTTATTAACGAAAAAATATAGTGGCAATATGATTTAAAAACATGTTAAAGATAGCTTAATAAAATATTGAAGATGTGGGAAATAGGTAATGTTATTTTGTTGTTGTCCTCTTGGCCGACTGTTTTACATTTGGAATTATAAAATATGATATCTGTAAATGGTTTAACTTAATTGTAAATATTTAATTGTAAAGTATGAAAAGAGATATATTTAGGAGAGATATAGAAATAATTATGCAGAGAAAATAAAGCATTTTAAATGGCAAATATATTTAAGATATGACATAAAAGGGATGTAACTATAAGAAAATGAGTGATTGAAAACTATTGTAAACATGAATGAGAATTAAAAGTTAAACTAAACTGCGAAAAATGGTTGATACAAAGTACCTTGAAAAGGATGATGCTGGCTGGAGTTGGCTGTGGATGGAGATGACTGGTGTTGGGCGGAAGATGCGATGGCTGGAGTTGGAAGGGAGAAGACTGCTTGAAACTTCTTGAGATGGTGATGGCTATGTTTGCTTGTCGAGAAGGCTATGTTTGGAGATGGCTATGTTCGTTTTGAGATGGCTATGTTTTCTTGGAGATGGCTATGTTTGATTGTAGATGGCTATGTTTTCTTGGAGATGGCTATGTTTGATTGGAAATGGCTATGTTTGTTTGGAGCTTGTCTATGACTTGATGATGACTATGGTTACTTGTAGGTGACTATTTTTCGACGGAGAAGGCTATTTTTGATTGGGGTAGGTTATGTTTGATTTGCATAATTAAAAATGAGCTATGTTTGTTTTTGATGTCTTTTGTTGATTGGGGATGACTATTGTTGATTGTAGATGAATATTTTTGATTGTATAGACTATGATTGATTGAGATAGGTTATTCTTGGTTGAAATGAGCTATTTTTGATTGAAATGAACTATTTTTGATTGGGAAAGCTATTTTTAATTGGAAGATTTGCATATTTGAATTTGAAAAAATTTACTTTTGGCATATTGAACACACAGGTAAATATCCTGTCGACTAATATTATATTATTTAAAAAAAGATAGATAAGATTACTGTTGTTTTGGATCATCTGGTTGAGCAGTCGTGGCATAAATATTGAAAGAATAATAATAAAAACAGTTTTGATCGGAGAGATTGCTTTAATTGAGTTTTAGTATAAACATAATTCGGTAAAAGTACCGCCTGGCTTAAGGGGTAAGAATAAATAAAACAAAATATTATTTACATAATTACAAAGTTTTGGGTCGACCAATCGGGGAAGAACAACAATGAGTATTTATAGAGAAAGCGTGACCTCTGGCGGTCGATTTATACAGAGTATTTATATCTATGAAATAATAATTATATTTTTTTAAATAAAATAATACCCTTATATAACATTTCAAATAATATCTTAATACAACATATATATAAGCGCCATATATTGACCGTTTCCGCAAACTAACCGACTCGGGTCGGTGAGAAAGACACAAGAATGGCATTGACAGATTCAGAGCGTCCACCTGAAGACCATAGTTTCGGGATAGTGGCTCTCGTCAGTCCAGAACGGCCTTTATTTCATGAAACCGTGTGGATCTCATGAAATAGAACCAGTTCTTGACTGACAAGAGTCACAATCTCGAAACCATGGTTTATAGATAGCCGCACTGATTTTCCCAAAGCTGGCGTCGTGGCTTTGTCACCCGCCCAAGTCCGCTGACGATAAAGATGACCGTTCTTTTATAGCTCGATATCCCTCCGGCAAAATGTTAACGTGAAAAATATGCCACGAAAAGGTATTTATAAAAGAACATATCTAGTGTAAACGAAAATTATATAGTTTAGTTATACAAAGTGTTTCAAAAGTTTTTTACCTTAAACCATATATTTATATACATTTGAAAAATTAGCAAAAAATCTATATATCAAAAATGATTGTGTGTATATAATAAAAATAATGAAATCTAAAATTTTCCATTCAATCATATATAATCTCTTTTTATACTTTCTTCACTCATTCCTTTTTTTATGTTCTGCATATACGAGGGGTGTCCCATAAGTCCGTGGCCCGACCATGAGAACGAAATATTATAAACTAATAAATTTTACCGTATATACCTTAAAGCCTTATATAAAGATATGTAAATTTTTAAGTTTATACAACTAACCGTTTTTTTTTTTTGTTATAGGTTCTGAAAGAGGACAAGAAACAGGAATCATCTAAAATGGAGACAAACGAGATTCGTGCTGTAATAAAATATCTTTGTAAGAAAGGAATGTCGCCGAAGGAAATCTATGAGGATATGGTGGATACATTAAAGGAAGATGCTCCTTCCTATAGTTCAGTAAAAAATGGGTAGCTGCATTTAAATTAGGAAGGATCAGCATCGACCTAGAAGACCTGTTGAGTCAGTTACTCAAGAAAATATCGACAAGATACATGATTTGGTTATGTTGGACAAAAGAATGACAGTTCGTCAGATAGAAGTGACCTTGGGTATTCTAAAAACAACAGTGGATCGGATCATGAGAGAACACTTGGGCCTCAGGAAGCTTTCTGCCCGTTGGGTTCCGTACTTTTGACCCTAGATCAAAAGGCTGTAAGGAGAAAGTTATCCTCGGACAATCTTGCGTTATTTGAAGCCAATCCAGAGGAATTTGTTAATAGATTTGTTACCATGGATGAGACTTGGGCCCATCACTTTACACCAGAGTCCAAGCAACAATCCATGCAGTGGAGACACTCTGGTTCCCCTCCCCCAAGAAAGCCAAGACA
>CP092886.1:177103504-177156858 GCA_030710605.1 Cordylochernes scorpioides | reverse complement strand
TAAACTACCAATCCTGGCGGTCAATCCAATCCACTACTCTAACCCCTCCTACTACTCCGATTCACTACTAATCCTGGCTACCACTCCAATACACTAACAAAACCCTGCCTTTCACTTCAATAAATTACCAATCCTGGCGGTCAATCCAATCCACTACTATAACCCCTCTTTCTACTCCAATTCACTATTAAACCTGACTGCCACTTCAATACACTTCAATTCTGGTACCACTCCAATACATTAACAAAACCCTGCCTTCCACCTCAATAAACTACCAATCCTGGCGGTCAATCCAATCCACTACTATAACCCCTCCTTTTATTCCAATTCACTATTAAACCTGACTGCCACTTCAATACACTTCAATTCTGGCACCACTCCAATACACTAACAAAACCCTGCCTTCCACCTCAATAAACTACCAATCCTGGCGGTTAATCCAATCCACTACTATAACCCCTCCTTTTATTCCAATTCACTATTAAACCTGACTGCCTCTCCAATACACCCTCAACCCCGCCACAGCCACTTCAATGCAATATCAATTTACTTCATAAACTAAGGATACATTCTTATTAATGGAGATGTGTGTGCAGGTCTTTGGACATCATTAAGAGACTGAGAAATCTCTGTGAGTTATTTTTATGTTTCTTGTATTTATCCCTTTTTGCTTCACTTTTATTTATCAGGAATTATTAATAGTCTGTTTTAAATCCATAAAAGAGATAATATAATGCCCCAAGTGTTTATAATTAGATTTTATATATCGAGAATAAAAATATTTGGCATTAAAACCTTTAAAAGTATATTGGCAATAATTTTCAGTCTCTCACAAATTTAATTATACAAATTAACCAAACGTCTATGGAATATCTATTTTTCATTTCTGATATTTAAAAATAGTTTACTCAATATTAGAAAAATAATTTCATTTAAAAATACCGTGTATTTTTTCTAGCTTCAGTATAATGTTCCTGGATGAAAGTTTGACTAAATGACAAATTTCTCCCTTAGCTTGTCGTATGGATCATCTAGTAAACTTGATTGCTATTCAACTCGTATTGTCTTTGTTAAGTGATTATATGTGAAAACTTTCATATTCAGACTTATTTATTACTTTAAATGAATATTTTTGGATTTTTCAATTTAAAATTCCAAGCTTTAGATCTCTAAAAAACTGAGATAAGTCTCGCTCATCATTGACCATCCTTCAAGTCAGGACAATTCAAGCTATTGACGGATAAATTTATATTATCCGTTTTAAATTCACGCAATAACATAAAAAATATATATATTTTATTTGAGACTCTGGATCTTTTCGGACTATAATTTATGGACAATATTAAGGTAAAAATATTGAGGCTATCAAATTTCTATCATAAAATTTTATTATACTTGAGTTGGAAATACACATAGCAGCTCATTTGAATAGTGAATTGACTATAAACCAATATTCTCATTAAAATATGAAAATTATCAATGAAAGTATAAAACTCTGATGGTGTTTATAATATAATATATACTCGTATGTTAAGTATCTTTAAATAATTATAGTAATAAATCGTTCATCAATGTTATAGCTAAAATACAAAGAGCAGCTGCCGTTATCTCCCCTCTCTTTTTAAATCATATAACACACCGTTCCATTTATCAAATGGTTCTCAATATTCTCTAAAACACACTTTTTTTTATTTAAAAAATCTCAAATTTATATTTTAACAAAAATATTGAGAGTATTTTCACATTTATATTTGACATGGAAATTGTGATCATAATATAAGGAGAATATTTTATTATCATAATGGCAAATATTTGTTTGTTCAGATCCTGGAGGAAAACAAAGAACATAAACTGACCAGGGAAGATGCCAAGCCATGCCATTTAATGATGGTCATCATGATGATCATCCTGGAGATCTGTGACCTGGGAACGAAGGCTTTGCCTATGCACGATACTATCCTGGATGTCATCATCAGTCTTATCAATGTCACCAGCGACATCCCCGACCTGGAACCCTTTGTGACACCTCTTCTCACCTCTTCATTCTTTTAAATATTTCACTTAAGCGAAGATTAAGGATATAGATGGATTTGATGTCATTTATGCTAGTCACCCTCCCTCAATATCTTCCATACGAATACAAAACAAAGCTTAATAACTTCATGCGTAAGATGATATAAGCTATCGCTATTACTTATTTGTATCTACACATATAGAAGAGTTCAAATTAGTTTTTCACATCAGTTATCATTTTCATCAATAATAACATTTAATAATAAAAAGGTCAGGTGTTGATATTAAAAATAAAAAAGGCATATCCTGACCAGTAGCACATGTGCTTTACAGATGGCAGAGCACCATCTGGTGGAACAGAAATCAACTAAACATTTTTTGATATATCAAGAAATTGAGTTGGCCAAATATTAGGGAACAGGCTAAATTAACGTTTCTGTTCCACCAGATGGCGCTCTGCCACTTGTGCTCCTGGTCAGGATATGCCTTTTTATTTTTAACGACATTTAATATTTGATGCAATGTCATCAAAATAAAACTGATGCTTTTCGCTTATGTCACTAAATATGAATCAAGAATGTAAAAGTATTCATGTAAAAAAAATACGTTTATAAAATTTCTCTCTATATATTCTTTATTAATAACAAAATTAAAAAAAAAAACACTCACAAACTGGTTTTAATTAAACTAAAAATGTCATTATAATAATTTACCATTAAATTACATTTGAATATGTGGCACATTCGAATTCATTTTGGATATTACATTTATATATTGTTGTGTAAATAACACTTTCATTATATTTTTTAACTTTCCGAAATTAATATAATTCAAACTGAAATCATATATATCAAAGGACTATTCTATACATTCATCATATTATATAGAACATATTAAATATACCATTGGTCAACCTTGTATATCTAGTAGTCATTAGATTCATTAGATATGTGTTAATATTATCGCATTGTATTAATTTTTAAAAATATATGAGAGAATCGGAAAAAAAAGAAACCAAATCGGTATAGATTATATACCGCAAACTCCAGAACGTATGTCGAATTGATATTTATAACAGATGGAGCCATAATAAACTTTAGTAATAGTTTATTTAAAGAAATGCTTAAAGGCTTTTTTAAGCCTCTATCATTGAAAATACAGAATGAAGTATATATACTAAAGCGCTTTTAAATGCATTTTTTAATTGAATATTTTAAAATATTTTTTTATATATATTTAATAAGAGGAAGAATATATAATTTTTTTTGGCAATGATGAAAAGTTTTTAAATCAATACATATTTTGTAACATTATTTGCAATAGATGGGAATTTTGCGGGGAGGATTTTAATAATACAGATAAGGGTCACTTTACCACCTAGTTTTGACGGGGGGTATGACCTTCTTCTTTATAGCTTATTTGCATTATTAAAAAAATAAATTGTGCCAAAATTACCTTCATATGTATTGGAAAAATGACGCTATGTATTTATCTCTCATGAACGAATAACTTTGTACATAGGTTTAATGCTAGTCATTGAGTTTAAGGAATCCTAAATAACATACAATATGTATATATATCTCTTCAACTCCCCATAGGTTTGAGATCAGTATTTCTCTCTTCTCAGAGCTTAATATCTATGGCCAGTGTTTTGAGCGTAATTTCTATGTCTAGTCTTTTGATGGTATTTTAGTGTATATCATGGGATCCTATTATTCATGAGTGCCACTCGTCCTTCCGCGCGTCCAAGTCTTCTTTCCATACATCGCTTCATAATACCTTTAACCATTCCAAGTGATAATTGCATTTCGCTATTGTCTCTATTGACATTTTTAAATATTTGATTTAATAACTCCGCATTATTTCAAAATTTTATATATTTAATTTACCACGCGTTCGTGGTTGACTTTTCTTGATTTATCAAGAAGTTGGGTTGGCCAAATATCACGGAACAAGTTAAATAAACATTTAGTTTATTTTTGTTCCACTAGATGGCGCTCTGCCATTTAGAAATGTTAATGTGAACGCGGTAAGGATATGCCTTTTTTGTTTTTTTAATATTTAATTTAATATATATGATACATATTGTTAAAATATCCTGGTAATAGGGAAAATAATTAAAAGGAATAAAGTACGGTAGAATAAAAATATAGAAGACGTAAACTCCGTTTATAAGAGAGAGAAGATATATAATATTTAGAATATATGAGGAGGTATGACAAAGGGGGAAATATAAACATTGGTCCCGTTTCGTCTATTACGCAGGTGTTTTACTTGGTAATTTGGCTGACCCCATGTTATTATGTCGACCATTCGTATTCTATTCCCTCGCCCCTTTTTTCTATTTTGATATATTTTAACATCTCTAATTAGAAAATTCCAAACGCACTTCGCAAACCCTTCATCCTGGATCTTTTTCCTAAGAGATTGATTTCAATAATTTTATCTTCATATATAGTTCTAAAATACATCTTCTTTAGCCTTTTATTCTTTTCATCTGAGCTTGATTTATTTATCTCCTTCGCTCAGGCACTCATAAACAACTTTTATTCTGAGCTTGAGTTCTTTAACTCCTTCATTCAGGCACTCATAAACAACTTTTATTCTGAGCTTGAGTTATTTATCTCCTTCGCTCAGGCACTCATAAACAACTTTTATTCTGAGCTTGAGTTCTTTAACTACTTCGCTCAGGCACTCATAAACAACCTTTCTTCTGAACTTGAGTTCTTTAACTCCTTCGCTCAGGCACTCATCAACAACTTTTCTTCTGAACTTGAGTTCTTTAACTCCTTCGCTCAGGCACTCATAAACAACTTTTCTTCTGAGCTTGATTTCTTTAACTCCTTCGCTCAGGCACTCATAAAAAACTTTTCTTCTGAACTTGAGTTCTTTAACTCCTTCGCTCAGGCACTCATAAACAACTTTTCTTCTGAGCTTAGTTCTTTTACTCCTTCGCTCAGACACTCCTATCCTCATAAACAATCCTAAAATGCTATTTTCATATAACTGTGTAGAACATTTATATTATATTTTATACTTTATATATTGATATAACTTTTTTATTCCAATCAATATATTTTCCTCTTTCCACAAAGAGTATATTCAACATTCTCAAAGACGGAAAGTCATTTATCATACTTCTCTAGGTCTTCGATCTCTTTACATCTCAAATTTCTACCGCATTGTTCTTATACTAAAGCACCTTTTTCCTCAATATGTCTCTCTCGAAGATGGAACTATATTGGACGATTTTTTTTAAATAAAAAGAGAATGATTTTTTTACAATTAATGAACTAAATGTGAAAATGAATAGAATTGAAGATGGAAATTTTGCCGGGAGGCTATTGATCTAAAAAGACAAAGGTCACCTCTCCCATGGAAATAGACGTCAAAGCTAAACGCCATCTATTGACCGTCGCCGCAAACTAGCGGTCTCGGATCGGTAACAGAGCAACAACACCAGCTTTGGCAAACTGAGAAGCGTCCACCTAGAGACCACGGTTTCGGGCTAATGGCCCTCGTCAACCTAGGGCGGACTTTATTACATGAGATCCCCAAGGGATCTAACTGCTGACCGCTCACATTCAAAATGTCAGGTGTTGATGTTAATATGAAACATTACATCTGTTATAAGAAATATACACTATTTTCGACGAATATGATTCTCTTTGAATGAAAACAATTTTCTACTGCCCTTACTGATCAACTAGGCCCTCCCATTATTTCATCATTGCAGTAAGAGAAATAGAAAATAGTTTTCATTCAAAAATAATCATATATCTCGAAAATAGTTTATAATTCTGATATATATATGACTCGTTATTGCCGTATCGGATATATTTCGGATCAATATTGTAACAGAAAATCAGCGTTACTTAATTAATTAAACAACTTTTGCTACGCTGCTTGCTAGAGAGGAAAGGATCATAATGGGAGGGGTAGGGCTCATTAGTGGTATGGCCTTCCTTGGGGGAGGGAGGGTTTATCACTGATGAGCAATGCCCTCTTATTTGGTTTTTTTACCATTTGGCAGCTTTACATATTATTCATTTAGTAAAATTCGCGATAAAGTTCACTTTCAATAAATGATAAAAGACCCGTCTAAAATCTTGGTTTGAAAGGTGAAACCAACATGGTTTATAAGTACTATGGTTTACCACTGATGATGAGGGAGGGTTTAACACTGATGAGCAATGCCCTCCCATTTTTTTTTGTTGTTTTTTTTTCTTCTTGGCAGCTTTGCGTATTATTCATTTAGTAAAACTCTCGATAAAGTTCACTTTCAATAAATATTAAAAGACCCGTCTAAAATCTTGGTTTGAAAAATGAAACCAACATGGTTTATAATTACTATGGTTTATATAGATATAATTTCAAACGATTTATTGGATTCTAATTTGCGATAATGAAGTCAGTCAAATGTCAACATATAGGGTTTGTATATCAAATAAACCTTTTCTTATATGAATTGATATTTTTCCACTTAATTTAGTCTTCCTTCAATAATTATTGCTATTATAATCGTTAAAATTAATCTAAAATGGTCGAAAATACGATCCTAATTTTGATAAATATCGTATTAAAGAAAGAGAGAAATGTAACATAAAACAAATTTTAAGTTATATACTTATGAATACTTCAAATTTATATAATTTTGAAATTAACCTTTTTAATTTGAGTATAGTTAGAGGAGAAATAGTTTGTTTACTATATATTTATTATTATTCTTAATTATAAAGTCAAATAGTCTCTTAATTAAAGTCAAAAATGTATTTGTTTCTTTATTTATATTTATAATACCTTACCAACTGTTCCTTTCTCTTATAATTCCATTTACTTGTTTATATACACACAGCTTACAATTTCGTCGTTTGGTTGCATTTAAAATGAGTTTTCAAAAATATTTTATTGTGTTTTAATCTAGCAAAACAAAATAAATACAACTTTTTAAAGTAACGCTGGATAAATTGGAAATAAATACGTAAGAAAATTTGGAGTCAATACATACAAAAGCAAACCAGATGTTTCAACACTAAACATTCGGAGATCAATTCGTTGTTGTTGTTGTGTCCAATGAAGAGCCTCAGATGTACCCATGCATCTCTATCACAGAATTCGCAATGTCCACTATCTTGGGTGTGTAAAGCAGCTGCTCTGGGTTCATGTAAATTTTCTGCAAATCTGCGGCCATTTCTGGGCATGAGAATATGTGGGTAGGTGTTAGTTCCACACCAGGACAGTTGTTGCATGTCCTATAGGTTCTTGTGCCATCTGGATGTATCGTCATTCCTTTATAGTGTTTCGTTCTGAGTCTTGTTATAGGTTTTGTGATTATTCTCTCAGAGTTTATTTCGCATATTTAATCTTTTCTTATTTTTGTTGAATTATCATGTATTTTGCCAAAGCATCAGCGTCAAATACTCGTTTGTTCATTCGTTGGTGATGATAAATAAAGGCCATATATATTATAGGGCCTTATATATCATATATAAGTATTCGTATAAATGTAAAACACATTGATATATATATCTTATTTCACTCAAAAACCAAGGACACAACTCGTATAATTATATTGTTAAGAAAGTCAATGTTAGTCTATCTCTGATTATTGAAGTTGATCAGATTTATACAATCTGTGTTTAATGTGCCATATCTATTTGATATATAACCTCTATGTGTAAACAACATTATTGTATGTGCTATTGTGAAAGATTCTATTACTGTATACCTATATATTCTATATACCTTTACAATTAGATTTCAATGTTTTAGAGAAGTTGTAAATATAAATGTTTTAACACACACATTAGAAGGATGGATCAAAAAGTAACGCATGCTTTAAGAAAAGACTTTTATAAAAATATATTTGATATATTTTTAATAATACAATATATATTAAAAATAAATATTCACATAAACATCATTCAGTAATCAAATAGGGTTTCGAACATTTTCATATTGAAGCCACCAAAACTGAATTGTAATCCATAAACCTCCTGCTTTTTACAAAGGTGAAAATTCTTTTAAGGTTATTGCTACATCAATTGCCTCTTTTGGAAAACAATAATCTAATACCAAACTCTAAAGACGGCCCCTTTTAATACAGATGCGTATTTTCTTCGGCTAGCTATATAGAGTGCTCTTATCCATCGCAATACATTTCAGGATATCCTGGGTAATGTCCCCCCTTACCTTCTTCAATTTTTTATTTAGAAAAAATATAAAAATATCACATGGTATGAGGAGAATCTGGTTTGATCCAGGTGTGTAGAATGAGTATCTTCTATATCATAGTGTAGAGCTATTTAATAGGTTTTCCCGATACGGTTCTAAAATATAAATAAACACTGAATTTGGTAATTTCGAATGGGGACGTCATGGTTTTCTAGGCAATGTGAACGTTTTTGTTGGGAAAAAAATGGAACAAAAAATCACGGTTAGCACAGTTAATTTTAAACCCGGCAATGCACGCGTTAAATTATCCATAGTTGAACTCTTTCAACTCATATCGATTTTTGTCATTATTATGTCTGTTCAGATTTTGAATTAAACGATTTTTTAAATGTAATATATTTTATTGTTTTAATACTAATTAAGTTATATATATATTATTAATAATATATCTTAATTTATTTTTATGTTTTTTTTTTCTTTTAGGTTCAATTGTTTTGACCCCCTAGTGTTAGAGCGATCTTAAGTGATTAAAGCTATCTATTGTTTTGTTAGTAATTACGTTGAATCAGCAAGTAAGCTGAATTTGAATCTTTAGAGTTTTCCCATCGTTTAATCTCATGAAAATCAATTTGTAATAAAAGTTTAAAGAAATAGCCCCATTTTATTCATATCAAAAGTTGAACATATGACTGTCATTTAGGACCAACTTTTTCCCAAACGGTGAACGATGTCATGTGGCCGTCTGCTTCTAGGTTGGTTGAAAATTATTTTTATCCTAACAAAAGCAAATATATAAGCCTTCTGTAAACACAGTTTTCCTTTTAATGGTTCTTTTGTAAATATTCTTTAGTTTTTAGGGCTCAAAACATCACTGAGCACATTATCTTAATCAAATTTCAAAGGAAAATGACAATCTTTGCTTTAGAATTGATTCGCACTTGATCATTTCTATTCTTGGTAGCACCTTAATGTTATACATTACTCTTTTTCAAAAGGAAATATGAATAGAATAAGTAACTGCTGATATATTTTGAAAAGTGGTAAATAACAGGCGTTACTTTTTGACCATCCTTGTATATTCTACCTGTAGCTTCATGTGTGCATTATTGATGGAAACTATTAAAATACTATTCCTTTCACCTATATTTTTGGATGTATATATATGAATATACTTTAATAAATGGAATATATTTGCTCCCAATGTGTGTGTCTATTTTGAAACTACAAAATTTCCACTCCTAGATTCTGCACACAATAATACTCCCATGTACAGGATACATATGTATCATACACTAACTGAGCCTTTTGAAGTTGTAAATGTGTGGCTTTTTCTAATGGCGAATAAACCTTCTATTAAGCTAGCATCATATAAATGTGGAAGATCAGGGTAAACAGCGGATTTTTTTAATCACCAAAATCCACAATGAATGCTAATGAAAGAAATTCGAAACTATGGCTTAATCCTCTTAGAGAAGCTTGGTTGAAGAGACACACTCTTCTCTTAGGAATGATTCGCCTGAAAAATGCGCCTTAGTATAATCAATAGAAAAGGTAATAACATGTACCTACATTTATAGTCAAGACTTCTCGAGTTTTGACCTGATTTGTTCTTCAGTCTGATGTAAAGAACTGGTTACATATGCACATGTGAATTAACTACGGACGGACAATACCATTTTAAAGAGAGAGGTGCCTCTTTTGGTACAATACCTCTATATAATAAACTATTTTGGACGAATTTTCATATTCCAAATAAATATATTCCAACTGCCCTTAGTCTAATGGAAATATAAATCATATATAGCATCATAAATATAAAAACTCATGGACAAAACTTAAGGAAGTTTCATATTTGATGTTGCCGGTAGTCTGTTTTTTTAAAGAGACAGAGGCATTTTTGTTCACACTTGGTTATCTCATGTGTCTTCAATAAAGGGTACCGTGTTTCAAATATCTTTCAGAGTTATTGTCTGAATACCGATATACATACTAAATGGTACAACTTCCTTTAATTTTGTCTACGTGTGTAAATAATCTGGTATTGTTGTAAGACCGATTTCAAGTAAAAATATGGACAGCTTTTCAAGAGAATAGGGTATCCATATGGGAAAAAGCGACTCTTATTTTTACCACCAACATAAGCAATAGTATGTCGGACCTCCATTTTCTGCGATGTATGTAGCAACCCGGTCAGACAGAGAATAATAGAGACATAGGAATTTTTCTGTCGAAGAAGGATCCACATTTCTTGGACGAGGACTTCAAATCTGGTATATACATGTGTATTGTGGCACTATAGCAACTGACGTTTCTTCATGACGCACATATTCTGAATGGGGAACAAATTCGGGGAACAGTCAGGCCATGGAAGAGTCTGAACATTATGTAGGACGTCTAAGAAAATGCTTGAATTATGCGGACGGAAATTATTCTGCTTTAAAATAGGTCTAAGAATACCAGACAGGGAGGAGAGAACATGAGGCTTTAGGATGTTATCCACATAGGACTAGACCGTTAATGTGCCATGTAAGACAGCAAGAGATGCGCGACCATCCTAGATGGCCGTGAAGTTTGACAGCGAAGGTGGAATTGCGCCGATTACCTGAGGGGGGTCTCCAAATCCGGGCACAATAGTCATATGTCTCCAACACAAAGAGGCATTTATCACTAAACACTACTTATCGCCATTAAGTGACATCCGAAATGGTCTGGCTCGGCACCACTGTATACGAATACGCCCGTGTTGGATGTTAATGTTAGAACACGTGAAGAACACTGAGATCACAGTTTCGCCTCCTCAAGTCATCTTGATAGGGTCTTTAAACAGACCAGAATCTCAACATCAGCATTTATCAATGACCGGGTCAATGTACGCGCGTAGCGCACGTTTCTGCGATACTCTCTACTCGTCGTCCATCTGGTGTATCGTGAGCTAGTTCACCGTTTGTGGACGACAATCTTCATGTCTCTAACTTGAGAAATCGAGTTAATCTAAATGATATATTAATACCATATTAACACAAAGTGTTAAACCAGAAAATGTTTTGTTTATTTGAGAGGGATATTTTAAAAAATGTATATACAAGTGTTATCAGCTTAACATTAAAATATAAAATTCTATAGGTCTGCAGATAGACGTGTTCTGTGAAATTGATGTTTGGTAGTATAAATAACTAGCCGCAGTGAAATATAGAAAATATAAGCAACAAGAAGTTGTACAAAGATAAGTTAAAAAAAAGAAGATATTTGAGATAAAAAGAGCGAAGGAAAACAAAGTATTACAGCACGGGACAAAGGTCATATTTACTCCCCTCTCGTCCAACAAAGAAGCCATAAAAATGGAATTCTTCCAATAATTAGCGCCTTCCATTCCCCTCGCTCCTCATTCTGTCTTTTAAGGTTGCCGCTAGGCTGGCGGTCTCTCCGTGGACAACGGTACAGAGATGTTGGAAACGAACACATTACCTTTTACAGCCCAAAGTCAACCGTAGTTCCTCGTGGTGAAACCTGGGCAATGTCGACAGGAACTTGGTATCAGGTAATAGAGCTAAAACGCTAAATTGTTGTTTATCTGAGCCGCCATCGCATATAAGAACGCTATCTCGTTGACCCTCACGTTGCTATAGAGGCTGTAAGATATTCCTCCTTGGCTGCTAAACATATATAATAGATTCTAAGATTCAGCCTCGGTGGTTTCTACGGCCCGCGGCAAACCTTGAGTTCCCCCGCCTCCTTCAAGTTTGGACACTGATATCACCCACAGCATGGACCACTTCCCACATGCCCCCACATTTATAAAACTTGTATTTTCCTTATATTTTCATATTTTCGATTTTTGTTTTTGTCTTTTACATTTTTCCGATAAGAAAATGTTTATTGTTGATTCGGTTCGAGTTTCAAAAAGAGCACAAGTTAATCATTTAAAATAGGATTTTAACATACACATTTTATATACAGATTTATAAAATGCTTTTTATGTACCAAAAGTCTCTATATTCTAAACCAAAAAAACAACAAAAAATAAAAAACAGACCATAGAATAACATCTATGTACCGTTGTGATGTCAGGGTGCAAGGATATATATATATAAATGACGGATATAAAAAAGGGCTATAACAAGGATCACGCAAAAGCTTCGGCAGTTACGCATCCTATATGCGGAAGATAGAAAAAAAAGGTGAAGTATATATACATATGTATATAAATATACACACATTTATATATGTATATTACGTCATATATATTTGACGTAATTCAAATTCTTCACCTTTTACTTTTATATGCTGAACATAGAAAAAATAGAGGAAAAGGTGAAGAATATATATATATATATTACGTCATATATATATATTATATAATCTAAAAATATTATATAATCTAAAACCTCAAAAATTTCTATATTTTAAAAAATATATACTTTATTTTATTCATTGATAATTTTATTTTTTTGTTATCATCGTTTTTAGAAAGACTTTTAGTTTAGTTTTTTAGTTTTAGTTGTATAATTTTGTTGTAAATATGCGTAGTTAACCAATCAATCCTTTTAAATCACTAATATAGGATTAAATTATAAATTCTATATAATGTGAAACTAACAAATGTGTAATCTTTCCTCAAGTAATTGAAAATAAAAGCTACTTGACGGTAAATATTTATCTTTTTTTATCACGACTGCACCTCAACCCTTTATCTTATCGATCCTTTGTCTTATTAAGCCTAATCTAACAACAACACAAAATATTCATAACAATAAGCCGACAGGATTACCTGAATTTTCAACCTAATTGCTCTATTAATTATTCAAATTTCATAAAACTATTTTTACAAAATGTCTCGCAAACAAAGGAATGTAGAACACGCCATGACGCCATATCCAAATACTATAGAAATACCGAAATTTAATGGTCAAAATTTAGACATAATATCTTGGCTCAAATTCTTTAACAAAAAATGCCAACAAAACCATTTCGATGAAGACTATAAGCTAAAGAATTTTTCAAATTATCTTGATGGAGAAGCTTTTAATTTTTATATAGAACAATTACAAGATATAGATAATTGGGGGGAAATTGAACAAAAATTAACATCATATTTCACAATTAAAGATTCAAATTTATTCAGTAGGTTTCTAAATTTAAAATATATTGATAAAGATGATCTGGAACAATATTTTAAGGAAAAATCTGCTTTAGCCAAAAAACTAAACCTAGATAAAACACTTTTATTAGAGGCACTTACAGATGGAATGCCAGATCACCTAAAAAAATATCTAATAGCTGCAAGAGTACAAGAACCTTCAGAATGGTATAAAATCACAACCCAATTAAAATTATCAACAAATAAAGAAGAACCCCACAAACCCATAAACCTACCCCCATACCCCTGCAAGATATGTGCATCTCACCAGCTACCCAACCAGATCCATTTCCATAGAGACTGCCCACTTAAGAACAATACTCATCCGAAGCGCATCAACCCAGGTAGAACATTATTACTTTTCTCTGTATTTATTAACCAAATATCCTTACCCTGTGTACTTGACACTGCATCATCTATTTCCATTATACCTTTAAAATACTTAAACCATATTTATTATAAAATTTTAGATAATTCCCCAAAAGAGAGAATAGGTCAGGTAGAAGGATTTAGTTACCCATTATACAAAATATTAGTTAGGCTTACTTTAGGAAAAATCACTAAATATCAAGAATTCTTTGTTTGCAATAGTTCAATAGAATATCTTATTTTAGGTTTACCAACATTTTATTTATTTAAGTTACAAATAGATTTCTCAAAAAACCTTCTTTTCCAAAATTATAAATTCTTGTATTCTTTTAATCCAAAAACTGATAATCAGAAGTCATATGCCACTACCCTATGTATTCCAGACCCATACTATGTTAAAAATTCATCTCTTTTAAATATTAACCCATTGTGTAATTTCAATTCTTTTGATATACCAAATACAAATGTTAAACTTATAAATCCTACTTCAAATCCCATTATTGATTTTAACTCATTTCACAGTATGCGACAACCGGACTCTATAACAAATTATAATTCATATTTAGACTTTAGTAAAGTAAATATTAATCCAAATTTCTCTGATCAAACAATTTCAGATATATTGCATAAATATAAGAATGTTTTCTCTAAGCACAATTTTGATATAGGACACATAAAGACTAACCCAATTTGCATATTTCTTTTAGATAATATTCCCATAGCACAAAAGCCATATAGGACATCTTTTTACAATAATGCTGAAATACAAAAACAAATAACTGAATTATTAAAATATGATATTATTAGGCCCTCATCTAGCCCCTATAGTTCTCCTGCATTATTAGTGAATAAAAAATCTGATACCCCAAATCACCCCACAAGACTCTGTATAGATTATAGGAAACTTAATCAAAAAACAGTTCCAGAACATACACCAATTCCACTTATAGAACAAATTATAGATAGGTTATCACAGTCAAAAATATATACTATTCTAGATGTTAAAAATGCATACTGGCATATACCCATAGATGAAAAAGATAGACATAAAACCTCCTTCGTAACACAATTAGGATGTTATGAATGGAACAGACTTCCATATGGTCTAAAAAATGCACCTTCACAATTTGAAAGGATTATGAAGTCAGTTTTCACTAAGCATAATATACACTATGCCTTAAATTATTTTGATGATATTATTATACACTCTAAAACTTATGAAGAACACATTAAGCATTTAGATGACATATTAGGTATATTCGAAC
Source organism: Cordylochernes scorpioides (assembly GCA_030710605.1). Classification (NCBI taxonomy): domain Eukaryota; kingdom Metazoa; phylum Arthropoda; class Arachnida; order Pseudoscorpiones; family Chernetidae; genus Cordylochernes; species Cordylochernes scorpioides. Next base: position 177,141,900 of record CP092886.1, on the reverse strand, counting down.
AAGAGGATATAAAGCTGAATCTCAATAAATGCAAATTTTTACAAAAAGAAATACAATTCTTAGGATACACTATTAACTCAGGAAAATATACACCAAATAACACAAATATTGAAGCAATTTTAAAATTAAATAGACCATATAATATTAAAACCTTACAGAGATTTTTAGGCACCATAAATATTTATAATAAATTTATTCCCCATTATGCGCAAATTAGGGCACCTTTGAATGAACTGTTGTTAAAAAATGCTCCTTGGTTATGGAGTGCGAAACATGAACAAGCCTTCCAAACACTTAAAAATTCACTCATATCACAGCCTGTACTATATATTTATGACCCATCAAAACCATGTCATTTATTCACAGACGCGTCAAGTCTAGGAGTAGCAGGAGTTCTTAAACAACCAGATGAGCAAGGCATTTTACACCCCATAGGTTATTTTTCAAGAAAACTTCATCCATATGAACAGAATTATACTGCCTCAGAAATTGAAACATTAGCTATCATTAATTCAGTACAAATATTTCACACATATCTACACAACATACATTTTACCTTGCACACAGATCACTTACCTTTAAAATGGATCAAAAATGTAAAAAACCCACAAGGTAGGTTATTTAGATGGTCCTTAATCCTATCTCAATATAGCTTTGACATAAAACATATTAAAGGATTAAATAATATAGAAGCAGACATGCTATCAAGAGCACCTGTCTCATTTTATCTAACATATAATGAGTTAAAAGAACACCAATCCACAGAACAAATTAGTAGTGCTAAAATTAAAATACAAAATGGCCTCTACATTATTAATAAAAGAGGTTTTAAAAGAGCTTATGTACCACAAACACTAAGACACAAATTATTAAGCAAAGTACATACAAAGCATGGACATATTGGAACAACTCAAATGACTAAAATAACTTCTCCACACTATTATTGGCCACATATGACTAGGGATATTGCTAATTACACCAAACATTGTGAAACTTGCCAGTTTAACAAGTCTAGGGATAACAGAATTGTTTATGGACCACTACAACAGATGCCAATAGCCACACACCCAAATCACATTTTTTCTCTAGATACATTGGGCGGGTTACATAATTATGGGACAACTAGACACAGTATCCATATGATAGTAGATCACCATAGTAGATTCCTTTGGGCTTTTCCAACAAAATCTGTATCAACTGATTCCTATATAACTTGTTTAAGAAATTTATTCCAAATTAATAAACCTGAAATATTAATAACTGACAGAAATGCAGCTTTTCTTAGCAGAAAATTTAAACACTTTTTAGAAAGAAATAATGTTAAGCATCTACTCACCAGTTCCCATCATCCAGAAACAAATGCAAAAGTAGAAAGACTAAATTCCACTATCATTAATAGGTTAAGATGTGAATATAATGCTAATTTAAAGATTCCTTGGACAAAATATATTCCTAAAATTACTGAAAGCTATAATGAAACAGTACATACCACAACAGGTTTTACTCCTAAATTCTTATATTATGGAATACAACCACAGTATATAGAACATGACACAGTAACACATACACCAATTGAAAAAGCAAGAAAATTAGCCATTGGAAGAACCATAAAATCCCATGAACACAGCAAACAACTTTATGATATTAAACACCCAGAACCCATTTTTAAAGAAGGAGATCAGGTATTAGTAAAAACCTTTATTTATCCAAACACTGGTAAATTAACACAAAGATATATAGGCCCATTTACTATTTTAAAACAACTTTCTCCAGTCACATATGAAATTAATAAACCCAATTTACCCCAAAGAAAACAAACAGAAATTATACACTCTAATAAGCTTAAATTATTTTACCCAGGAGCAGATTTTCTACTTCACTATAGCACTAACATAGAAAATGACTTTATAGTAAACCAAAATTCTAACACAAAGTTAATAGATATTGATGATAAACCATGTTTTTTACAGGAAGGCCATATTTTGGAAATGGACAATGAAGAACAAATATCAGCACCAATTCTTAAGCCTTCACAAATAACTTAATGTCACTCCATACATCTATTAGCGTTTCATTACTCAACTTTGAAGTGTAACTCGCATAATGTCAAAATTACTCAAATTTTAAATACCTTTTTTTGCCTCATATACATTTTTGATATATTTCACGCATTAATATTTCTTATATATACTTTTATTATAATTTCATAATTATATAAATTATTTGTAAACAAACTTTCTTTTGTTTATTTTGAAAAAATGTGCGTATTGATTTTTATTGTTTCATTTTTAATTATTTCTAAAGATTTATTGATTTTGTTTAATTAATTATTTTAATTACCAATTTTATTTTAAAATTTTATTTTTTTAGAATCTTTTCACAGGGGGGAAATATTATATAATCTAAAAATATTATATAATCTAAAACCTCAAAAATGTCTATATTTTAAAAAATATATACTTTATTTTATTCATTGATAATTTTATTTTTTGTTATCATCGTTTTTAGAAAGACTTTTAGTTTAGTTTTTTAGTTTTAGTTGTATAATTTTGTTGTAAATATGCGTAGTTAACCAATCAATCCTTTTAAATCACTAATATAGGATTAAATTATAAATTCTATATAATGTGAAACTAACAAATGTGTAATCTTTCCTCAAGTAATTGAAAATAAAAGCTACTTGACGGTAAATATTTATCTTTTTTTATCACGACTGCACCTCAACCCTTTATCTTATCGATCCTTTGTCTTATCAAGCCTAATCTAACAACAACACAAAATATTCATAACATATATATATGGCGTAATTCAAAATATTCACCTTTTCCTTGAAATGACACTCCAGACCATAACGCCCGCTTGTGGACCTGTGTGGTATTCGAAAGTAAGGCCAGGATCCACACGCTGCCCAGGACGTCTCCAGACACGTTTGCGACGATCGTCAGGACACAGTACGAAATGGGACTCGTAAAAAAACTATACATACTCAGTCAGAGCAGTTCCAAATTGATCGCTCCCGACACCACTGTAGTCGGGCTTGTCGGTGTACTGGTGTGAGTGGTAGGCATCGTAACGGTCGACGAGTTCTTAGATTCCGCTCTGTCAATCGCCTGCTGATGATCATTTTGGACACTTATGTGCCGGTCACAGGTTGGGTAGTAGATAACGTCAAATCAGGTGCTGCGACAGTCATTCTGACAATCGATCTGTTCTCCCGTTTTGCTGTGTCCCTTGGTCCACCGCTGCCGTCCTGACGTTGCATTCTTCCTTTTTTGACCCACTCTCGTCGACGTCCTCTAATAGCCGCATAACTTCCACACAGATGCTGCGCGAGTATCGATTTGACCAAATAGCCTCTTTCAATCCCCATTAGCACGGCTTCTTTCAAACTTTGATATATGTTCTTAATGAGCAAGAATCTTTCAGATATGCATTGATACAGTGGAAATAGGCTGGAAATAGACTTATTGCAAAAAAAAAATTAAATGAAAATTTTTAAAATCAGCTCATTCCGCGCTGAATATTGAGTTTAGAATACTCGTGCTGGATGCGCAGTCCAGATGCACTGGAGCTCTTTCTTTGCATAATTCGACTGCCAAATTTCAATCATTTGCTTGTTTGGTTGAAACGTATTTGTTTACCTATTTTCAGATATATCGGACAACTCCTTCTTGGTGCGTAGATTTTTTTTTGTTATAGAGTGTAATTTGGATCTAGAAAAAAAAAGAGCAAGCTTTCGACCTACGAGTTGTTCAACAAGCCGATCTTTCATTATGTCATCAATTCTCACAACGATTAATCAAATAAAAGTTGGACTAAAGACAGGCGTCGTTTTGTTCTCAGAAAGAATAGGAAGATCAAAGGGCTCCACGCTGAGCATTTGAGCGACCTTGAACCGCCATCAGCATGCCAACCCGCGGCTGAGTGCACGCGACGACGGCGGGACACCAGGGGAATACCAAGGCCGTGCGAGTCCATAATTGCCGTGTCCTTCTATTCCTATGCAGCGCCATGTCGCCGCATCGATCGACACATGTCAAAGTGCAACGTTTCACCGTCGCCATATCCTATGGCTTCATGTTGAGACAAACGTCAATGCTGGTTGACATCTCTTTACTAAAATCTGTAGCATATAACTACTCATTTTTATTTTATTATTGTGATTATAAATTTTTAAAATACCTAGATTTATTAAAATCTGTGTGATACGGCCAGTCATGGACTTATAAAAGATAGCAGCTTGAATAGTACCTGTGTTTGATCTTTCTGTATTAATCAGAATCTTTTCAAATGATTAGAAATTTTGAACTATTGGTCTCCAAGAGATAGCGTCGTTTTCATTTAAAATAAAATTGATTTCTAAGGCAAAAATTTGTAATTTGAACGCCTTGTTTGTTTTTGTCCCATAAATTATTTTGACCTTTATACTTTGATCCTTTTCTATCTCCTTAATTCATTATTGAAATCGAGCAAGGTCAATGCATCAAAGTCAGCGTTTAAAATTAATTCATTTCCCTTTATGGTGTATTAAAAGAATTATATTTGTGAGAAAAAATAATTCGATTTGTGTTTCAGGATAAATCAATACACGATATTTTTTATCAATAATGTTTTAAAATCTCATTTGTAAAATTTAATTAAACCTCAAATAAATGACTAGAGAACTCGGGGATTGTTAATAAAACACTATTACAATTTGGAAATAGAACATATGGTGACATCTGTATGAGAGGACGGGATCATTCCGTTCTAATTCGTTTAATATGTTCGGCCGAATTTCCTCATTCAGTGAAAGGATTTAAATTGAATTTTTTTTTTCAGAATTTCGTTAAACACCATTGTCAAGATTAAACCTTCAAATGAATATTATATAATCATACAGAGAGAGAATAAACAATATAATATTTATACCGAATAAAAACATTAAAACGCGAATGTTTCTTTTTATTCGCGTCTCTTAATGTCTTTATTCGGTATATATAGATGGCGCGTTATTGCTTGTGTATCAACATTTGTAGCAGTCTGGTAGATAAATTAGCGAAATCGCTGAAAAGGTTCGCAAGCCTAAGCCTTTCCGAATATTTTTCATTTTCTGTACACTAATTTTGTAAATCTATCCTATATGATTAAAAGAAAGAGTACTGAATGATATTCCATTCTCAAAAATTAAAATTACACCAACTTAAGATAAAATATCCTGTTCGAGAGAAGTACGTATATTCAATACACACCATATTTGTAAATTCTTCCGAATTCGCTTGCCTCCATTTAGCGAAATGGCAGAATCAGATCCTTTGTACTGTGTGTGTGATAGCATTCCCCACGACAATACGAGAGCTGATTAATAAGTAAGATAAAAGAAAAGAGATGAAGAAAAATCTACATAATCACCATTTAGGGACATATATTTGATCAGAGACATTTATAGCCATTCTTCGATCTCAGAGTGTCAATATGGTCATTTAGGAAGACAACAGCTTCATTATTACCCGAAAAACACTGAGCCTCAAGTATTATATTTGGACTGGTAAGAGTAGAGGAGCTCTAGAGCTGTTGTGAGTAGGCCGGGTGTGTTGACGAGTCAAGACCGTGATTCGAGGAGTTTTGACGCAGCAACTATCGACTTGGGTACGGGAATGTTTATCTTGGTAAAATTGGGCTATTTTTATTGTACGAATGTGCTTCTCTAGTTTGTCAATTTTGAAGCAAATCAACATAATATACTAATGTATTTCGAGATATATGAAAAATATCCTATGCATATTTTTAAAACTGTGGCTATGACCTTAGATAGTTGATGGCATAGCTATAGATAGATCTCTTGTGTGCATGTTCTTCCCCCATTCTCCAACCCCTTCGATTGTATTTTGCATCTTGTGGATACTAGAGCACCATTAGTTATCTGCTGTAATATAATTACTCAAATTCATCAGGTTTGCGCATAATGCTGAATTTTCAGTTGCAACATACAACCTCTGCTTTTTTTTGGTTCAAGATAAACAAACGCACACATTTTGCACTTCACTTTTTAATGAACAAGCGTTCGCGCGTAAAATATTAGGATACGTTTTTAGGAGATGTCACAACACCACGCTATTTCTCTAAGCTTCATTTGACAGTCTTCAATGTCCATTTAGTGAACTATTTCTGGACCATTCGTTCGCTGATTTTCTCATTCAGCCGTACCCTTCAGAAATCATTTTGACAGTTCTTTCTTCCACACTTTAAAGCGGTAACCCAGATGGGGATAGCTTCAAGTGATTCAAATAGAATCTAGAACCTTTATCAAAAATAACATTTATTTTATTTCGAGTTTAATTTGATAGAAATCAATCTTACCCCGATTTTACCTATTACACTGGTCAACAACATTTTTGCACAAGAGAACCTGATTATGTTTCTAGTGTAACTTTTAGTGCTGAACTCAAAAATCTAATCAGAAATTTCCCATCACCTATGATTTTTGTGTGACGGTCTTTTTTTAGTATTGGGATAAATACAGTAAAAAATGCAAACAATGTCACGTAACTGGTTTATCAAAAAATATTTTTCTTTGTCCACAAAGAAATAGCATCTTATCTACATGTCCTGAATCCAAATATACCATTAGTTTTTTTTCTATTACGCAATATTTCTGAGATACACCTACTTGAAATTTAGAAATATTGTTAATATATAGGCATATATGAACGAAACATATTTATTTATTGAAAAGCAGTGACAGTGAATTTTCTTCTATACTTTGCTTGTGGTAGATCCCTCTTGAGTGTCCAGCAGTAGTCGGCAAGCATAGCGGGACTCCATTTACCTTGGTACCGCTTCTCCATGCTTGATATATCTTGATGAAACCTCTCACCATGCTCATCGCTAACTGCGCCAAGATTGTCTGGAAAGAAATCTAGATGTGAATGCAGGAAATGGATCTTGAGGGACATGTTACATCCCAGTGCCTTGTAGGAAAGCAACAGATCATTAACTATGTCTCGGTAATTTCAACCTTGACACTTCCTAAGAAGTTTTTGCAAACGTTTCTAAAGGAATTCCATGCTGCTGCTTCAACTTGATTCAAACTATTTTGAAAATTTCCATCCTGCTGCAATTCTCGAATCTGAGGTCCAACGAAAATGCCTTCTTTAATCTTCGCTTCACTTATACTAGAAAATTTTTGTTTTAGGTAGGCAAATCCACTGGCATTTCGATCCATTGCCTTGACAAAGTTCTTCATTAATCCCAGTTTAATATGTAATGGTGGTAAGTAAATATTTTCTGAATCGATCAGGGGTAGATTTGCAATATTTTTATATCCTGGAGTAAAGATTTTACGGTTTGGCCAGATTTTTTTAATGTAATGCCTTTCCCTATCTCTGCTATCCCACTCACACAGAAAACAACAAAATTTTGTATATCCAAGCTGTAATCCACGCAAGAGAGCAACGACTTTCAAATCGCTGCATATTTTCCAACCGTATCTTTCATATTCTATTTTTTTCAAAAGCAGTTTCATGTTTTCGTAAGTCTCTTTCATGTTGGATGCATGTATTTATCCCAATACTAAAAAAAGACCGTCAGGCAAAAACCATGTGTGATGGGAAATTTCTGATTAGATTTTTGAGTTCAGCATGAAAAGTTACACTAGAAACACCATCAGGTTCTCTTGTGCAAAAAAAAAGGGTTTTTTTTTTGTAGACCTGTGTTATTCTCTCGAAATTTTCAAAAGGAATAAATTTGGGTGCTGCATGAATTAACTGAGAGATATATCGAAAAATCGAAGAATACCTTCTGAAATGTTGTTCAGCGAGTTGAAAGATAGACGTTCCTGTCTTTCTCCTCATGATTGTTACTGGAAATGAGATGTGGAGTATTTTGAGAACCACAAACGCCATAAATCTGGTATTTTCCCTTGTGAAGCATTTGCGTCGACGGCATGGTCAATGCGGAAAGCAGAAACTGTTCTGTTCTTGGTGGGATCAGAGAGAAATCTTGTACTATGAACTGCTGAAACCGGGATAATTTGTCATAGGACATTACTATCGATAACTGATCAGTTTGAGCTACGCACATTGTTGAAAAAACGCTAAAACAAGACACAAATAAATAATACTACAGTACGATAATGCTCCGGGCCATCGCACTTCCACGGTTTAGGACACAATCAAAGCACTGAAAAGAAATCTGTTGCCGCCTTCACCAGGCATGACACCTTCGGTTATTACTTGTTCCGGTCAATAGATATGGCTTGACTGGGCTACACTTGATCAACTTCGAATAAATGTAAAATTAGTTGGATAAATGGTTTCAGTCCAAAGAGGTGTCTTTTTATCGCCGCGACATTAAATGTATTGCCAAAAAGATGGGGAAAAGGGCGTCGTTAGCGAGGGACAATACTTTCGATCAACCATATTTTGTATTTCTCTTTACATTTTCTAATTATATTTTGATTAAAAAAATAGAAACCGCGTGTGTGTTGCGCACCTTATATTTGAGCAATTATTATCTCTATAAAATATTTTTTAAAATAATTGTCATACATTACACATTAAACATATCATGCGTCGACCTCATTATTTTCCACGACAAAAAACAAACATTCCATATATAAACCCTTCCTTCACAAGGCCAGTGTGTGTTTTTGTTATAATTAAAATGAAAGAGTGAAATTAAAGCAAGGGAAGACACAGATAAGGTTAGCATATATTTTTCTTAATATAATCTTGTAAGTATAAAAGAATATTTCACAATTACCTGGTCTAATTAGACTTAATTATAACCTTTCACGAGATGGGATTGTTCTAACGAGGATTTTATCTTAATGACGTTTAATTAATATTTGAGTGGTCACTTAGCCTTGAAGGTCTATCTGAGATTCCAGGAAATATGAGTGCAGACGATATTATAAATTCATTTTATCGCCCCAATATTTTTATTCTCTCTCTCTCATCTACTTATATATTTGCCTTATTCTGTCTGTTTGTCTGAAGCTCACGGATGGTATTTTTCATAAACATCGGTGGTTCAGTGGTAGAATGCTCGCCTGCCACGCGGGCGGCCCGGGTTCGATTCCCGTCCGATGCATTTTTTTTACAATTTTTAAAACTCATTTATATATTATACAAGAATGACATCCACGGCGCCAATTTATAATTGTAACGAATAGTATTTGAATAAAAGCATTTAATCGGGTAATACCCGGGCGTTGCAATGAAGAGTGAATGTAATATAAAAAAGCCAACAATGAGAATGAATGTAAGATAAAAAGCCAACAATGAAGAGTAAATATAATATAAAAAGCCAACAATGAAGAATGAACGTAAGATAAAAAGCCAACAATGAAGAGTAAATATAATATAAAAAGCCAACAATGAAGAGTGAATGTAAGAAAAAAGCCAACAATGAAGAGTAAATGTAATATAAAAAGCCAACAGAGTGAATGTAAGATAAAAAGCCAACAATGAAGAGTGAATGTAATATAAAAAGCCAACAATGAAGAATGAATGTAAGATAAAAAGCCAACAATGAAGGGTGAATGTAATATAAAAAGCCAACAATGAAGAATGAATGTAAGATAAAAAGCCAACAATGAAAAGTGAATGTAAGATAAAAAGCCAACAATGAAGAGTAAATGTAATATAAAAAGGCAACAATGAAGAATGAATGTAAGATAAAAAGCCAACAAAGAAGAGTAAATATAATATAAAAAGCCAACAATGAAGAGTGAATGTAAGATAAAAAGCCAACAATGAAGAGTAAATGTAATATAAAAAGCCAACAGAGTGAATGTAATATAAAAAGCCAACAATGAAGAATGAATGTAAGATAAAAAGCCAACAATGAATAGTAAATGTAATATAAAAAGCCAACAATGAAGAATGAATGTAAGATAAAAAGCCAACAAAGAAGAGTAAATATAATATAAAAAGCCAACAATGAAGAGTGAATGTAAGATAAAAAGCCAACAATGAAGAGTAAATGTAATATAAAAAGCCAACAGAGTGAATGTAATATAAAAAGCCAACAATGAAGAGTGAATGTAAGATAAAAAGCCAACAATGAATAGTAAATGTAATATAAAAAGCCAACAATGAAGAATGAATGTAAGATAAAAAGCCAACAATGAAGAGTAAATATAATATAAAAAGCCAACAATGAAGAATGAATGTAAGATAAAAAGCCAACAATGAAGAGTAAATATAATATAAAAAGCCAACAATGAAGAGTGAATGTAAGAAAAAAGCCAACAATGAAGAGTAAATGTAATATAAAAAGACAACAGAGTGAATGTAAGATAAAAAGCCAACAATGAAGAGTGAATGTAATATAAAAAGCCAACAATGAAGAATGAATGTAAGATAAAAAGCCAACAATGAAGGGTGAATGTAATATAAAAAGCCAACAATGAAGAGTGAATGTAATATAAAAAGCCAACAATGAAGAATGAATGTAAGATAAAAAGCCAACAATGAAGAGTAAATGTAATATAAAAAGCCAACAGAGTGAATGTAATATAAAAAGCCAACAATGAAGAATGAATGTAAGATAAAAAGCCAACAATGAATAGTAAATGTAATATAAAAAGCCAACAATGAAGAATGAATGTAAGATAAAAAGCCAACAAAGAAGAGTAAATATAATATAAAAAGCCAACAATGAAGAGTGAATGTAAGATAAAAAGCCAACAATGAAGAGTAAATGTAATATAAAAAGCCAACAGAGTGAATGTAATATAAAAAGCCAACAATGAAGAGTGAATGTAAGATAAAAAGCCAACAATGAATAGTAAATGTAATATAAAAAGCCAACAATGAAGAATGAATGTAAGATAAAAAGCCAACAATGAAGAGTAAATATAATATAAAAAGCCAACAATGAAGAATGAATGTAAGATAAAAAGCCAACAATGAAGAGTAAATATAATATAAAAAGCCAACAATGAAGAGTGAATGTAAGAAAAAAGCCAACAATGAAGAGTAAATGTAATATAAAAAGACAACAGAGTGAATGTAAGATAAAAAGCCAACAATGAAGAGTGAATGTAATATAAAAAGCCAACAATGAAGAATGAATGTAAGATAAAAAGCCAACAATGAAGGGTGAATGTAATATAAAAAGCCAACAATGAAGAATGAATGTAAGATAAAAAGCCAACAATGAAAAGTGAATGTAAGATAAAAAGCCAACAATGATGAGTAAATGTAATATAAAAAGGCAACAATGAAGAATGAATGTAAGATAAAAAGCCAACAAAGAAGAGTAAATATAATATAAAAAGCCAACAATGAAGAGTGAATGTAAGATAAAAAGCCAACAATGAAGAGTAAATGTAATATAAAAAGCCAACAGAGTGAATGTAATATAAAAAGCCAACAATGAAGAATGAATGTAAGATAAAAAGCCAACAATGAAGAGTGAATGTAATATAAAAAGCCAACAATGAAGAATGAATGTAAGATAAAAAGCCAACAATGAAGAGTGAATGTAATATAAAAAGCCAACAATGAAGAGTGAATGTAAGATAAAAAGCCAACAATGAAGAGTAAATGTATTATAAAAAGCCAACAGAGTGAATGTAAGATAAAAAGCCAACAATGAAGAGTGAATGTAATATAAAAAGCCAACAATGAAGAATGAATGTAAGATAAAAAGCCAACAATGAAGAGTAAATCTCTATATCTCTATCTCTATATCTCTATATATATATAATATATATAAAAGTCAATTTCTGTCTGTCTGTCTGTTTCGCGATAAACTCAAAAACTACTGAACCAATTGGTACCAAATTTTGCATGTCGCTTTTTATAAACCTGAGGAAAATTTTCGGCTGCATTTTGATTAGTATTTTTGGCTATTTCTTTTTTTCATTTGAAGAACTTTTTTTTACCCGGACTAATCCGGAATGGAATGAATACCTAAATATGGCCATTTTTTAAAGCATCGGTGGTTCAGTGGTAGAATGCTCGCCTGCCACGCGGGCGGCCCGGGTTCGATTCCCGGCCGATGCATATTTTTTTTACAATTTTTAAAACTCATTTATATTATCAACATATATAGTCACGACCGTCATGGGTTCTGTCACGGGTGCGCGCGCATCATCATTATGATCATTATCATTATCTAATGATAATAATAATAATAATAATAATTATTATTATTATTATTATTATATTATTATTATTATCCATCCCTATATATAGTCACGACCGTCATGGGCCGGCTGGCCGGCCGGTTCTGTCACGGATGCGCGCGCATCATCATTATGATCATTATCATTATCTAATGATAATAATAATAATAATAATAATAATTATTATTATTATTATTATTATTATCCATCAACATATATAGTCACGACCGTCATGGGCCGGCCGGCCGGTTCTGTCACGGATGCGCGCGCATCATCATTATGATCATTATCATTATCTAATGATAATAATAATAATTATTATTATTATATTATTATTATTATCCATATATATATAGTCACGACCGTCATGGGCCGGTTCTGTCACGGATGCGCGCGCACAGGGAGGTCACGTGCTCGCCGGCAGCCAACGGGCGCGCGCCGCCGGCATTACGTCATAGATTATAAACACAAGGTAATAAGGCCAAATAAAAAAATAGTGTGTGATAAGGCACAATTTGGATTATCTACTTATATAATTGCCTTATTCTCTCTGTGTGAAGTTCACGGATAGATTTTGGTCAGAATGGATGAAATAAAAAAAGTGTCAAGGGATGGGAATCGAACCCACGACCTTCCGCTTACCGGGCAGATGCCATGACCACTAGGCTACCCTGGACATATTTTTCCGTTCACATTTTTATTTTTATATTTTCAAGACACACACAGTTTGGGGCGGGACGTTTCACAAGAGAGACATCCACGGCGCCAATTTATAATTGTAACGAATAGTATTTTAATTAAAACATTTTTAAAATATATACGCACTCGGGTAAAACCCGGGCGTTGCCCGGGCCATTCGTCTAGTAAAGTATATTAACCTATTTATTTCTAAAAATATATCTGAATCTTATCTCTTTAAATATCTATAAGTCGCGACTTACTTAAATATAAAGTGTTTTTTTTTTAACTTGGTTTTTATAGAGTCAAATAGAGATGGAGATATCAAAACAGTCAACTTCGTTTCAAAATGTTCTGCTTTGGAATGGGCGACAGTGGGTCGTCGAAATGTCGCGTAAAATATTTTGCACTTGCTTTAAAAATGTTTATGGAAAAATTTAATTAAAATTTATTATAAAAATATATGTAAATAATTTTAGAATATTTATATATAGTGAAGGAAGAGGACTTTATTGAAACCCTGCGGCCATGCTATCTGAGAAGGCTACTCCTGGACTACAAGCAAAATGGATGTCTAAGTTTTATGAATGAAGGAATGAAGATTTATCAAATCCCTGGGAAATTGGACATCTAGTCCAAAGGGAATTCAATTTTTGACGAATGAAATTATTTTTTAAATAAAATAATTTTCTACGGCACATCCTGCAATGGTATAAAAATGGGAGGACCTGGCTCATCAGTGGTGAACCCTCGCAGCGGTTTCGCCACTTTAAACTCTCTAGAGGGTTCACCATTAATAAGCCAGGCTCTTCCATTATTCTAATATTGCAGTAAGGGTAGTAGAAAATTGTTTCATTTTAAAAATAATCCTATGCGTCAAAATAGTTTAACTTTCTTACAACAGATGGCGCGCTAATACATCATGCTACAACATCTAACCTGATATTATCCATCGTCTCCAAAAAAGCCGCAGGAAAAAAATCTCCTCAGGAGATGGTGAAGAGAAATCTCTTTCCTCTCAAGAGAGATCTAAGGCTCTCCAGCAGCTGAACGAATTCCTTGAACAAGTCCCTGAAAATCTATTCAAGCACACTGAAGAAGCAGGTATAAAGCGGGAGAAAATTGTACTGGCCATCATCCCCCATCGTGGCTAGCTTCATGCATATTCTTTCGGATAAAAAAAGGTTTGATTCTGCTTCTTGTCAGAATCATCTTTCTTATTGAAGATAAAAACTACACCTTATATATACAGCTCCTCTCTATCCGAGCTGCTGCAAAAAAGAACACACTATGAGTTTCCGCGGCATTTCTGCTCGCGGAAGGAACGTGTATTTGTTCTGCCTTTTGAGGCAGAATGCAGTTTATAATGTGATCATACAGGAGACGAATGTTCTGGCTTTGAACAACGTTCGAAACCTCTGTCTGGCCTACAGCACCGTCTTCGCGCCATCATCGCCGTCCGGAGAATCCGTCCTCGCCGTAATCGTGGCGCCGGGAGTCACCATCCTCTGGCATCGCGTCCTGTGGTCATTCAAGATCGCCGGCATCAACATCCGGGGTATTGAGATCAGCATTATCAACTGTATCTGTAAGTCCAACATCCTAGGACGGTAAGACCACCCAAGCCTATGAAGGCTCATAAGTAGGCACTCCTCCGCTGCCTCCCTAGTTTTCCAGCCAAAGATAACTGTTGCACACCCGTGCACTGAGAGACCATTTGCTAGGTCCCTCCTGCTAGGTGTTGACCAGTCGACCCACAAGTGTCTACAGAAGTGATCAGCGGCTTGGTTTATGTCCTGTCCCTCCTTTTTGGACTTAGTTAAACCCGTCCTACGCTCCAATAAGATTTCACCCTTTCCCTTTTTAGCCCTCGTACCCTTAGCCAGCACATCCTATATCTAACGGAAACTTAGGGTATTCTGAGAACTTCTGTGTACGTCTCTTGTTTTTTGTTGACGCGTTCAGAAAGAACGCTCACAACGGCGCATACATAGAGCTAAGACCTAAGAGTTTAAAAAATTCATGGTCCTCCACATGAAAATTCTATTTGGAAACACTTTTCCACTCCCTCATCCCCAAAGGTGTTGGGGTGGGCGCCATCCTTCTTCTGCTCTTTTCTCGTGCCAGCTTTCTCTGGACAGTCAGTATGTGAGACAGGTTCTTTTCCCCCAATGTCAGACCAACGACAAGAATTTACTTCCATATGGTTACCTCTTCTATCAGTACATTACTATATATAGTATCTAGATATTACCAACCCCACGTGTGTCGTAAAAGGATATAGTTTGTGTGACATTTTTAAAATTTTGAATGTTAAAAAATGACAAACGAACTACATTCATGTTCGGGACAAGCAAAGGTTCGTTATATCTAGATGATAGTAATACGTAGAGTAATGTGTGTATACAGTAATGCGCACTAATCACAATGAAGCAATAAGATGATAGCTTCAATTACTGGAATGTCGTATTCCAAGTTCAGCTCTTTTCCACTAAGACTATTGCTTATCTTAAGTTCGTTTATAGCTAATCCTCGTCTCAGTCCAGACTTTTGGGACACTAATATGACGTGTAGTAAATAGGAATATTTGGATTCATTATATGATTTTGTGTCGAGGAATAAAGAGAATTCTTGGCTCTGCAGTGTCGCACTTAAGACAAGGGATATAAAATTTTGAGAGAGCGTCACGGATGATCAGAGCCATTGCATATTGATGGGGAGTTGCCCTAGAAACCTGGCGACTCCTACAGACAATCCAATAGTGTCAACCTATGTTATATAACGCCAATATATTTATATATGTCTTATGCATATAAATATATATGCAATATATAGACTTATATGTAAAGGGTTATATATTATAAAATTCAACGATAAACATGTTATGTGTATAAAAAGAGTATTTTTTAATTATAATGTTTATATTCCAAAAGCTTATATTATAATTTATCCAAAAAGGAAAATCATTAGTATATAAATCTTCATTTATAAATATATCACTGTAATATACAATGGGGACAGTGCAGGGGAAAATAAAAACCTAGGGAAGGCTCATCAGTGTTGATCAAGGCTTTTCAATTTTTTTTCAGCAGTTAGAGCATTAATCCTTGGCTAAAAGGAATTTTGAAAACACAACATTTTTAATTTCAATTTTACTGCGCACCAAAATAGTTTAAAATTTTACAAATGGTTGCTTACAAAATATAAAAAGAAAGGTTAATTTTTTTTCTCGTCAAAACAAACGCTAAAACAATATATATATGTATATATATAAGCGCCATATATTGACCGTCTCCGCAAACTAACCGACTCGGGTCGGTGAGAAAGACACAAGAATGGCATTGACAGATTCAGAGCGTCCACCTGAAGACCATAGTTTCGGGATAGTGGCTCTCGTCAGTCCAGAACGGCCTTTATTTCATGAAACCGTGTGGATCTCATGAAATAGAACCAGTTCTTGACTGACAAGAGTCACAATCTCGAAACCATGGTTTATAGATAGCCGCACTGATTTTCCCAAAGCTGGCGTCGTGGCTTTGTCACCCGCCCAAGTCCGCTGACGATAAAGATGACCGTTCTTTTATAGCTCAATATCCCTCCGGCAAAATGTTAACGTGAAAAATATGCCACGAAAAGGTATTTATAAAAGAACATATCTAGTGTAAACGAAAATTATATAGTTTAGTTATACAAAGTGTTTCAAAAGTTTTTTACCTTAAACCATATATTTATATACATTTGGAAAATTAGCAAAAAAATCTATATATCAAAAATGATTGTGTGTGTATATAATAAAAATAATGAAATCTAAAATTTTCCATTCAATCATATATAATCTCTTTTTATACTTTCTTCACGCATTCCTTTTTTTATGTTATGCATATACGAGGGGTGTCCCATAAGTCCGTGGCCCGACCATATGAACGGAATATTAGAAACTAATAAATTTCACCGTATATACCTTAAAGCCTTGTATAAAGATATGTAAATTTTTAAGTTTCTACAACTAACCGTTTTTTTTTTTGTTTTTTTTTTTTGTTATAGGTTCTGAAAGAGGACAAGAAACAGGAATCATCTAAAATGTAAATATAAAAATATATAAAATGTAAATTTTTAAGTTTCTACAACTAACCGTTTTTTTTTTTTGTTTTTTTTTGTTATAGGTTCTGAAAGAGGACAAGAAACAGGAATCATCTAAAATGGAGACAAACGAGATTCGTGCTGTAATAAAATATCTTTGTAAGAAAGGGATGTCGCCGAAGGAAATCTATGAGGATATGGTGGATACATTAAAGGAAGATGCTCCTTCCTATAGTTCAGTAAAAAAATGGGTAGCTGCATTTAAATTAGGAAGGATCAGCATCGACCTGGAAGACCTGTTGAGTCAGTTACTCAATAAAATATCGACAAGATACATGTTTGGTTATGTTGGACAAAAGAATGACAGTTCGTCAGATAGAAGAGACCTTGGGTATTCTAAAAACAACAGTGGATCGGATCATGAGAGAACACTTGGGCCTCAGGAAGCTTTCTGCCCGTTGGGTTCCGTACTTTTGACCCCGATCAAAAGGCTGTAAGGAGAAAGTTATCCTCGGACAATCTTGCGTTATTTGAAGCCAATCCAGAGGAATTTGTTAATAGATTTGTTACCATGGATGAGACTTGGGCCCATCACTTTACACCAGAGTCCAAGCAACAATCCATGCAATGGAGACACTCTGGTTCCCCTCCCCCAAGAAAGCCAAGACAGTTCCCTTCAGCAGGGAAGGCTATGGTGTCTGTCTTTTAGGATTCCGAGGGTGTACTTCTTCTAGACTTTCTGAATAAGGGTCAAACCATCACTGGCAATTATTATGCAAATATTGTGAAGCAACTACGAGAAGCTATTGAAGAAAAGAGAAGAGGAATGTTGTCCAGGAAGATTGTTTACCATCAAGACAATGCTCCGAGTCATCGGTCGCTGCAAGCCATGATTGCTATTTATGATTCTGGCTTTGACCTTTTACCACATGCACCCTATTCACCAGATCTAGCTCCGTCTGACTTACACCTATTTCCTCATTTGAAAAAATCACTTTCTGGCATTAATTTTAGGTCAGATGAAGAGGTCATTGATGCTGTAACCACATTTTTGAGTCACTTGAAACATCGTTCTTTTTGGAGGGCATAAAAGCATTAGAACATCGCTGGAAAAGTGTATAGACCTTAAAGGGGATTACGTTGAAAAATAAATCATGATCATTTTTTTAGTCATTTTCTTTATATGTCGGGCCACCGACTTATGGGACATTCCTCGTATATATGAAGTGTAATTGCCGAAGCCTTTGCCTGAATCTTATCATAGCCCTTAGTTTTTTAGAAATTATAAAATATTTTTTGAAATTTTAAATAGCTTTTAATTTTTTAATTTTTATTTTTATTCAAATTCAAATTTTTTAATGAATATTCACATAATAAAGATTATATATAATTTTATATGTGATTTTAGTATACTACAGTGTATAGCGACTTGAAGTAATAACAAAAATCTTCGATACAATAAACTTCCGGCACGTTAGCTGCTTCTTAATTTGTCTCCACAAAAATGATATTTTCAGCCTCAAGGTGGTGAGTGACGATCCTGGGCGAACTGGGCGTTGTCTTGGTCTGTACAGAATACCAAACCACCTTTCCTGTAGTCCTGATTGATGTAAGGAATCAGCCTGCTCCGGGGACCTTGGTCCCGATAATGTTCAGAATTAATGACGTACTTCGACTTGAACATTAATGGACGACTGACTCCAGGTGGACATACATACCAAGACTTTGATTTTCCCCCTGGACGAATTTGACACCAGCAGATATAGAGATTGGGTCGGATGTTCAGTAGCTACAATATCCTGGAATGGGAAAAATGACATGTGACTCATCGCCTTCAGAACAATGTCATGATCTGGAAACTTGCACATTAATCTCCACACTTCGTTTCTGCTACATAGAGATTTTTCCTTCGTTTCGTGTTGGGATATTTTTCTCTCAATTTTCACATTATTTCAAATTTCGAGATAGCAGGAATACAAATCCATGTACAGATTTTTCTAACACCTGGTATATATATTTAACTATACTAGTATTTTATTCTTTATTATTTTATCTTATAAAATAACAAACTATTGTTTTCAATTTTTCGTTATAATGCGTTAAGATAAACACTTCTGCAAATTTTGTCCAAGCTTGGGAATCGATCAGTCTTTCAAATGCCAGATAATGCCAGCAAAAAAATCTGGACTTCATATCTAATAGTTTTACAGATCTCCAAATATAGGTATTCGCTTATGATTCTGATACAAAATACATAATTAAAACTGATCTGGATGAAAAAAAAAATGGAACAATAAAAATCAAGGTCATTAATATAATGACTTTTTATTTTCAAGGTCATATTCAAATCTGTTAGTTCCATTAGGTCAGACAGTAAATAAACATCTCCACAAGAAAGCCTTGCAATGACTTTTCCAAAATATCGCAAGGATGAAGTGTATAAATGGCTGATTAGGGTTCTTAAATTGCTTCATGACAACGCCTGTCTTCATGTGGCTCGGTTAGTAATTGAATTCTTGGCGGAAGAACACGCCACGTTCTCCTTATTAGCACGACTTAATATTATTCAATTACGACTCTCGTTTTGGAAAATGAAATAATTCTCAGAAGAAATAGGGGAGTTTCAACGATGACCGAAATGGGAGATTCATGAGATGAGGAACGTGTCACGGCTCAGTGTTTTCATTCTCTCAAAACAATATGGGAAAGATATATAACTTAGAATATATGTTTTTTTAAATCGGATATTTTTCTACTAAATAAGCATATTTATATTTTACATGTGTTTTGCGTTTTGACACACATCTTGTATATCCTTGAAAGCGAGGAGAATAAGGACAACGCACGTCATGTCAACATTTTATTCCGCCTACAATTAAAAAGTGGCGGTTGAGTTCCGAGAAAGATGTTAGAAGGTTCCTTCACGTGAAGGTCTGTGTGTTGGATTCCCCGTATTTAATTACCCGCTGCATTGGTCAATTGGGCCGCGTGGTTCCGTGACGTCTGCGCCGTCACGAGATGTTTGGACCTGCCAGTTCTAAATAAAACTGGAAATATTTTCATTAGTTTTTCCGGAGGTCAACCTTGGTTTAATTAAACGACATTTCTACCTATTTTGATCTAGGTTTTATGCCAAGTTGACCCACAAACCTAACGTCCCATGTGCGGTATCTATTATTATTTTTTAATACTCTATTTAAAAGTTCACAATGCACATATACATTCCTCAATATATTATAGAATTGCGAGAATTACATTATCGGGACATTTTATATTAATATGAAAATGATCAATTTTTCAGTTACCTATCTTCAATCAGTAGTAATATTCGCCAATTTAATTTTCGATGCCGTTGTCGTTTTTGGAAATGAAATAATTGAGATCATCGTGTAATTTTGATCTAGAAAATGTTTGATTCATTAGCTTGTTTTCCGATCTGATCACAACATGACTCGTGGAAATTAATGTGTCCCTGTTGTCGAGCTGTACAGGGCAGGAATAAAGACGGCTGACATTGTTCGAGCGAGATCTTTCAAGCAGAAGACCTCCTACGATCCCGCTAAGCGTTACAGAGAGACAGGAAGGACTGCGGGTCATCCTGGAAACGGTCGTCCAACCACTGTGACAACGCGAGAAATCGTACAGAAGGTTCTATCTAGAATTCAACGAAATCCGGAGCATTCGGTTCCCAAAATGGCGAAGGAGCTCGGGATCATCGAGTTAAACGTCCGAAGCACCACAAAAAGAAGCTGAAGCTGCGCAGCTACAAGATCTGCCAAGATCAATTCATGAAAGAAGCGATGAAAGTGAATCGATTCAAGAAAATTAGCCGAATCCTCCGTCTGCTCGTTCGTGTTCGCTTATCGAAGGTGATTTTCACGATCGAACCGTTCTACAATTTCCAAAACCGTCACCGACTTCTTGAGAAGAGGCAGAAAAAGACCGTCGATGCTAGGATCATCCTTCGCAGCCACTTCTCAGACACCGTCATGGTCTGAGCCGGCATCTGCGCCACTGGGAAGGCGCCGCTTATCCCACCTACCAGCAGACGGTTCTCCGCGACGTTGTTCGCAGCACTTAGGCCAGATGGATTCGCGCTTCAGTAAGACAAGGCGCCTGCGCACTCCGACAATTCGACAATCGCCGTCTGTGAGGAATGTTTCCAGGATTTTGAAGCAAAGACGTTTGGCAGTCAAACTTGCAGGATATCAACCCGGTGGACTATTCTGTGTGGCCATTTTAGAAAAAAAAAAAACTTCGGGAACACGATGAACATTAAAATAGTTTTTACGAGAGCCTGGGACAAAATTACTGTGGCAGAGTGTGCGAGCATTTTTGGAAATCTTCGTGAATGATTGCGTAAATGCATTCAAGGCGAAAAATACCATTTTGAGCATTTATTACAAAGGTTTATTAAATTGATAATGATTGTCTTTCGCATAATTCACAAAATTTATTGGTTCATATGGTATTTTATACTGTTGCAGTACTTTTTTTTAAATGCGAGAACTTTCATCGCATCTTCTCTGTAAATAAAGGTGTCGGTGGGACTTCCTTTTTGGGGTGAATCCTTTTTAGAGGCACGAAACGCTGTTCATTTTTTTTTTCCTTTTTACCCTACTACATATATATATTTTTATTGAATAATTTATATTTATCTATTTTTTTTCAAAAAAAAGTTGGTCAAAATAAAAATGGGATTTAAGGAGATTATATTATTCTTATACATACTATTAAAAAAAAAACATGAAGGCTTGTTTCGGGCTTGTACTCTTCAACATGGTCTTTAAAAACAATTATTATAATATAATCCAAATAATAAAACTATATTTTTAATTTGAATACATAATGATTTTTTTTCGTACTTATCAACATATATAGTCACGACCGTCATGGGTTCTGTCACGGATGCGCGCGCATCATCATTATGATCATTATCATTATCTAATGATAATAATAATAATAATAATTATTATTATTATTATTATTATATTATTATTATTATCCATCCATCTATATTAATAAAATGGAAATTTTATAAGTGGACATCACTAAAAACTTTCGTTACAATGCATCAATTTCAACCAAATTTTCAACATTTATGTAAAACGAGATGGAGCAGGTTTTGCTTAACATCAAAATATATTTCCTAACATTAACATGCGTAACTTCGCTGTTATCGATTAAATACAAAAAAATCAACAGAGTTAATTTTATTTATATATAAATACAAAATTAAATTTCAACAGAGTTAATTTTTTTACATACTAGCTAATAATCTCAATCTAAAAAATATTCGAAACAAGCAATTTTAAAATAACACCATATGTAAAACAGTCGGCCAAGAAAACAACAACGATATTACATCTCACATATTCACACACAATCTTGATTAATAATTAAAACTAATCTTTAACATTGTTTATTATACTTCAACTTTTATTTCTACATTTGTTTTTAAATACCCAATTGTTTTATCATGTTTCTAATTTCGCCTAACAAATATACAAATTTATAGTGACCAACATATGCAAATTTTATCTTTGTTTTTATTTAACTTGATATCGTAAACATAACATCCATTGTAAGCATTTTTCTGTTCACCTTCCGTGGTTTCTCTTTTCTCTGATAGTTTTTAGGTGTAGTATATTTTCTTATTACTAGACTACAAACATTCCCTCGAGAAAAACCTGGGCGAAGCCGGGTACATCCGCTAGTATCAACATATATAGTCACGACCGTCATGGGTTCTGTCACGGATGCGCGCGCATCATCATTATGATCATTATTATTATTATTATATTATTATTATTATCCATATATATAGTCACGACCGTCATGGGCCGGTTCTGTCACGGATGCGCGCGCACAGGGAGGTCACGTGCTCGCCGGCAGCCAACGGGCGCGCGCCGCCGGCATTACGTCATAGATTATAAAGACAAGGTAATAAGGCCAAATAAAAAATAGTGTGTGATAAGGCACAATTTGGATTATCTACTTATATAATTGCCTTATTCTCTCTGTGTGAAGTTCACTGTGTGAAGTTCACGGATAGATTTTGGTCAGAATGGATAAAATAAAAAAAGTGTCAAGGGATGGGAATCGAACCCACGACCTTCCGCTTACCGGGCAGATGCCATGACCACTAGGCTACCCTGGACATATTTTTCCGTTCACATTTTTATTTTTATATTTTCAAGACACACACAGTTTGGGGCGGGACGTTTCACAAGAGAGACATCCACGGCGCCAATTTATAATTGTAACGAATAGTATTTTAATTAAAACATTTTTAAAATATATACGCACTCGGGTAAAACCCGGGCGTTGCCCGGGCCATTCGTCTAGTCAACATATATAGTCACGACCGTCATGGGTTCTGTCACGGATGCGCGCGCATCATCATTATGATCATTATCTTTATCTAATGATAATAATAATAATAATAATAATTATTATTATTATTGTTATTATTCAAAATCAACCCGACAAAAACAGCGACAAACTCCACAGAAATTCAGGAATTTGGGACACTGGCAGAAAAAGAAACATATAAATATTTAGGTGTTCTAGAGGATAACACCAGCGCAGTCGTCCCAGAAAATAAAGAGAGAATAAAAAGAGAAATAGTATCCAGAATGGAATCTTTATCGGAAACCAAGCTGAACGCTAAAAACCTCTTCGCTGCTTTCAACGAATTTTCGCTCTCGCTCATAAACTACTACGTTGGAATCGTGGAGTTTAGTGAGCGAGAACTAGAAATGTTGGACCAAAAGGTGAGAACAACGCTGAGCAAATTCAAAATCCATCTTAAGCCAGCAAATAAAGAAAGATTATATCTTCAACGCGAAGAAATGGGAAGAGGATTGGTGAAATTGGTCCAAAAAAACGAAAGAATTCTGCTAAGCCTCTACAAGTATATATTTGGGGGGGGAGACAACAAAAAGAAAGGAAGCCATTAAAGCGTGTGAACAGGGCGAAAACACAATGCTCACGCACATCCAACTAATTATAGAAAACAAGTATAAAATAGAAGCCCAAAACATCACAATGAAAACTCTGAAAGAAAAACAGATTGAAAATCTAAGAGAAATCATTGGCCAGAAAATAATCCACAGAACATTCTTTAAAAATGAAGACCAACCGCTAATGGACATGATAGAATCCTCACAGTGGCTCAAAACGGGAAACAACACACCACAAAATGAAGGATTCTACATGTTCATACAAGATAGAAACGTGTTCCCGAAGGATAAGAACCTGAAATGCCCTCACTGTGAAAAGGTACAGAGGACGGTGGACCACCTTGCTACAAACTGTGGAAGATTGCTTCCTTACGACTACACTGAGAGGCATAATGAAGTGGTGAGATGCGTCCACTTCAACTTGGCAAGAAAATATAATTTCACAGAGAACAAGAAGATAAAGCTCCACAAAATAACGACTAAGATTGAAAATTCATACGCCAAGATAATAACGGACCTGCCAATGATAAGCGATATCAATATCAGAGCTAACAAACCTGATATAATAGTATATGACAAAATAAAAAAGACATAACTATCATAGAGATAGGGGTTACCTCCCAAGACAATATCCAAACTACGGAGCTGACAAAGAAAAGAAAATACCAGCTACTGGCGAGGGAAATGGCCCAAACTGAAAAAATGCCCGTAAAAGTAGTGCCGATAGTCTTAACATGGGATGGAATAGTAACCAAATATAACAAACAATACAGGAAGGAAATAAACATAAGAAAAAGGGACTTTGCATATATTCAATCCCTGGTGCTAAAAAAGACGATGGAAATTATCTCAACAGAAAAGAAGAATGAACCTTACGATAAGTTACAGAGAAATAAAGAAATGGAAGCCATGGATAGATTGTTGGAACGATGTAGGGAGCTGGCATGTGATGACGAGGAAGGTGGAACACCGGACATGGAGCACAGGGATACGACGACCATAGAAGAGATCCAGGAGAACGACCTAGAGCAGATGACAGGAGACCTGACAGACAAGAATGGATCAAGGCCAGGGGACCATCTTATCGAGGAGCCACTAGTAGAGGCCATAGAAAGACTGCTGGAGAGCTGCAGGACATCAGGGGACCATAACGGCAAGGGCCACAGCACTGACCAGGAGTCATGATAGCAAATGTAAATATCTTTGTTTACTTTTACTGTTGTCATTTATTGAAGTTGTAAATAAAAATATGTAAATAGACTGACCATTCGCTACACTTTTTAGAGAAAAACTTGTAACCTTTTGGAAAATAAAATATTATATTATTATTATTATCCATCCATCAACATATATAGTCACGACCGTCATGGGTTCTGTCACGGATGCGCGCGCATCATCATTATGATCATTATCATTATCTAATGATAATAATAATAATAATAATTATTATTATTATATTATTATTATCCATCCATCAACATATATAGTCACGACCGTCTTTCCACCGTCATGTCACGGATGCGCGCGCATCATCATTATGATCATTATCATTATCTAATGATAATAATAATTATTATTATATTATTATTATTATTATTATCAACATATATAGTCACGACCGTCTTTCCACCGCCATGTCACGGATGCGCGCGCATCATCATTATGATCATTATCATTATCTAATGATAATAATAATAATTATTATTATTATATTATTATTATTAATATATATAGTCACGACCGTCTTTCCTCAATTCCTCATCGCTGTCACGGATGCGCGCGCACAGGGAGGTCACGTGCTCGCCGGCAGCCAACGGGCGTGCGCCGCCGGCATTACGTCATCTACTTATATATTTGCCTTATTCTGTCTGTCTGAAGCTCACGGATGGGATTTTTCATAACCATCGGTGGTTCAGTGGTAGAATGCTCGCCTGCCACGCGGGCGGCCCGGGTTCGATTCCCGGCCGATGCATTTTTTTTTTTTTTTTACAATTTTTAAAACTCATTTACATATTATACAAGAATGACATCCACGGCGCCAATTTATAATTGTAACGAATAGTATTTGAATAAAAGCATTTAATCGGGTAAAACCCGGGCGTTGCCCGGGTCATTCGTATATAATAATTGTATAAACGAATGCAAGACAAAATCACCGCGAATGTTTCTTTTTTTTTAAGGCAATTTCTTTTTAAGGCAATTATCGTTATTTATCGCTAATTTTTGTTTCGATTTTATTGAAAAAAAAAAAAACGATATGGTGCCTTTAAAAAATGATCTTTATTACTATGCAGTTTTCTATTTAGTCAATATACCTAAGTTCATGTTGCAAATGTAATTATCTCTATCGATTTAGTAGGTGAAATGCAAAAAAATAAAAAATCGACATGATGAAATCTTTATGAAAATTCACATTTTTATTTTTATATTTTCAAGACACACACAGTTTGGGGCGGGACGTTTCACAAGAGAGACATCCACGGCGCCAATTTATAATTGTAACGAATAGTATTTTAATTAAAACATTTTAAAAACACACAGTTTGGAACGGGACGTTTCACAAGAGTGACATCCATGGCGCCAATTTATAATTGTAACGAATAGTATTTGAATTAAAACGTTTTTAAAATATATACGCACTCGGGTAAAACCCGGGCGTTGCCCGGGCCATTCGTCTAGTAGATTATAAACACAAGGTAATAAGGCCAAATAAAAAAATAGTGTGTGATAAGGCACAATTTGGATTATTTACATATATAATTGCCTTATTCTGTCTGTGTGAAGTTCACTGTGTGAAGTTCACGGATAGATTTTGGTCAGAATGGATAAAATAAAAAAGTGTCAAGGGATGGGAATCGAACCCACGACCTTCCGCTTACCGGGCAGATGCCATGACCACTAGGCTACCCTGGACATATTTTTCCGTTCACATTTTTATTTTTATATTTTCAAGACACACACAGTTTGGGGCGGGACGTTTCATAAGAGAGACATCCACGGCGCCAATTTATAATTGTAACGAATAGTATTTTAATTAAAACATTTTTAAAATATATACGCACTCGGGTAAAACCCGGGCGTTGCCCGGGCCATTCGTCTAGTTAATATATATAGTCACGACCGTCTGTCGTGGCCTCTGTCATGGATAATATACAGTTATCATCGTCATGCGTTCTTAATTCTGTCACCGTTTGCTTTTGGTTCAGTGGTAGAATGCTCGCCTGCCACGCGGGCGCCCCGGGTTCGATTCCCGGCCGATGCATTTTTTTTTTTACAATTTTTAAAACTCATTTATCTATTAAGAAAAATGCATCTCCTTATCGTGCAACTGATGGCTGGCGCCATCTATCGGAATAAATATCAACTATTCTCGTTGATTTTTAATTATTCCAGAATTGGCCAAATACCCATTCTTGATTAATCAAGAAAAGCTAACCACGGACGCGTTTCGGGCTGTTGGCCCTCATCAGCGTGGTGCAAGCTGTACCTCAACGAGAAAATATCTTTATTTACGGGCTACTAACCAAAAGTTATGATTTTTGAGCCCAAAATCGATGTCAGGTGGCAAGGGACCCTAGGATCTGGAAGCAGGAGATGTATCGCAGGGGTGGTGGAAACGTTGGGTAAGCAGGGGAATAGCGCCAGGGTGCAGTGAGGCGGGTGCGTTGAATAGGCCAGGAATCCAGAAGAAGTGGCAGATGGAATTGGAGGCAGAACGTCCTTGAAGCCTAGAACTTGAGGGCCCTAGACTTCAGGATGGGGCAGCATGAGGCTCTCGCCTCGTGCTTGTCGGGAAGGCCCTGGGAGCAGCAGTTGGCACATTTGGAGGTGCGCTGGTCAGCAATGGATGGGCAGGTTCGGCCTTCATGGCCGTCTTCACCGCAGTGGAAGCACTTAGGAGCTCTGGTGCATTGGGTAGAGTTGTGGCCGAAGCCACAACAGCGGAAGCAGACGCGGGCGCGGATGGACTCCTCGAAGTTGAGGATTACTCCATCCACCACGATCCTCCCGCGAACGCCCAGGGCTCTAAAGGTCTTGAGGTCCACCTCGATGAAGGCGGTGCAGGTCCCGTTTCTGGGTGCAGAACGGTGCGCCACGCGCACCACCTTGTCCCCAGGAAGTTTTCTAACAGCAGCGGTTTCCAGGAAGGTCTCCTCAATTGTGGAGTTGGATGTCTCCTCATCCACTTTGAAGAGGCAGATCCGTGGCAGGATCTCCTTCTGCTGGCGGACCTTCATTCCATTCAACTTGCTGGCCAGGGAGGTTGTAACCTCAGGGATGGTGTCAGGATTGCTGGAATGGAGGACCAGCTTCCCCTTGGTGCGCAGGGAGGCCCAAACGCCTTGGGGGAGAGTGTGAGCAGCGCGGACTGTTTTCAGCATCTCCCTTGGGTCAGCCTGTGGGTCATCTGAGATGACCACTGTGTGGGCCGCCGATTTTTCTTCATGAAGGATCACTTGGGCGGCCGCAGGCTTGGAGACGTGGGAAGGCGCAGGTTTTGAAGGACCATTCAGGTTTGTCCTCTTTGCGGGCGGGTTGGGAGCTTCAGACTGCTTCCTTTTGGTTGGAGCAGGAGCAGGCAGGGTGGAGGCAGGCTTCTTGGCAGGGAGAGCAGCAGGAGCAGGAGTGGCGGGCTTGATTGGGTCAGTCTGGGAGCTGGTTTCATTGCAGGAAGGAGCAGGGCAGGTTTGAGTGCCGCGGCAAGCAGTCTTGGGCTTGTTGGCCTCCTCAATTTCGTCCAACTCTGCGAAGGACTCGAGGGTGTCAGTGAGGTTCTCTACATTGGTAGCGAGGGCCTTGATCATTTCAGTCCGCGAGGCGATGTAGCGGATCAGGTCCTCATGCAGGGATTTCAGGGCAGGATGGCCAATGGAGCTCAGGATGCTGCAGTTGCGTGAGATCACCATCTCATCTTCCCTCTCCAGGTCGGCGATGTTCACGATGGGCTTGTAGGCCTTCTTTTTCTTCTTGGCAGGATTCATGTCAAGAGCAGGAAAGCGATTGCCAATCGGGTAAGATCCAATCGAAAGAGAAATTATACAAGGAGATTCTAAGTACCTCAATTATTTTCTGTACGTGACCCGGACTCCTGGAGCGTACCAAAAAATTGGTCATTAAGGCATCCTGAAAAATCATGAAACGGGTAGTTAAGGCCAGAATTGCGTGAGGACGCTACACAATGTGAAAAAATAGCACAAATGTAACATTGTACTGGGATAAGGTGCATAAATTAAGAAAAAGGCATCTCCTTATCGTGCAACTGAAAGTTGCTGATGGCTGGCGCCATCTATCGGAATAAATATCAACTATTCTCGTTGATTTTTAATTATTTATATGATTTTTCAGGATGCCTTAATGACCAATTTTTTGGTCGTTGAGGTACAGCTTGCACCACGCTGATGAGGGCCAACAGCCCGAAACGCGTCCGTGGTTAGCTTTTCTTGATTAATCAAGAATGGGTATTTGGCCAATTCTGGAATAATTAAAAATCAACGAGAATAGTTGATATTTATTCCGATAGATGGCGCCAGCCATCAGCAACTTTCAGTTGCACGATAAGGAGATGCCTTTTTCTTAATTTATGCACCTTATCCCAGTACAATGTTACATTTGTGCTATTTTTTCATTTATCTATATTAATAAAATGGAAATTTCATAAGTGGACATCACTAAAACCTTTCGTTACAATGCATCAATTTCAACCAAATTTTCAACATTTATGTAAAACGAGATGGAGCAGGTTTTGCTTAACATCAAAATATATTTCCTAACATTAACATGCGTAACTTCGCTGTTATCGATTAAATACAAAAAAATCAACAGAGTTAATTTTTTGAGTCAAAAGGCGATCCATTAATTAAGATTATAAAAAAGGGCGTACCTGGATCTGTAAAAGAAAAAAAAAAAAAAAAATTTTTTTCTCAAAATATTTCGAGAGATTGCTCCCTCTTTATCAATTTATTGTACAGTGAATTTAATTTACAATTTATTGTACATCATATGGAAACAAATTTGTCATTGGTCAAAAATAATTATTAATAATGATAAAAAAAATAATTAATAATAATAATAATATAATAAAATATTTTGAAAATTAAAGGTATTTTTGTAATGCAGTATTTTTTAATGTTTTTCAAACGAAATTTAAGGAAATAAAAATAAGAAACAAATTAAATTGACTGCGATTATTAGAAAGGCATTCTAATAATCGCAGTCAATTTAATTTGTTTCTTATTTTTATTTCCTTAAATTTCGTTTGAAAAACATTAAAAAATACTGCATTACAAAAATACCTTTAATTTTCAAAATATTTTATTATATTATTATTATTATTAATTTTTTTTTATCATTATTAATAATTATTTTTGACCAATGACAAATTTGTTTCCATATGATGTACAATAAATTGTAAATTAAATTCACTGTACAATAAATTGATAAAGAGGGAGCAATCTCTCGAAATATTTTGAGAAAAAAATTGTTTTTTTTTTCTTTTACAGATCCAGGTACGCCCTTTTTTATAAGAGTTAATTTTATTTATATATAAATACAAAATTAAATTTCAACAGAGTTAATTTTTTTACATACAAGCTAATAATCTTGAATCGAACTGGCTTTGGCCTCCTGGCACTAAGGAGGAATCACTGCCAAGTTCTTATTTTAACGCTGGTTTTAATTATAAGCTTCTTAACTCAGCGAGCTAACTATAACTCATTTAAACTTGAATAACTGCTATTGTCTCGTCTTACTAACTCTAATGACTCAACCACGTATACCTTTTATAACTCTTGTCTCACCAACTCTAATGACTCAACCACGTATACCTTTTATAACTCTTGTCTCACCAACTCTAATGACTCAACCACGTATACTTTATAACTCTAACTGTCTTTATTTTCTAAAATCAAGATTATATACATTTCTAAAATTTACATAATTTAACAATAATTAACAAAAGTAAATTCTAACAATTTGCATATCTAAGGCTGGAACATACTCCCCCCGGCCGCTGAACCCTGGTTCAGATTTGAAGGGAAGCGGAGCCAACTTCGTAATAGGTCGTAGGTAGACTCCGGTAGCAGCCCGAACTTGGGCAACTCGCACCTTCTGGTCTTGAAGAACGACAAATACTTCTCTGCAGTCTCGTGTTCTTTATCAGCTGGTCCCAATATGAACACCAGGTCCAAAGCTACAGCAGTGTATTGACTATCTCTGTATTTGACATAGGTTGGTAGTTCAGTCCATTGTTTAGACTTCAGGTTCAACTTCCATAAATATTTCGACTCCTTCCCGGCGTGAACAAATACAGCTCTTACCCAATCCTGCACTATAGTAAAGTGATTGATATTTTTTGGATAGCCCTCTTTCTCACCAAGAATCGGAATAGTTGTATAACACCCCCAGGAATCTGTTTGAAGTCGGTAGTTATACAGATTACAGAAGTGTTGTTCCCACTGCATTCGAGGGAATAGTAAAAGTTTCTTGTTGGTATAGCAAATCTGAAGAGAGAGAAATTTCTCTTTCCAAAATATTTTGTCTGATCCAATCAGATGCCAATCTTTGTTTAGGAGATGATAGGAGAAAACCTTGTAAGTAGAGTGGTCGCGGGTCTCTGCAAGCATAAACAAGAACGCCGATGGTGCAAATGTCATTGCCAGGACCAAGAGGTCAGTTAGGGGCGACTTCCTGCTTTTCACTAGAACAGAAGCCCGACCCTCTTTAAGTTTCACTCGGACAATATTGTCGGTGCAAGTTACCTTATTCCCTCTAGAGTGTATTCTCCCTCCTACAAAGTACACCCTTTTTTCGTGAGAGGCATAAACGATAGACTTGGAAATAACTATTGGAGCGAAACCATTCACTTTTCTCCAGATCCATTTTTTGTGAGGGATGTGGTATTGGTACAATACCGAGCGGACATTCGGGCCATCTAGAGATTCCACATCTTCTATGAGGAGGTAAAGATAAGTTCCGTCGCCGACAAAGACCTTCGGGTAGCTACATTGGATGGCTTTGGTAACTTCTGGCCACTCTCCATTTTCCTTCAATATGGCGCGGTGGTAGACTGGTAGCCCTTCTAAATCCTCGACTTCTTTGACCGCGGTCTGCCTCTGGAGATTCGCCATTGCCACTGTAGTAGGTGAGAGGAAACCAAGTGGATCGAAAATCCTCGCAATATTGGAGAGAAGATCTCTTTTGGTAACAACTTCTTCTGGAAGAGTTATATTAACTCTAAACGTATCTTGTACATGATCCCATACAATTCCTAAAATCTTGGATATGGCTCCTTTCTCCAAGTTAATTTTCTTCTCTTCGTTCATTTCCTCGACATGAGACACTATCTCTTGGCAATTTGAATTCCACTTTCTTAAGTGAAACCCTCCCTTTTTCATTAAGTCCTTTAATTGGTCTATTAGTTCTTTGGTTTCAGCAATCGTTTGAGCTCCTGTTAGCAGATCATCGACATAGAAATCATTCAAGGTCACCCTAGAAGCCTCAGGATAATTTTGGCCTTCATCTTCTGCTAACTGTTGTAATGTTCTCATTGCCAAAAATGGAGCCGAAGTTGTACCATAGGTAACAGTCAGCAGTCGATAGTCCACCACAGGCTCTTCTGGCGATGGTCTCCACAATATCCTCTGATAGTCCGCATCTTCTGGATGAATTCTTATCTGGCGGTACATCTTTTCTATATCAGCAGTTATGGCGACAGGATACGTTCTGAATCTGAGGAGAATGAAAAATACATCCTGTTGAATTTTTGGTCCCTTGTGCAAAAATTGATTTAAAGAAACATTATTTTCAGATTTAGCTGATGCATCAAACACAACTCTCATTTTTGTTGTAGTGGATTGCTCTCTAATTACTGGATGATGAGGCATGTAATAGCATCTGCACAATTCTCGCTTCACTTCTGCAATTGGGACTCTTTCCATGTGGTTTAAGTGTTCATATTCTTTCATGAATCCCCGGTATTGGTCATATAATTTCACATTCTTACACAATTTTCCTTCCAACGAAAGGAACCTTCTTAATGCTTTTTCTCTTGATTCACCCAGAAGCGGTCGATGTTGTCTGAATGGCAATTTTACCCAATACCTTCCATGGCTATCTCTGCCATGGTTATTCGAAAATAACCTTTCACAATCTTCGTCCTGTGTACAAAGATCCGGTGACGGCACAGATTCAGTTTCCCAGAATCTTTTTATTACGAATTCTAGTTCTGGTTCAGATTGTAAACTCAGGTTACAGACTTCTGTATTACTCTCTGATGTTCCCATGAGTTTTCCTAGAAGTACCCAGCCTAGTCTTGTATTAATAGCCATTGGCAATCCTTCTCCGAGAGATATAGAGCCATTCAACATAAGTTCAGTGTATATATCTGCTCCCAATATCATATCTATTGGGGCTTGTATGTAGAACTCTGGGTCTGCCAATTTGAGGCTCTTCAAAGTTGGCCAATTAGGGTCTTTTAACCTGAAGTTCGGAATTTCTGAAGTGAGCACTCCCGTGACTACTGCCTCCACCGAGAATTCCTCAGAATTATTCAGTGGACAAAATGTCACACTTACTGTCGATGAAGAATGCTGCACTGGTGTGTTTCCAACCCCTATAATCATCCGATCTGATTTCCTTTGGACAAGTCCCAATCTTTCGCAGCATCCTTTTGTTATCATGGTGACTTGGGAACCGCTGTCCAGTAGGGCTCTGCAGGTGCATAACTTTCCGAGTCCATTTTTTATCTTGATTCTAGCCGTTGCGAGTAGTACGTGGCTATCATTGCAGTTTGCCTGTTGAGTATTCGTTAAATTGATAGCACTTTCATGTTCCTTCGGAGTTGTGTTCTCAACTTGGGCCGAAGCGCCTTCCGTGCTCGGTTTATCATAATGAATCATCGTGTGGTGCTTTCCCTTGCATACTTTGCATCGTTGGTTCAACCTACAATTCCATGAGAAATGGCCTTTCCTCAAGCAATTGAAGCACAATTTATGACCTTTTACTACATTTAATTTTTCTTTTAAAGGCATTTTGCAAAATAAGTTGCACATGTATAGTGGATGATGCTTAGATTTGCATAATATGCAAGTGTCCGATTTCTCAATTAGCATCCCGTAGCTTTGGCATTTGGGAAATCTCGATCCGGTGGTTTCTTCCCTTTTTGAACATTCCCTGACAGCACAAGACATGCTTCTTGCATGTCTGGAAATGAACGCTATGAACTTGTCATAAGAAGGAAGAGTGTTGTCCACTGACAGTTCCCAATCCAACCTTAGATTTTCACTCAACTTCTGCTGGAGGAAGTGCACCAAGATCACATCCACTAATTGATTTCTCTTCAATTCCAGCGTTTCTAAGTTTCTTATGGCTTCATTACAAACATCCATGAATTCATGGAGACACTTAGCCGATGGATTCTTAATTGCCCGGAGAGAAAATATTTTTGACACCTGGGCATAAGCTAGCTCTCTCGGGTTATCATATCTTGATAACAGTGTACTCCATGCTTGGCCATAATTTTCACTTAGTAAAGGGAAACCCCTTATTAATCTGGCCGCTTCGCCTTTTACTGCTGAATTCAAATATTGTAACTTCTGTATATTAGTTAACCCTGGATGTGCATCGATGGTGGTGAGGAATAGCTCTTTGAAGTTGATCCAAGTGCCCATATCTCCATCATATATCGGCAAGTCAAATTGAGGCAATTTTATATTTGCCTGAGAGCCATTTGGCTTTATGTCCGCCAGTTTGTCTTTGAGTTTTCTCTCATTTTCTATTTTTACCCTCAAGCTTCCAATCTTGTTCATTGAACCATCATATGCCTCACTTTCTTTATCTATATCAACTTCATCCAAAGAAAACAGCTCGTCGTAGAGTTTCTCAATTTTCTCTTTGATCTCCTTTAATTCTTCACCCATTATTTCTAAGCGTATTCTTTCACCTGCCTCAATAATTGAATCCACACTTTCAATAAATCCATCAATTCTCCTTATCTGACAACTTAACTTTCTTTGGAGGATCCTTTCGTCTCGAGACATTTTGCAATTGTATTCTCACTGAGTTTCTGCTTAAATTTCTTCTGTTTCAAATCCTAATCCGGCTCGAGGGACCATGAATCGAACTGGCTTTGGCCTCCTGGCACTAAGGAGGAATCACTGCCAAGTTCTTATTTTAACGCTGGTTTTAATTATAAGCTTCTTAACTCAGCGAGCTAACTATAACTCATTTAAACTTGAATAACTGCTATTGTCTCGTCTTACTAACTCTAATGACTCAACCACGTATACCTTTTATAACTCTTGTCTCACCAACTCTAATGACTCAACCACGTATACCTTTTATAACTCTTGTCTCACCAACTCTAATGACTCAACCACGTATACCTTTTATAACTCTTGTCTCACCAACTCTAATGACTCAACCACGTATACTTTATAACTCTAACTGTCTTTATTTTCTAAAATCAAGATTATATACATTTCTAAAATTTACATAATTTAACAATAATTAACAAAAGTAAATTCTAACAATTTGCATATCTAAGGCTGGAACAAATCTCAATCTAAAAAATATTCGAAACAAGCAATTTTAAGATAACACCATATGTAAAACAGTCGGCCAAGAAAACAACAACGATATTATATCTCACATATTCACACACAATCTTATTACTAGACTACAAACATTCCCTCGAGAAAAACCTGGGCGAAGCCGGGTACATCCGCTAGTATATTATACAAGAATGACATCCACGGCGCCAATTTATAATTGTAACGAATAGTATTTGAATAAAAGCATTTAATCGGGTAAACCCCGGGCGTTGCCCGGGTCATTCGGCTAGTTAATTATACAACCAACTTATTTTGATATTAAAAAATCAACAAGATTATTTGATATTTATTCCGACAGATGGCGCAAGCCATCAGAAACCTTTAGTTGCACGATCACAAGAATCCTTTTTCTTATTTTGATATTGATGGAAAACAGTATTAATGAAATTTAAAAGAATCCGCATGTTTTTCTAAAAATATATATAGTAAACACACATTGGCATCCAATATTAGAATTAAAAGAGCCACTCTTATATCTTTAGGGATGAAAATGAAAGTATTGCTGGGAAAGGTTGATGTCATTGCGGCCATTTGAAAATGAAGACACCAAAAGTAGTCGCTAGTGTTTGTTGTTAATAATTATATTTTATAAAATGTTCTGTGACTATATGTGGTGTTAGGACTAAGAGACCGTCATGCAGGCAGACGGGAGCAGACAGTGCTACGACGGCCCTTCAACAAGTCGCTGTTAGAATACAAGATTGCTCAATAATTAGGAGAATTATCTGTTGATGCAGTTTAGTACTTTATTAAATGTAGTTTAAATAGATTTGGCAACTAGATGGACTTGTCTCCAATCTCCGCCACCAGAACGATCCTCCTCGCCAACGGCCGACATCGTCCTCAACGCCTTGCAGGTTAATTCACACACTCACGGAGTCAACTTGACGCTTTTTATAGCACCGCGGATGTCACACCCCCACACAATTCTATCCGCACCCCCCCATCTCCTCACAGGGACCATTCCCATTCTTCTTTTCTCAATTTCCCCACCAGATCTTCATACCCACCTAGGTTATCACTTTACACTATAATTAGTTTAATAACCCCAGTTTTATGACTTCTTTGACGGAATTAATAGAAATGAGAGAGTGTCTATATTCTTCTTAATAAATATTCAAAAACACCAAGATTTAGAATGGTTTCACCATAACCATGGGAACGTTTAAAAAATCAGAGTGAGATATTAAGTCGATATTATACAAATATATCAGAAGCTCCTTCAAGCATCTCCCCCTTAAACGGCTTATTCTTAGTCCCAGAGTATTTTCTCACTGAAATAATCTCTCTTAAGAATCCCATCTCAAATCTTTTAAGCGACTCAAGTTTCCAGACTGCAAGTGTTGTTACAATAGAGTTTAGCTACCAAGAGCTATTTTTATATGAAAAAATCGCAATGTTTCTAAATACTTTTATATGATTAACTAAGTATTTTTTTAAAAGGATCCCTCTTCAATCACCTTTTCAAAAATAAACAATGTTGAGGATGGAATTATTCAGCACTATTTCTTTTTAACACAAAGCAATAACGCGCCATCTATACATCTAAAATGAAAGGACTTAAAAGCACGAATGTTTCTTTTATACATAATGCAAACTTCCACTACCCTCACTATTTCTTTTTTTTTTTTTTCTTCTTTTTTTTTTTTGGGGGGGGGGGGGGATTTTTTTTTTGCTTCCACATTTTAATTATATTCATATGTACTTCCGTGAAATAAACGTACAGACCAATATTTCACAAGTCTATCATTCGATACAACGCGTGGGTAAATAACGTTGTACTCGTTATAAACATGTGAGTAAATAACGTTGTACTCGTTATAAACATGTGAGTAAATAACGTTGTACTCGTTATAAACTTGTGGGTAAATGGCAATGTACTTGACATAAACATTTCGGTGAATGACAATGTACTTGCTCTTTCTCTCTATAAAAATGTTGGCAATTGACTATGCCGTTGTTATAGACATGTCGGTAAATGATGTAATTTCTATAAGCTTGCGGATAAATAGCGAGGTACTTGCTATATATGTGTGGATAAATGATATTGTACTTTATACAAACATGTGGGTAAATAACAATATAATTGCTATATATATGTGGGGAAATGACGTTATAATTGCTACAAACATGTAGGAAATTAGAGACATAATTGCTAAAAAGGGGTTGGAAGGGGATTGCCATGTGATGACCTGCGCACGCAATCGATCGATAACGTGGAAAGTCCCTGCCGTCTTCAGTTCCATTCCTCTGGACGCCAGTGCTATTGACCTAGTTCCGCAGTGTTGCTCTGCCGTTGCCATCGCGACCATCCATATTTTAACCTCAATTTTTCCTGGCCGCTTCTTTCTTTTTAATTAGGAACTCCAAGAAGTCAAGTGTCGATTGCTACTCCCGGACATTTGGCTGCCTCGGTAAGTTGAATGAAAGGTAAGATTCTTTTTTACTTGTTTTATCTCTGCGCTTCCTGCAAAATTAATATTTATTTCAAAATAGAAAGAAGACTTTTTGAAACTAATTCATAAACAAACTACTATTTTAAATCTGTATTTATTTTTTCCATATATGACGAAAGAGCAATATAGTGACGACGAAGCTATTAATACAGAGGTAGTCAGCATTTAAAAGTTTCCCAGCACATTTGAATCTATATATAAGACAGCATTGTAGAAGCAAACTTTTTAACACTAAATTTTATTTCAACGAAACAAAGTTTTAATATTCGATACTCTTAAAATTTCTTGAAAGCGCATTTCATATTAAAATTTAACACCTTGAAGTCCTATCAGGTTTTGAACCCAATTTCTATCCAAAATTCTGTGTGATTCTTATATTATTGAAGGCACCTAAGTTGTGAGAGATAAGTAAAAAACGAGCAGGCGTGTGACAACTTTATAAATTATACGACATCATAGATTAAGGATTGTCAACGCTCGTGTTTTAGGG